>CM028134.1:126102500-126425000 GCA_016271365.2 Neoceratodus forsteri
TGTGGGTCCATCACATTAGTTCCGTATAACAAGGGTGTGTTATAATGAGGGACTGCATGTTATTAAATAGGGAGTCACTTACTGTATAGTAGCAGGTTTAGATAAGCATTTCAGCTTAAAGTTCTCAGTCTCCCTGGGGACTTTATGAAGCTTTTTATTAAGCTTTGTTTAAGCCTTGTTAAAAAAGTACCCTAATTTTACTTTTCTCAGGCATCTGCTTCCAGCTAATGAAAAATATGCTTGTTCAGCTTCCAGTTTCTGTTCAGCAGAGTTGCATATAGCACTCTAGGAGCAGCCTTACACAGACTCGCCCTCCCCCCCTGTTAAGGACATTAAGAGCAAGGGAACACTGTAGTAAAGACGAAGCATGTACTGGCTCTTTTGTGCAGTTAGCAAATGTGCACTTGAAATTTGTAAAGCTGGAGCTGCATCTGACAGCAGGCAAGAGACCGGGTGGTGGCAGCAGCAAGGATGTCTGAAACCGAGTTAACTGGATGACATGTACTGCAGCCACATCCAAGAGCAGGGTCATTCTCGATGCCCTGCAGGGGACAGGCCTTAGACAGCTAGAGTTGGAACCCACTCGGAAGGGAGCAATACTAGACCTGGTACTCTCAAATGGAGACAGGATCACAAATTTAGAAGTCAGTAGACATCTGGGAACAAGCGACCACTGCACAGTGTGCTTCACAATGAGCACAACCATGGAGATAAGCACAAAAACAAGGATACTGGACTTTAGAAGGGCTGACTTTGGCAAAATGGGTGAATACCTGAAGAACGCACTAGCAAATGGCCAAAAAGGAAGGGTGGAAGAACAATGGAGAAAAATCAAAACTGCCATCATAGAGGCAAGAAGCCTTTGTGTGAAACAAATAAAGAAAAAAAGCGGAGTAAAAAACCACTATGGTTCTCAAAAGAGGTGGCAGAGAAGGTTAACGAGAAAAAGGCTGCATTCAGAAAGTATAAGGTATCACAGAAGGAGCACGACAGGGAACTGTATCAATTAAAGCAGAAAGAAGTGGGGAAGGCAGTCAGAATAGCAAAGGCCCAAACTGAGGAACAAATAGCCAACTCAGTTAAGAAGGGGGATAAAACCTTTTATAGGTACATTAGGGAGCATAGAAAGGTTAAGGGAGGGATAGTGAAGATTAATAAAGGAGAGGGGAGGTGGGCAGAGGGAGACAGTGAAAAGTCAGAGATACTGAATGAATACTTTTGCTCAGTATTCACAAAAGAAGATGAGGAGGAGTTACCTAAACCAGACAATAGAAGCACTCTGGGTAGGGGGGTTGACAGCAGTCCATTCACAGAAGAAAGAGTCCTGAAAGAACTCCTAAAACTCAAGGTGGACAAAGCAATGGGGCCTGACAGGATTCACCCCAGAATCCTAAAAGAACTAAGGGAGGACCTAGTGACACCACTGACCGCGCTTTTTAACAAATCATGGCAGGATGGGGTGGTACCTGAGGACTGGATGAGGGAGATGTGATTCCCCTTCACAAAAGTGGGAGCAAGGCAGAAGCAGGAAACTACAGACCTATAAGTTTGACCTCAGTGGTAGGGAAAATGATGAAATCACGTCTGAAAGAAAGAATTGTTGAGTACCTAGAGGCCAGCGGGGCACAGGACCCAAAGCAGCATGGATTTACAGCAGAAAGGTCATGTCAGACAAATCTAATTGATTTCTTTGACTGGGTGACCAAAGTAATAGACCAGGAGGGGCTGTGGATATGGCCTACCTAGACTTTAGCAAGGCATTTGACACAGTCCCAACAAAAGATTAATAATCAAGTTAGCCAGCCTGGGAGTGGGTCCCAGGTGGTAGCCTGGTAGCAAACTGGCTGCACAACAGGACACAGAAGGTAATAGTGAATGGAACACATTTCAAGAAAGGGGGTTACTAGTGGAGTACCTCAGGGCTCAGCACTGGGTCCAGTCCTCTTTAACATCTTTATAGGTGACATTGCAGAGGGTCTGAGGAAAGGTATGCTCTTGCAGATGACACAAAGATCTGTAACAGAGTTGATACACAAGAGGGGTAGAAAAGATGAGAAGGGACTTGGCAAGGTTGAGAATGGTCAGACATATGGCAACTTAGATTCAATGCAAAGAAGTGCAAAGTAATGCACCTGGGAAACAAAAACCCAGGAGAAGAGTACACAATAGCAGGGCAGGTACTAACAACAACAAAAATGGAAAGGGACCTGGGGGTAGTCATATCAGATGACCTAAAGGTTGGTAAGCAATGTAAAAAGTTGGTAAGGAGAGCCAGGGGGATACTGGAATGCATAGTAAGGGGCATCACAAGTAGAAAAAGGGAAGTGGTTATCCCTTTATACAGACAGTTGGTGAGACCCCATCTGGAGTATTGTGTGCAGTTTTGGAGACCTCATCTACGCAAGGACATAGATAGGATGGAAGCAGTCCAGAGGAGGGCAACTAAAATGGTGCAGGGTCTGCATCAGAAATCATATGAAGAGAGACTGAGAGAGCTTAATATGTATACCCTTGATGAAAGGAAGGAAGGACAGGGGGGACATAATAGAAATTTTCAAGTACCTCAAGGGAATCAACAAAGTCCAGGAAGGTAGCATCTTTCAGAAAAAGAGATGTGTAAGAACAAGAGGGTACAATTTAAAGATAGAGGGGGGACAGCTCAGGGGTACTGTGAGGAAATTTTTTTTCACAGAGAGAGTGGTGGATACATGGAACCGCCTTCCTGAGGAAGTCATTGGGTCTAAAACAGTGGGGGAATTCAAACACGCATGGGACAGACATAAGGCAATTATAGTGGGGGGTTGCAGGAAGTAGGCTGTTGGTTAACTAGAATCTGCAGCTTATCCAGTAGGTAGGGAAATGGGCAGACTGGGTGGCCAAGTGGTCCTTATCTGCTGTCAAAGTCTATGTTTCTATGTTTCTTGGTTCTCCACCTCCCATTGCAAATCAGCTGAGAGAGAGAGACAGAGAGACAGAGAGAGAGAGAGACAGAGAGAGAGAGAGAGAGAGAGAGAGAGAGAGAGAGAGAGAGAGAGAGAGAGAGAGAGAGTGGTACAAAGGAGCCAGTATGGTTATTTTGGGTACATGACAATTGCTCCTGCAAATTCATCCCCATCAGCTCACTCCCGACAATTCACTCCCTGCAAATTCACACCCTGGCAACTTGCTCCCTTGGTTCTCCCTTGTATTTTTCAGCTAGAAAAGTGTGACTACCTTACCTAGCCAAAAGCCAGTAGAACTTGAGACTGTGTTTTATTAAATGTACTGACTGCAGGTATGTAATCTCCTCTCTGTCCCCCCCCCTTCCCTGAAATAAGCTGAGAACATTTTAGTAATAGTTAGTCAGCTACAGCACAGTAAAAGTAAGACTTTAAGACTGTAAAGCATCATCTATCCGAATCTCATAGGGGACATAACAAAATCTGGTCAGAGCCAATATGGCTGTGGAGAGCTTTTGGGATGATTTTACACATTATTTCTAATGAATTTGCACAATGCAGATTGGTAGAGAGGCAGTTTCAATGTGGTCTTCCTTTTATACATGTTTACAATGTGTTTTCCTAGAATATGCCTGCTGACTACTATACATTTAGTCTGGATAGTTCACAGAAGAAATAGCATCTTATTTTCAGTGGGGCTCCACATCTACACAATATTATGCTGCATTGTGTAAAATCAGAACGCACTAAAAACAATATTTTACATCTGGGGGGATATATTAAGTTCCAGATCGATGCATGAGCAGAAAGATGCATTGCACAAAGCGGGTGCACCGGTTGACATTGATGCAACATTCAAAGAGAATGCGCCACTGATACTGGGTGTGCATACAGTGAAGCCCACCAGGACGAAGCGCAGCACTACAGAATTCTGCAGTATAGTTTCTGCAGCAAACAATGCAGTTTCAAAGGGAATTAATCCCTTTTGTCATGAAGTAAACCTGTGACACTGGGCTTCATCCTGGCAGGCTTCATTGTTACTGTTGAAAATGTGACCCTGGAAGGGAGTTGCAGTGCAGGTGGCCGCCAAGACAGGTGCATCCAGGGTGACCCCGACTGAATACCTTCCAGGGAGAATGCATGGCACATACTGGTATGTACTGCAGCCCCCCATGGGTGATATTCAGCCCAGGAATGCAGATGAACTAATTGAACATGCAGGGTGCGAAGGGGCCTTATGCATGCTCATTACCAGCCCATTTGCATGTTGGTATGGGGATAAATGCACTGGAACAGCTCTCAACCCCAAGCCCTAACCCCAATCATGCTCATGTGAGGCAGGACCTAAAGTCAATGGTGGTATAGTGTCACCCCACCACCCATTCCACCAGCCCCGATCTTACTGGAGTCCAGGCGCTATCAGTACCATATTGTAGGGACCCCAATGCCATCCCTAATTGCACCTGAATACACCCACAGTCCATGTCCATAGTGTAGTGGCCCCCTGCTCCCCCTCAAACAGTATACAGATAGCGCCCCTCCCTTCAGCCCTAGCCTATTCCATTGTGATGAATGGCTCTGTAATGGGATCAGACCACTCTATCAGTGGGTAGAAGAGCACTTGCAGTAGGATGCTGGAATGTGTTATACTTAGGCATGAGTTGTGTGTGGATGATATCACCCAGTGGCTATACTCCTCAGGCACTTGCATGTGGCTCCACCATCCCAGTGCCATTGAACTGCTCAGTGTGGGGTGACAGCTGATGCTGTACCCACTCACACTGGTCCCAAAACAGGCATGTTACAGCTAATCTCCCATTCATTTGTACAATTGGGGAACTGCAGATGAACTATCTACAGCCTGAAGTGTACACTGCAAATGACGTTACAGGATACCGCACCCCATGGCACCCAGGATACTTCAGAAGTCCAGAGGGTGGCATGTTACACAGGGGAACAGGGGACAGTGTGGACTTGCAGTGGTGTATGACATCAGGAAGATATAGCATTGACAAGGCATGCATTGGAGGTATGTAAAGTCCCTCTTCAGTTTGCCAGGGACATACACACAGCTGCATACACTAGTGAATCTGCAGCTGGCATGGTGCCCCAATGCACAGTACAGACAGTTGGGTCATTCCAGAGTGCAGGTCCCCAGCCTGGGTTCAGTGCAGTCAATGGCTGGCCATGGCAGGGTGTGGAGGGCAGTGCCAGTCTTTGCAACAGGTTGGGTTTGGGGGGAGTGAGGGTGTCTGTGGGTGGTACATGGGTGTTCTCTAAACTATGGATATGGACCATGCTTTTCTCTGGTGCAATTGGGTCAGGAGGCCCTACACTATGGAGCTCTTCAGGGATGGAGTTGGCTAGATTGGGGATGAAAAGGGGCTACCTCTAGTCTACCAGGGCTGTCAGGCTGCTGTGCACCTGGGTGCACATCTGCAGCCTGCCTGTGGGTGGCTGGCTGGGTTAGGCCAGCTATTCATGGCCTAACTGTGGGCTGCAGTGCTCTGGACTGTGAGGGTCACATTCCTACTGAATATGCTGAAGCATGGCATATGTATGGGATTGCCCCCTCGACTTGAACAGCAGACCATTTGTGTGTGCCCTGGCCCATTCCCTTGTGGCAGGCATATCCCGCACAATTGAATATTGTGTTGTTTCACATTGTTGAAGTTGTGCGGCACATTTCCCTTTTCCACTGGGATGCATTGCATATCTCCTTTGAATACGGGGGCCCTGGACTAGGTAGCCTGAATACATTATAAAAATGGTAAAATCATGACCCCATTGAAAACAAGATATTGCATCTAATCTGGGACAGCCTGAGTAAATACAGTGCAAAAATATGTAAATGAACATCCCAGTGACAATGCGATGTAGCATTTCCCCTGCCCTACCTAGGATACAAAATATAGGATAAGAAATATTCAGTGCTCCCAGATCCAAATAACCACTACTCTGTAACAATCCCTTATTTGCCCTGTGTTTTCCTCACAAAGGCAGAATCAAATCCCTGTATAAATCTCTGTAAATTTTTCCATAAACTACTGGCTCTTTATTTAAGACTCTGTTCTTTATTTATTATATCAGCAGCATTTTATTAGGAAAGGATCTCTGATTTGCTGCTCAGTATTAATATTATATGTCACAATGGCCTTGGAATGATTTGGATTTATGTGCTATGCATAAGGCATAATGGGGGACTATATGAAATAACAAATATCAAGCTCAGTATTTCATGAACTGTACTCAAAATTAGTAATCACAGGTCCGGCAATCTTTTAAAAGATACTAGTAATGCCTGTAAACAATATATATATATATATATATATATATATATACACATATACACACACACACACACACACACACATAAATAGTATTTTTGCATCTTATAATTGTTAGTTTTCAGACAAATTCTCCTAGACTTTTTTTCTGTCCACTTAATGGAATCTTGAATGAGTTAAGTAAATGTTATTATCTTATCAAGGCCCTGATCCTACAACTCGGTAATTACACACTCAGTATATCATATTATAAAATGAAAAAAAAAATAGTCTTCTGTTTGCAGATCTTTGATCAGGAATTTTATAAATGGTATAAGTTCTTTTTGTCACATCTATGTTGGTCCAATAAAAGGTATCAAATAATTTGCTTCTGTATCACTCATGGTTTGTCAGCAATGAATTCATTAGATGAGGTCTTCCTTGCCTAGAGTTTAACTGTTTCTACACCCTCCCCAAACACACACACACACACACACAGAAACATACTATAAGAGATCTCAGTAGCTCCTATCTGTTATGTTTGGCAAGCAGGCAGCGGCCCTTTCTGTCAAAAAGAACTTTATGTATTTGGTCTGGGAAGTTCACTGAAGACCTGGCATTTTATCAGATAGGTCTTGAGAGGTTAAAAACAGTGTAAATCTTTACAATATTTGCTGAGAAACGGTAACATTTATGAGGTATGAATCTTTCTTGAAAGATATTCATCCCCAACTGAATTACTAGCAAACAAATTTTAAATGCTAATCATTTAAATGTGCAAGCTGTTGCATTTCAAAGGGGGTAAATACATTTCCAGTTTAATAGGCAACCAATATTTAACAAGCTGTTTCAGTTTCCTAATGGCCATCAGATAAGCAGCTTGGAGTTATGTCTCCAACATTCTAAACAGAAAGAAGGGAATATTTTATTTTAGTTGTTATAGTTATTTGTAGATGTGAAAGAATACATTGAAATGTCCAAAAAATGAGCTCCATGAAACTCCATTTCAAGCTACAGATAGTAAAATGGCTGTAGGCTCTGCCCACAGCCATAAAAATGTTCAGTTAAATGGGATTTCTGTTACTCGAGGTACTACAGGTTGAACCAATTAAGTGAGGAAAGATTAGATCCTGCAAGAGTGAGACATCCAAATATTGACA
Organism: Neoceratodus forsteri; assembly: GCA_016271365.2. Lineage (NCBI taxonomy): Eukaryota > Metazoa > Chordata > Ceratodontiformes > Ceratodontidae > Neoceratodus > Neoceratodus forsteri. The sequence goes on from CM028134.1 coordinate 126,109,866, forward strand.
CACACCTCAGTGATGGGGATAAGGGAGATGCTTACTTTTTTTGGCAGGGGTTACCATGATAAGAACTGGCATGAAGCTGTGGAGCTGCTATGGTGGGAGGTGCAGTAAATCGTGAATCTGCAGCCTTGGCAATTGTAGCGGTGGGTTCCCAAATCCAGTATGCCAGATCAGTGTTTATTCTTAGGGACTACTGACGTGGTCAGTACTGGGGAGAAAACATTAGGTAGCTCCCAACGTGCAGATTTTTTGGGAGCAATTACTAATCATTACTGATGGAGAGCCTACATTAGAACAGCATTATCTAAGTACATGGGAATGTAATGGAAACCCCTGAATCACATTTTGTTTTCATACAAATTCTACTTATTGCACTACAATTTTCACAATTAGCCCTGGAGAAAGGAGATCAAGTGGCATTGCACACTGGGATTTCTTAATGGTAGCAACAGTTCCATAGATAAATGACACAGGTAATTAATTAAACAAATAATTTGCTTACATCAGTGTTTACTATTCGAGGGAGTGAGTTGCCAGGGGATGAATAAGCGTGGAGCGAAAAGTGCAGGGAGCAAATTGTCAGGAGCGAGTTGTCCGGGGTGAATTTGAGGGAGAGAATTGACATGCTCCCGGTTATTTTATTTATTTACATATAAATTTGAACTGGCTTCAGGACAGCGGAATGTGTTGTGAGTCTCTACTGCAATCGTATCATTTCGTGCAACTTGTAAAGGGTCCTACCTGATTAAACTCATGAAGTTCTAATCACTCTTTATTAGATTGGATTGTCACTATTCAGGAAAACAGCATTTCTTTATTACAGTAGGTGTACCTGAGGATGCAGCTAGTGACCACTTAACCACCTATTGTGCCCTCACTTTTAAACCTCTTAAAGTTCCATTTCATTTAATCCAAAACCGTAATTTCCAAAACATTTGATTACAGTGTTTTAACTACAATTGTCCGATACTGATTGGTCTTTTTTTGATGCTATTCCCACTTTGATTTAGCAGTGGATTTTTCTTTGTCAACTTACTCCAATTCAAGATACATTTTTTCCCAAAATGTTCATTGAGAGTACATGGTGTTACTAAGAAATGATTTTCTGATGACATAAAATCGTGGATAAAATAGTGGAAATTAGCTTGAGCTGCTTATAAAACCTGTCCTTCTGATAACATATTGTTAAGATAAAGCAGCATAAGAAAAAAAGTTACAAATGTTATTAAATCTGCTACAAAATAGTTCTATAAAAAGCAATTGGAAACAAATTGGTACGATCCATGGCACTTTTGAGACAATGTTATTTACTCTCAAATTTTAATTCAAAATGTTCCATTAAAATTTTGATTGCAAATAGATAATACATAAAATCAAAAAGTCTAGCACTTAGCACCTCCACACTGAAATAGAGATGATGCTCTGTTCAAATGCAAAAAATATTTTATTGTGTGGTAACAGACACACAAAAAGTGCCTTGAAAAGTTTTGGAGTTAGAGCCTTTATGAAAAGACGCATCATATAGATCATGATCACCTTGTGTATGTACTCCATGACATCATAACCAGGTATAAAAGAAAATCACACAGGATCAAATGTTAACACACATGCAACAAATAGGCAAAAGTAAACATACCTATACAAGTGAACAAGTACAGTACAGTTAAAATACAGACAATGAACGAACCTAAGTACTGAAATATATATTAATATCAAAACAGCAGTCTTATCAGTCTGTATTACACATAATCATATTTTCTATAAATAGTAAGACAGAGTTGCTCTAAGTACATATATGTTCATAAATTAATTTCTCCTTAAGGTTAAAACTAGATAACTCTGTGTTTTAAGCTATTGAGAAAATAAGTGCAGTTGTTATTGACAGGAGGTGTTTCAGGTCCTGGTGCTGGCCAAAGCTCTGAATAAAAGACAACATTAGAATTTCATGTGTACAATTTAAAAAAAATTATGTTATATGCTAAATAGATTTTCTTCTGGTCACTGTAATTGTAACTCACAAAAACTTGATTTTATACTGCTCTAAAGTAGCTATGGCTACCGTAGTAACCAATAGTGAAAACTCATACTTGTAATTCATAGCATAATACAAAATTCCCCCCGATAACTATATATAAATTTACAATAATTAAAATCCATTCAGAATTCCATAAATACAGAGATTAGAGATGCAGCGAATTTACAATCCGCAGGAGAAGTGAACGCGAAGTGGCCACTTCGCGTTAGTGCAATGCTACGCGAAGTGACCATTGAGGAGTGCACACTTTGCCTTGTGATTATGACCTGACTTCGCATTGTTATTCTGCCGTAACGCGAAGTAAGGTGGAATGACAACAATAGGCACTTTAGGCAGCCCCCCCACACACATCACATGGCTTACAGTATTGTAAGTCACATGTTTTAGCCAGGCAGGAAGGAAGTGAGTCATGCCAGCAGATACTTTCACTTTCTCCTTTGCAGAGGTAGAAGGAGGAAGGATAGTGTAGGAGAGGAGTGTTTATTTGTTGCTTTCTTAAACTTCATAAAAACCAACAGCTTTTTTAAAAGCTAATTCTTTAGTTTTTGTTGTACTGTTTTGTGAGTTATTTTTTGTGACCGATTCATTTTTTTTATAAATTTTGTTTTGTGTAAGTACGAGTGTGTCTGTGTGTGACTGTGTGCGTGTGTGTGTGTGTGCATGTGTGACTGTCTGACTGTGTGTGAAGTCAGTCGTCGTCATCGCGTGATGCGTTGTAGTGTACAGGGAAGGAGAGTTTTGTTGGGTTATGGACCAGGGACAGTTTACAGACTGTGGTGGCCAGAGGGGAGTGCGGACACATAGGGGTCAGTGTGAGTGGGTGTCACTGGACCGGTCCCGATTATTTGTTCCAGCCCCCCCCGGAAGCAGCAGCACCACCAGTGCCACCACCACATCCAGCAAGTGCTCCGCCACCACCACCACTACCACCACCACCACTAGTACCAGCTGCAGGAGCTCCAGCAGCACCACCTCCCACTCTACAGCAGCAGGTGGAGCCCCCCAGGTGTGTGACAGTGCTGCCAGCAATACATCTGCCCCTGTTGTGCCAGGTCCCTCCCGTAGCTCGAAAGTCTGGCAGTTTTTCACTGTGTTGGTGGGGACAGGAGCATTGTGGTGTGCCTGCTTTGTGGTGTGCAGGTGCACCGTAGCCCCCGGGGGACACATCTGGGGACTAGGGGCCAGAGGACACAATGCTTAACCACCACAAGGTGGAGTGGCAGGCTGCCACAGAATGGGCCAGGCCTCCACCTGCTGGCCCTTCTGTGGCAGTGGGAGTGGGTTCTGCTGCTGTGCATCACCAAAGCAGGAAGAGGGCCACATGCTCCACCACTACCCCACCACTGCCACCAGCACCACCCTCACCACCACCACTACCTGGCTTTCCTCCCACAGTGGTGGACCCCCCACAATGCCTGCAACACAGTCAGAAATAGCACTGCTGTGGGCTGCGATGGAGGAAAGCAATCAGAGGATGGGTGCTGTCCAGCAGCAGATGGAGCGGATCGAGCAAGAGCAGCTGCAAATAGTGTCAGTGCTTCATCTGCTGCTGGAACATCATGGGATTGAGCATTAGGTTTTGTTTTCTGGACACCTCCCCCCCCCCCCACTGCTGTACTGTTTTGTGTTTTGTTTGTTTAATACCAGACAGAGGGAAGGCCACAGTATTAGTTTAAAGGGAAGCAGTCAGCAACAGGAGCACCTGCATCTTGCCCCCTGCAAGGCTTACCCTCCAGTTAAGCCTTTTAAGTATGTTACGGCATTTTTCTCATGCCGCAACATACTTTATTGTACTAAAGAAATGTCATTGACCCAGAAGTATGGCAGATGCTATGGGGGCTCCATTATGTGTAAAGGTGAAACGGTGATGTACCATGCACTTCAATACAAAAGTATTTGAAGTTCATGGTGCATCTTCGCCGCACCTTCCCTTTACACATAATGGGGCCCCCATAGCGTTCACCATTCTCCTGGGTTGCTGACCTTTCTTTATTAAAATAAAGTATGTTGCTGCATGAGAAAAATGCTGCAACATACTTAAAAGGCTTAACTGGAGGGTAAGCCTTGCACTGGGCAGGACGCAGGAGCGCCTGTTGCTGACTGCTTCTCTTTAAATATATACATACACATACAGTCATACATGCTCCTTATATGGATGCCTTACCTCCAGGGTAATTGTTCTTGTTCCACATGTCCTTACATTCCATAATGCAATGCTTTTCTGGCATAAACGCTCGTAATTTCAGTAAACCGGGTCCCAGAGGACTTCCCATTCTGAAGAGCTGCCCAAGTTCCGCCACCGCGCTCAGCAATGTTATGACGTGATGTCAGGGAGAGCACGGGGGTGTGCTTTATTATAGTGAATGGCCGGCAGCTTTCCGAATGTTTCTTTATGTTATAATGGTCAGTTTGTGATGAAACGTGGGCACGTTTCCACAAACAAGGCTCTTGTTAGCTGAAATGTGCCCACATTTCACCACAACATTGCTGAGCGCGGGGCGGAATTTGGGTGGCTCTTCAGAATGGGAAGCCCTCCGGGACACGGTTTACCAAAATTACAAATGTTTTTGCCACAGAAGTATTGCAATATTTAAGGACATGTGGAGCAACAAAGATTCCCCTGGAGGTTAGGCACCAATATATTGGGTGCAATACCATCCATAACTATGTAACTTGGTGAATCTCTTTAGAGCAACTGTGCAACAATCTGTAGAAAATTTTGACCTATACTTTTTTATGCTATTTTACATTGCCACTTTACTTACATCCTGGCTTGTATGATACTATTCTTTCCAGTATTTGAGTCTGCTTAAGTACCTTTTTTCATGTCTGAGATAATAAAAGGAGCACTCCTTTTAATATGGTGCAGGCCAGGTCTTCGTCAGTATGTTGCGCTGTTTTTCTCCACCAGTTGTTATATATTACTTCTGTTCTCAAATTAACAATTATGCAGCAGGCAGTGTTTTAGTGACCTCACGGAACAATAGTTGTTCAAAAACAGCTGCAAATAGTGATAAGAACCTGGTCAGAACAATATTAAATGGTGTGCTCCTTTTTTATTTTCAGACATGAGAAAAAGTAGTAAAGCAGACACAAATTGTGAAAAGAAGGACATCATACAAGTCAAAAGATAACTAGTGGCCGGCAACGGCGGCAATGTAAAATAGCATAAAAAAGTATAGGTCAAAATTGTCAGCACATTGTTGCAATGGTGCTTTAATTTATAATTTAAGTGTGACATTATATGCTCACAATCACAACATACAACATCCATCTGTCTTCTGTCCAAAAAATTGACAAGTGCTAAGGAAGTGAAATGGGATCGCCACACCATATGTAAAGTCCCCCAGAATTTATTGCGTAGTCTCTCGTGCATGCAGTGGTCACACAGAGTCCCCAGATTTTTTCTGCATGCCAAAAATGCATCTGCCTTGTGTGCAAATTGACAAGTGGTAACACAATGAAATGGGAGTGTTTCAGCACATACAACGTCCCCCAGAATTAATGGCGCACTCAGTCATGCACGCAGTGGTGGCACAGAGTCCCAGATTTTTTCTGCAGGCCCAAAATGCATCCGCCTTGTGTCCAGAAAATTGACAAGTGCTAAGGAAGTGAAATGGAATCATCACGCCACATGCAAAGTCCTCCAGAATTTATTGCACAGTCACTCATGCATGCAGTGCTCCAGAATAAAATGATGACCGTGAGCTAATTGTTGCTGGTCCAATGTGTGCTGCGATTCGAGCAAATGCAATGTGATCATCTCAACTGGGTGGAAGGGTGCCCTTTGTTTGAACACCAATAGTAGCCTTGGTGAGTTGATATATATTTCTGTATTTTGTAGGTGAGGGAGGTTGACATGGACATGTACTCATGGTATTGTTCTGTATCACAGGTCACAGATACTGATGGTGTGCACATTCCAGTGCTCAATGAGAATTTTTTGCATAGAAATTTGCAATGGATAACTCTCAAGGACATGAAGGTAAGCATTTTTTTTTTTTTTGGGTGGGGGGAAGCATATTTGCAGGTTTGTCTGTAAAGGTTTCTTACCTTGTTACTTCTTCACAGATTTCATCTGCATCCTTCTGGAGTCTGGTTGTTAATGATGGTCATGGTCATCCAATGAAATGACTTCTGCATGTTGCATGTGCACCCCAGCCCGGTGGGGGGGGCCTAATGTTGAAGAACTTGTTTGGATAAGGTCACTTTGTCAGAACGACAAAGCATCTGGAAGTTTCCTAAAAAAAGAAATGAATGACTTCTTACAACTTAATTATGTGTCCCTCCCTGGTTCTCAAATCTCAATCCCTAAAGTCAAGTTACATTTCAAACCCACATCTTGTCAACTAACACAACCTGTTGTGTGCAATATTTGCTGCAATCTTTACAAAACAATGAAACGGATGAAATAAAATCTTCATACTTACCAGAATGGATTTCACATGGATATTACATCGCTTCCTCTCTGTACGGTACAGCTACAGTACCATTCCCAATGAGTTTTAGCGATGGAGCCTTTTTTTGTTACCCTGTTTAAGAAACAAAAGAAGTGTACTGTATGTGTGTTACCACTGTGGCTCTGAAAAGCTACAGAAAACAAAACATACAACTAAAGAAAGTGAAGCAGCTTAACAAACATGAGTACACATACTCACTTTATTGTTTAAATATTAAGAAGCTTTGTGTTTCTGAGTGATGGATGTGGTGGTCTGGACAGACTCATGGTGGCAGTGGCTAACATCAGTCCCAGTGGTGGTGGTCCGGAGGTCAGACAGACTCATGGTGGCAGTGGCTAACATCAGTCCCGGTGGTGGTGGTCCGGAGGTCAGACAGACTCATGGTGGCAGTGGCTAACATCAGTCCTGGTGGTGGTGGTCCTGGAGTCAGACAGACTCATGGTGGCAGTGGCTAACATCAGTCCCGGTGGTGGTGGTGGTTCAGAGGGCACACAGACTCATGGTGGCAGTGGCTAACATCAGTCCCGGTGGTGGTGATCCGGAGGTCAGACAGACTCATGGTGGAAGTGGCTAACATCAGTCCTGGTGGTGGTGGTCCGGGGGTCATACAGACTCATGGTGGCAGTGGCTAACATCAGTCCCAGTGGTGGTGGTCTGGGGGTCAGACAGACTCATGGTGGCAGTGGCTAACATCAGTCCCAGTGGTGGTGGTGGTTCGGGGGGCAGACAGACTCATGGTGGCAGTGGCTAACATCAGTCCCAGTGGTGGTGGTGGTTCAGGGGGCAGACAGACTCATGGTGGCAGTGGTGGCAGTGGCTAACATTAGACCTGGTGGTGGTGGACTGGGGGTCAGACAGACTCATGGTGGCAGTGGATAACATCAGTCCCAGTGGTGGTGGTCCAGAGGTCAGACAGACTCATGGTGGCAGTGGCTAACATCAGTCCCGGTGGTGGTGGTCTGGGGGTCAGACAGACTCATGGTGGCAGTGGTTAACATCAGTCCCAGTGGTGGTGGTCCAGGGGTCAGACAGACTCGAGGTGGCAGTAGCTAACATCAATCCCGGTGGCGGTGGTGGTCCGGGGGGCAGACAGACTCATGGTGGCAGTGGCTAACATCAGTCCCAGTGGTGGTGGTCCGGGGGTCAGACAGACTCATGGTGGCAGTGGCTAATATCAGTCTTGGTGGTGGTGGTCCGGGGATCAGACAGACTCATGGTGGCAGTGGCTAACATCAGCCCCAGTGGTGGTGGTCCGGGGGTCAGACAGACTCATGGTGGCAGTGGATAACATCAGTCCCAGTGGTGGTGGTGGTTCGGGGGGCAGACAGACTCATGATGGCAGTGGTGGCAGTGGCTAACATGAGTCCCAGTAGTGGTGGTCCGGGGGCAGATGGACTCATGGTGGCAGTGGCTAATATCAGTTTTGGTTGTGGTGGTCCAGGGGTTAGACAGACTCATGATGGCAGTGGCTAACATCAGTCCCAGTAGTGGTGGTCCAGGAGTCAAACAGTCTCATGGTGGCAGTGGCTAACATCAGTCCTGGTGGTGGGAAGACAGACTCATGGTGGCAGTGGATAACATCAGTCCCAGTGGTGGTGGTCCTGGGGTCAGACAGACTCATGGTGGCAGTGGCTATCATCAGTCCTGGTGGTGGTGGTCCAGGGGTCAGACAGACTCATGGTGGCAGTGGATAACATCAGTCCCAGTGGTGGTGGTGGTCTTGGGGCGGGGGGAACACATTGCCTTTTAAAAACTTCAGTTAAAACCTGCCAACATTAACCACAGCATCATCCTCATAAAGAAAGCTGCCCTCACAGTCATCGATGTCTGAAGTCTGACTAGTGGGAAATTCTTTCTCCATTGTGTCGTCATCTACATCAGTGGTGGGCCGTTTCAGGCAGCCACTGCCAATGCCACCAGGATGCTCCATTTCCACATCAGCAAGACCACCATGACTAGGCTGGGGTATGAACACTGAGGTTGCATTCTGTGCTGGTATGTGCCTCTCATTCATTTTAATGAATGTTAGCAGGAGACAGGTTTGTCCGACGATCCCTGACTATTGCACCTGCTGAGCTGAATACCCTCTCAACAATTACACTGGAGGGTGGGCATGTGATGTACTTCAGTGCCACTGCAGTCAGCTATGGCCATTCACTGACCTTTCCACTCCAGTACAAAAGAGGATCTTCAGTTATTGTCAGATGCCTGTTTTCAGACAAATATGACTCAACCATTCTCTGTGCTGCACTAAGTCCAATTGTTCATACATCATCCTGTTCTCCTGACTCATTTATTTCACAAATACCCATTTGGGACAACGCCTCCCAAAGCGGGTTGACGCCAGCCACTTTGGATGACAGACCACCTGGGACTGCAGTCCCCTTCCCCTTTCAGGATATGCTTGATGGTCCTCCAGGTACACCTTCAGCTGGAGTATGCTGCTGAGGTTTGCTGACCTTGGCACGTGACTTCTGTGCCCCATGAACCAAGCGCACCAGTTGACCACTGATATTTTTTACCTATTCAGGCCCTCCCTCCAGTACTGATGCAGTTCCACATTTGTATCTTGGGTCCAGCACTGTTGCTATGGCAAAGCTTTCACTTCGCTGAATGCTCACAATGTGATGATTCTGGTTGAATACTGTCAGCATGTGTTGCAGCAACATACTGCTACCACCGTCTCTGCAACATCAAGGCTATGCTGTACATTCACCAATGTCTGCCTCAGCAGCCACAGCAGTGGAATTGATTGGCTAATGGAGGCAGACTTGCCACTCACTGCCTGTATGGCATGTTCAAAAGGCCACAAAATTATTATTACAGAGTCCATGAAGCGCCACTGTTCAGTCGTCATAGACATGGAGGCCCCGGAACTGTCACGGCTAGTGTGCATAACAAGATATTCTGAGATGGCTTTGTATTGTTCATACAACCTCTCTGCCATGTATAAAGTGGAGTTCCATTGGGTGACAACTTCCAGCTTCAAGCTGTGCTGAGGCAAGCTGTTTTGTATCTTCAACTGCCGCAGTTGGTCACGGGCCTTTCCAGATCTCGAAAAGTGAGAGCGGATACATCATGCAATGGTCAGCATTTCTTTTATATCAGGGTGCTGCAGACACTCCTGAACCACAAGATTTAAATAGTGGGCCATGCATGGAACATGAAAAAAACATTTGTAATGCATTTCACCACATTTGACCCATTGTCACTTGCTATGAACCCAGCTGTCAGGGGCAGAGGGTTTAGCCATCTGTCAATTTCAGTCAGTACCATGTCCAACATGTTCTCACCAGTGTGTGAACAGGTCACACTGTGCATAGCAATTGTTGCATGCTGTCGAATTTCTGGAAGATTGCTACCATGACAATCCACCTTACTGCACATGCTGCAAACCACCGGAACCCAGAATTCTCCACAAAGGAGACGGGCAAAAGATCAATTGCCAGTGTTTCCGCTACAGCAGCATTGAGTTCACATGACACTGTATGATTCGGGGGGTACTTCAGCTTACGCGCAAAAAACACTCTGTAACATGGGCTGACTTAAATGTTTTACATGGGGTGTGTTGATCACAAATGACTGTGCTCTGTGATGAATGGCATTGGCAGGGGGTCGAGTGTGGACATTTGATGAAGACGGTTGCAAAGGTGATGATGACAAACCCAGAAATGCTGTTATTTTGCTAGATTTGCCAACCGGGGTTGATGTACCACTTGCACTAGACATACTGCATTCACCACCACCACCACCACAAAAACTACTACTCTCACCAGCACTGGACAACATTTCAAAGTCATTATGGTCCTCCACCTCATCATGCCTGTAGTAATCCTCTGCTCTTATTACCGCACATGTTTAATTTCCTACTGGGCTTAACAGTCATGGAAGAGGATAACATGCTGGCTATGGTTGCCAGTAACGAGGGCATGCAGACTGTACCATACTACACAGTCCAGATATGTGAAAGGGATATTGTATCAATTACAATGCCCGTGATCTGGTCAGAGCGCGGCATTGCAGACCCTGGCCCTGGAGCTCGGTGGCCACCCACAGCTGTTGGCTGCCGTGTTGCACCCTGCAATACGGCAGTTCACCTGTGGGTGGCCAGCCCTTGCTCCTATTTCTTTTTGGCTCAACTTTGAGCACCAGTGTGCAGTGCAAGTAGGGTTGCACCAGCAAATGCACTGCACATCCCAGGCTGAATATCGGGATGTGCAGAATATGCGTGATCACACCCCCCGCACTTGCGCCGCATACATTACTGGTGCACCCCGGTGCATCGGGATCTGCGTGGTGCAACATCCCCTTTAGAATGTCACGCCAGGGTGCGTCAGTGGGTTGTGAATGGCGCAACACTATTGCGCCATGTGCAACCCCTTTGAATATCCCACCCAGAGTGTTCTTGGGTCACCAAAAGGGTAGAGCAATGCAAAAACTAAAAAATAGCATTCTGTATAATATATCACAGCACTGTGCGAACAGATGTTAATTTGTTATACCAGAAATGTTTTTAATCTAGCATTATGTCACACTCTAATCAAACCTATTGTGACCCAGGCATAATTACTTGAAAGTGAAAATAGAGGTTAATGGATACCATTTGGAAGGGGTAAATACATATATCCTTACACATTTAGTATTTTAATGCAGATCAATCTTAATAAGGCTACACACATTTTAAGTAAAAGCAGTTTACAAAGTGAATTACTAGACCTCTATACATTCCAACCTGAAGGGGCCCAGCATGTGTGCTTTTGTTCATGTGCATTGCAGCAATATGACTGCAGTGGTCAAATCACCACAGTTGCAACATTCTATCCATACAGTTCTTCAATGAGATCCCGTCTGTCACATGATCTAGCTAGTTTGTCAGCACGTTCCACTATTCTAGAGCTATGCCCATGTTCAGCAAATCTTTTGGTAAAGTATGATGTTGCTCTTTCATAACTCGTATCTGTGCTACAATTACGTCACCATCTCAGATATTGACCTTTGGGGATATTGCACACTATATGGTGTGGAAGACAACTTGACACCAATAATAAAGTGTTGCAATCACTTTCTTTCCTATAAATGTCTGTTTGCAAGTTGCCCTCTTCATCCTTCTGAATCTTGTTCAAATCAAAGAAATTCACTTGGTGCTGGCCAGCATCATATGTAAACCTAAAGTTTGGACTGGAAGCTTGTAAATACTCCACAAAATTTTCAAATTCCTGTAAGCTGCCATTCCAAATAATTAATATGTCGTAAATAAATTGACACAACAATTCAATCTTTTCAAAAAATGGATTTACATCTTGATCTCTAACCACCTTAGATTCCCATAAGCCAACATACAAATTTGCAACAGTGATGTCGAAAATCGTCCCCATAGTTTAGGCAAAAAGTCAGTGGGGGGAAAATAGATTCATCACCTTTGGACTAAAGATAATGTGCAATTGTACCTAAAGCTTCTTCTTGTGGAATGCTGGTATACAGGGACTCAATATCCATGGTAATTAGATATGAGTCCCTGCACACCACCACATCTTCCAAAACTTTCAGCACATTGCCCATATCATTAAGATATGAGCCCAAATTGTGCACACATGGACCAACAATGTAATAAACAAATTGAGAAAGGAGATGACCCGGTGGTGTACAGGGCTGAAGCGCTGCATGCTCCATACCTCTCACCAAGCCACTGACCTGAGTGCGAGGGAGGGATGTGGCACTGGTCTTCAGCAACACCCAGTGGATGCTGGATGTGCATCAAGATCAGGACACTATGGGACTCCTGGGGTTGGAGGCCATGGTGGACATCCACAAGCTGGCTGCTACACTGGACATCATTGCACATTTGCGCCTCCGGGGAATGGGGGAAAGCAGAAACTCCCCTTCATCAGGATGCACAGTGATACCTAGGTGCCTTCCCTAATGACGCCCCAGGCCAGCCGAGGGCTGGTGAATTGTGGATCTCAGTCTCTCTCCCTATCCTCGAGGAGAGCCCCACCACAGGGGGCAAGCTGTGGGCATTATCAGCCATTGAAGGCCTGGTGGGGGATGCTCACAGGAGGTTGCCTGGCACAGAGCAGGGATAGCTGCCCCCCAGCCACCCTGGAAGAGAAGAAACAGAATTTAACAAAAATTGAGAAAGAAGCTGAATGATGATTCCTAATGGTAGAGAGATTAGTGATCCCCCTTAAAACTGCAAACTCCATAAATGCCAAACTTACTGATTTTCCAGGGTAAAATGCAAGCTCATTTCAAGGTAGTTTTGTTGATTCTATTTTTTGATCCTACTTCTGATGGCCATGCAATCTTTAACTTTAAAAAAGTGCCTGAAAGTGAAGTTCTCAAGGTAATTCCTTCAATCCTCAATAAGGAGTGTGTCTGTGGGACAGGTTTGGATGGTTGTTTCTTAAGACTAGTGGCTCCTTATAGTGTCTATCCTCTATGCTTTGCTTTTAATTTGTCCTTAATTTCTCAACAATTCCTGTTAGACTGAAATGTGCAAGGATTGTGCCAGTGCCTAGAAAACTGTATGCTGTTCAGGTTGAAGATTACATACCTATTTCTGTTTTAAATCCTATTAGTAAGTTATTGGAGAAAATTGTTTCAGAACAAATGAACTGCTATTTGGAAAAGTATGATGTTCTTTGTCCACAACAGCATGGGGTTTGAAAGATCCATGGTACAGGAACTGCCTTGGTCAGGTTCACAAATACAGTTCTCACTAGTTTTGATGCTGGCTCTATGACTGGGGCCATGTTCATGGACCTGACCAAGGCATTCAACCTAATTGATCATAATCTGATTTGTATTAAACTTATGTCTCTGGGTTTTTCTACTAATGTTGTTATTTGTGTGGAAGACTACTTAACTAATTGAACTATGTTTGTCACAGTTGGGCCTGCTTTTTCTAATATATGTAATATGCAGAGGGAGTACCTCAGGGGTCCATATTGGGTCCCCTGATGTTCTTGTTGTTTGTTAACTTGCTTCCATTAGTCTGTACATTTAGTAATTCATTACTTCATGCAAATGATTTGATAATTTTTTTCCACAGCTAGGACTTTGGCAGAAATATCCAGGGACCCTGAGCTGGACTTCTCAGTATGCAATTGGTTTTCCTGCAATCCTTTGATTTTAAACTCAAAAAAGCCAAAAGCCATATTATTTTGTACTGTGAACATGCTGAGTGGGAGCCCATTATTGATACTGCTGAATGGCTCTGATAACATTATAGAGCAAGTTTTTCAGTTCAAATGTATGCAGACAGAGCCGCACAGTGCTCAGACACAAAGAGCAGTCCTAGGAGGCATACGCCAAGTGTGGTCCAGCCCCTAGCCTTACTGTCTGCTGAGCTTCACTGATCTTCACTAACTGAGAGAGAGAGACCAATCACGGAGGGAAGGCAGACTCTGACTGGTGCAGAAGCAGGTATTCCTTGACAGAAGTTTTACCTGGCTGAATCCCCCTTGGAGTGCACAGTCGGGGCTCCTATCTCCACCGAGGCAACTTCTCTCCTTGATCGCTCTGCTCAGACCCAGTCAGCAGCTGCTCTGTCAGCATAAGGAGCAGTTGAAGCATTTACCCAGAATTCCTGACTGCTGTATGTAAATCAGCATTTATACTACTGTACCACTACTGAAATAGTGGTCAGCTAATAGAAAGCTCTCAGCTAGAAGCAACAGCTAAGACCCAAAGGGCACCCCTAGGAGGCATACGCCAAGAGTGGTCTAGCCCCTAGCCTTACTGTCTGCTGCACCCACTACTGAAATAGTGATCAGCTAATAGAAAGCTCTCAGCCAGAAACAACCAGAAGCAACAGTTCAGACACAAAGGGCAATCCTAGGAGGCATACACCAAGTGCAATCCAGCCCTTAGCCTTACTGTCTGCTGAGCTTCACTGATCTTCACCGACTGAGAGAGAGACCTCCTCTCCTTCTGTTTCTAGTTGTGCTAGTAAGTGGAAGACCTTAACAAACTGATTGTTTTTTCAGCAGGAAGGAGCAATAAAAGTTCTGCATGTCACTGCCCACTTCCTACCTGAACTGACTAGAAGGCAAAACAAAACAAAAAAAAAAAACTTTTGAAAAATGTTTTTTTCCTCCTTTTCAATTCTCTCCAGCAGAACAGCTCAGACACAAAGGGCAACCCTAGGAGGCATAAGCCAAGTGCTGTCCAGCCCCTTGCCTTACTGTCTGCTGAGCTTCACTGATCTTCACCTGAGGGTGCGGGAAGCACAAGTAGGAGATTTAAATTCTTCCACGCTCTTGCTTGCAAGTCTGCTGAGTGCTGACTGAAGCACTACAAGTGGAACTCGCAGCAACATAGCCGCATCTAGGTTCCATCTTGTCGGCGGATTCTACTCTCATCAGCAGCTTCTGCTGCAGCAGTTCCCTGTGCATTCCAGCATTCAAGAAGGGCAGGTATTGTCCTGCAGCCAATGGATCAGTCCCCTCTCCCTCACAACACCAGAGAGCCAGGACACATGGACCACAGGCAGGGGGTTTTACTGCAAGCAGTTGGAACTCCATGGAGCTGTTCTGAGCCAAATGGCAGAGCAAAGTGGGCTAGTAACCAGAATCCTTCTTACCTTGCAGGACTACAAGCTAGACCTCTTCTGTTCAACAGCTATCTGATTGTTTTCTGCAGCATACAGGGAACAGTTGGATATGCTCACCCACCTTCCCCCAATCCCACCCTCCCTGAGTGCTTTTGCTTTATAGGTGTGTAGTGCCACCCACAACACCTGATAGGAGGTAGTAAGGTACAAAAAAAAAACAAACAAAAAAAAATCACTGTTTTGTTTTCTTTTTTGTCCACACTTCCTGCCAAGAAACAGGAATCAGCACAACCTTTCAACTGAAAAAAAAGGACCTTGTCAGCTGTGAAAACTGCAGTGCACTGTACAGTGGGATCTACAAACAGCAACAAGGACCCTGCCGTGCGTGCTGCGCCATTGCAGGTCTTGCAGCCCAACTACAGGATGCTTGGACTATACTATACAACCTCCAACACAAGGAACTCTGTAGCACACCTCCTCAACTCCCCCGACCACCAATACCAGCATGTCAGCCATGGGCCAGGACTCGAGACAGGGCCCAGAGACTGGCAGGTGGTAAGGAAAAAGAGGCATCATAGGAGGCCCAGGAAGGAAGCCAAAAACCAGAAGTGTTTCCCGGCCATCCAAATCAAAAACAGGTTTGCTCCACTGCTACCAACCTCAGACAAAGTAATATAAGCTAAAGAAATCTAACCGCCAAAAAAGGCTAACACCAATTAAAACCAATACAAACTACAATAAAAACAAAAATACTAATACTCAAAACATGACCAACAACAATACCAAAATCAAATGCAATAACAACAAAAATACTAAAACTCAAAATAAAAATGACACAAATCTAAACAAAAGCAAAATTCTCATAATCAGGGATTCCATGATCCGAGGAGTGGAACACCACCTAACACAAAATGTTAAAAGTGACACTGTGGTAAAGTGTCTACCAGGAGGCTCTGCAAGTAGGGACACTAACCACATAAAGACAATTGTGCAGCCAAATCCGGGGATGTTACACATATAACAATACACCTTGGTACCAATGACTTGGCAAATCACATAGTTCAGGAGGCCAAGAAACACTTTGAGGACCTGGCCAGTAAACTTTCTTCCCTTCCATCTAAATTAGCCTTCTCATACAACCATACAAACATACAAAGAAGCCGACAGAAGACCATTTGGTCTATCTAGTCTGCTCGTATTGCAGGGTACACAGCTTGAGCTACTGTCCCTGCCCTCCCTCCCCACACCTCCCATCCTCCCTATCCATGATCCTTACCTTCTCCCTATACCTATCCCAGCCTCTCTTAAAGTTACCCACTGTCTTCAACGAGCTCACCTCTTCCAGCAGTGCATTCCAAGTGTCCACCACCTTCTCTGTGAAGAAGTGCTTCCTGACCTCCCTCCTAAACCTCCCACCCTCCAGCTTAAGACTGTGCCCCCTCGTGTTATGGTTGCCACTCAGTTTACAGAGACTCTCCTTATCCACCTTATTTATCCCTTTCAAGTACTTAAAGGTCCCAGTCATGTCCCCCTCTTTCTCCCCTGTCTTTCAGGGAGTACATGTTCAGTGCCCTCAACCTCTGTTCATATGCCTTACCCTGCTGACCCGCTATCATCTTTTCAGCCCTCCTCTGGACCTTCTCCAGCAGGTTAATGTCCTTTTTGAGGTGTGGGTACCAGTACTGAACCCCATACTCTAGATGAGGCCTTGCTAGGGACCTGTACAAGGAAAGTATAACCATTTACAGAAGAAAGGGTTCTGAAAGAACTAATAAAATTGAAGGTGGACAAAGCAATGGGGCCTGATGGGATTCACCCAAGAATTCTAAAAGAACTAAGGGTAGAACTAGCGACACCGCTGACTATTCTCTTTAGCAAATCATGGGAGGATGGGGTGGTACCTAAGGACTGGAGGAGGGCAGATGTGATTCCTCTTCACAAAAAGTGGGAGCAGGACAGAGGCAGAAAACTACAGACCAGTTAGTTTGACCTCAGTGGTAGGGAAAATAATGGAATCACTTCTGAAAGAAAGAATTGTTGAGTACCTAGAGGCCAGTGGGGCACAGGACCCAAGGCAGCATGGATTCATGGTGGGAAGGTCGTGTCAGACGAATCTAATAGATTTCTTTGACTGGGTGACCAAAGTAGTAGACCAGGGAGGGGGCTGTGGACATGGCCTACCTAGATTTTAGCAAGGCATTTGATACAGTCCCACACAAAAGATTAATACACAAGTTAGCCAGCCTTGGAGTGGGTCCCAACATGGTATAAGAACATACAGCGGTAATTCAAACATCAACTAGACACCCAGC
Source organism: Neoceratodus forsteri (assembly GCA_016271365.2). Classification (NCBI taxonomy): domain Eukaryota; kingdom Metazoa; phylum Chordata; order Ceratodontiformes; family Ceratodontidae; genus Neoceratodus; species Neoceratodus forsteri. Next base: position 126,127,224 of record CM028134.1, read on the forward strand.
ACTTCGACTCTTAACAAGTCTTCATCAGGGGGTTAAGAGTCGAAGCTCTGGGCGTCTAGTTGATGTTTGAATTACCACTGTATGTTCTTGTACATCTGTATTATGGTATGTTGCCAGTAAAAAGAAGCATTTTTCATATGAACATACTTGGTGCTACTTCGTTTTTTTGTATTATGATACATGTCTGGCTGCTTGCCTAGTTGTTGCATAGCACCAGACCCGATAGAGCGGTGTTGCTTGAATTTGCATTCGAAAGTCCCAAGGTGGTAGTCTGGATAAAAAATTGGCTAGACAACAGGATGCAAAGAGTAGTAGTAAATAGAGTCCACAGTGAAGAAAGGTGGGTTACTAGCGGGGTACAGCAGGGTTCAGTACTGGGACCAGTCCTTTTTAATGTCTTTATAAGTGACATTGCAGAGGAACTGGAAGGAAAAGTATGTCTCTTTGCAGACGACACAAAGATCTGTAACAGGGTTGATACACAAGATGGAGTGGAAAGGATGAGAAGGGACTTGGCAAGGTTGGAGGAATGGTCAAATGTATGGCAGCTCAGACTCAACGCAAAGAAGTGCAAGGTAATGCACATGGGAAGCAAAAACCCAGGGGAAGAGAACACAATGGGGGTTGAGATACTGACAACAGTAAAAATGGAAAGGAACCTGGGGGTAATTATATCAGATGACCTAAAGGTGGGCAAGCAATGTGAGAAGGCAGGAAGGCTGGGGGGATACTGGGATGCATAGGAAGAGGCATCAATAGTAGAAAACAGGAAGTTGTTATCTCTCTGTACAGACAGTTGGTGAGACCCCATCTGGAGTACTGTGTGCAGTTCTGGAGACCCCATCTCTGCAAAGAGATAGACAGAGTGGAGGTTGTCCAGAAGAGGGCAACCAAAATGGTGCAGAGTCTGCACCAGAAGACATATGAAGAAAGTCTAAAGGAGCTTAATATGTATACCCTTGAGGAAAGAAGGAGAGAGGGACATGATAGAAACTTTCAAGTACCTCAGGGAATCAAAGTCCAAGAGGGTAGCATCTTTCAGAAAAAGAGATGTGCAAGAACAAGGGGCACAATTTGAAGATAGAGGGACAGCTCAGAGGTAATGTGAGGAAGTACTTTTTCACAGAGAGGGTTGTGGATGCATGGAACAGCCTCCCTAGGAGGTCATGGAGTCAAGAACAGTGGGGAAATTCAAGAATGCATGGGACAGACATAAGGCAGTCCTAGTGGGGGGTAAGAGGAAGTAAGCTGTTGGTTAACTAGGATCTGCAGCTTATCTGCTAGGTAGGAAAATGGACAGACTAGGTTGGCCATGCGTTGCTTGTCTGCCATCAAATTCTATGTTTCTATGTAACCTCCTCTCTCCTACTACTGATCCTTCTAGATATGCATCCCAGCATTGTGTTTGCCTTCACTCCCAGGTCCTTCTCCTCCTCTGATGCAGATATTCGGATTCCGCCCAGGTAGTACTATGTCCTATGCATCAGTTTGCATTTCATGGCATTGACGCCAAGCTGCCAGATCCTGGACCACCTCCCCAGCTTTCCCAGATCATCCTATAGGTTCTGTATCCCTTCATCAGTGTCCAATCTCCCGCAGAGCTTGGTGTCATCCGCAAATATGCACATTTTGCCCTTAATGCCATCCCCAATGTCATTGATGGAGACACTGAACAACACCGGCCCTAGCACCGAGCCCTGAGGTACCCCCACTGGTTGCCTCTCTGGTGAAAGATAACTCTCCTCCCACAACCACCATCTGGGTTCTGTCCCTCAGCCAGTTTTCCACCCATCTGGCAATCTTTTCTCCAACTCCAAGATCCACCAACTTTCTGATCAGCCTTTTATGGGGCAAAGAGTCAAAGGCCTTGCTGAAATCAAGATAGAGGATGTCTACCACTTGGCCCCTGTCTACTGTCTTAGTGACATAGTCAAAAAGGTTTTTCAGATACATTTGACACGATCCCCTCCCCCCATGAACACATGCTGCCTCGCATCCTGGAGACCACGCTCCTCTAGATATTCCACCAACCTTTCCTTTAGTATGATCACCATGAGCTTGCCCACAATGGAGGTCAGACTGACTAGTTTGTAATTCCCTGTGTCATCCTTGGGACCACTTCTGTGGAGGGGCACTGCATGTGCTGTTCTCCAGTCCTGTGGTATCATGCCTGACTATAGTGAACTATTAAATAGGTCTGCCAGTGGCCCTGCCAGCTTCTCAGCCAGTTCCTTTAGTCCTCTTGGATGTACTTTGTCCGGGCCTGGAGATTTGTCCACCTCCAATGCCAGCAGCCCCTCCCTCACTCTATCATCCTCTATCACTACATCTGTGATCCCCTTCCCCTGCTCTTCTTTTCCTTGCTAAAGGCACTGGTCTGTCCTTCTCCCTGATGAAGACAGAACAGAAGTATTCATTTAGTATCTCTGCTTTTCCCCCATTATCCTCCACCCCTCCTCCCCTTTCTTAAGTCTAACAATCCTTTCTTTCTTGTCTTTTTTCTTACTTATATATATCGAAAGAAAGCAGTCTCCTCTTCTTAATAACTTTAGCTATCTGCAACTCCTTCTGTGCCTTTGCTCGCCAGACTTCCTTATTTGCCTCACTAGCCAACCTTAAGTAATTTTCCCTATCCACCTCTCTCTTGGTCTTCCTGAATTTTCTATAGGACAACCTTTTCTCCCTTACTGCCTGAGCAACCCCAGAACTGAACCAGCTGGACGCTTTGGCCCTTGTATTCTTCCCCCTCAGCCTAACACACTCATCTGTGGCAACCAGTACTCCTTCCTTAATGATGGACCACCTTTGGTCCACCCCCATATCTGCTCTGATGCCCTCCAGCTGGCTCCTTAGCCCTTTGCCCATTTTCCTGAAGTCCGCCCTCTTGAAATCCAAGATTTTGGTCTTAGTCGGGATGCTTTCCCTGCCCATATCCAACTGGAACCACACTGTGCAATGGTCACTTCCACCAAGTGGCTCCCTGACCATTATTTCCTGTACATGCAGGGCCGGCGTTAGGCACCCGTGAGCCCCGCGGCCGCGGGAGGCCCCCGCCCCACTGGCACTGACCCACCCGACCGACCCCCGCCGCATGCAACAACAACAAGGCCAGTAGACAAACAATACAATTGCAATCCCTGCTGCTGCACGCACACACAAATATTTCTGGGGCAAGGAAGTAACATTAGACACGAGTACACCTCAGCCTGACTGACTGCTATACAACGCAGTGCTTACGCTTACCTTACCCGTCCCGGCCTTCATCACCCTCAACTTGCTAAAACGGAAAAAAAAAGGCAGCGCCAGCATCACATAGTTGCTTCGGTAGTTGGTTGGTTCCTTCGCCTTTACTGACTGTACGTAAGAAGTTCGGGGCCCCGCCGATCTCAGCTGCTCGCCCATTGGGAAAAAAAATATATCCTGCCCACTTGTTGTACATGCGGCTCCTGCCCTCCACGCTGATTGTCCTGGCCACACAGTGATGTGACAGAGAGCCTGTCTCAGACTGTAAAAACTGCAGCATGTTTCCACACGTTCCCCCTATATGCTGCACATCATGGTGACGTGGAGGAGCAGTTGGAGCCAATCACAGGGCTCCACTCAGTCACTCAGTCCCTTGCTATTTTTTGCACCTCCTCCCCCTCGGACCTGAAACATTTGGTTCCCACTCAGGTCTGTGACGGCTCCATAAAGATGATCCCTTTGGTGCTCTTGGAGTCCTATTCAACCAAGGACTAGTTCCAGAGCATTGGAGTCGGAGAAGGAGAATCTCGCTGTGTAAGTCGCTTAGGCGTCGCTATCGATTCACAACTGAACTTGGAGGAGCCGAAGAAGAGAAAGAGAGAGTCGGACTCGGGGACTGGGAGAGAGAAAGAGAGAGAATGCCGCCGTGAGAGACAACTCAGTCACACAGAGAAGACCACTGCTATCTGCATGCATCTTAAGCCACAGCCACTCAACTGGTAACCCGGTTCCATTCTGATCTTGAGTACTGCTGCTGGCCTGCCTATCCTCGCCACCGCTGATACAGCCCTCGGTGCTAGTGTGCTCAGTACTGCTTGCTGTACTCTGACTGCTGTGCTGTCTCTGTAAATCATTTATTTCTTTTAAGAAATAACTGTTACGCTCAGCAAGCAGCAGCAGCAGCTGGCCAGAAGACCACAAATCCAGTGTCTGTACTACTGTTGCCCAGATTTGAGGAGACTTATACCCACAGAGTCAGAGACCAAGTTTTCTTCTTAGGTATGTATATTTGTTTCAATTGTTTGATGCTGTCAGTGTATTACTGATACTGCCTGCAATTAAGGTAAGGATAGTTGGGAATGGGAGATGAGATGGCTGCTACTGACTCCTGTTAAAGCCAAAAGGGTACTGCATTATAGACAGTTGCTTGCTTGCTTTAGATGAGGTTAAATACTAACAATTGAGATCCTGGTTTTGCAGTGTGTTTTTTTTTGGTTTTATGTAGGTAGGTACTGAGATGGGATAAGTCTGGACAGGCAATTCTAAGGGTAGGAGGAAAGTTTGTGTTTAGCACTCCTTTCATGCCTCCAGGGTGGAACACCAAATTATATTCGGAAATATTAATATGGCTCTAGCATTAATGACTTTTTTACATGTTTTTCAGTTTTTTAATTGACCAGATTCTATAGTCTTCCAGTGTTCTATGGAACATTAATTGGGTTAGTTATGGTAAAATTAAATGTTAATCCTGGAGGTTATGTTCCTCAGTACAGGCCACTGTCCCTCACATGGGAGTCACGTATAGTAGGTTCATGGAAGAGGGCTAAATGGGGAGCACCTGCAGATTGGATGTGCTGTAGTTGTTTTTCTTCCATCATTGCCTGTTTCTATGATTCTCACTGTGGAAATAGATGCTTTCCTGTTCATAAAGTGTGCTATTCATTGTGAAACACAGATTACTATAAATTTCTGCTTGGGTGTACAATGCTGTGCCGTGAGCACCTGCAGCACTTAATCATGTGGGACAGGGGGTTGTGAGTGGTATGTAAAAGGAGGAACTGTTAAGGTATGCTGTTCAAGGACATTGTCTCATGCTAGGCAGTTGGCAATAATTGAATTCAGATACCCTACACTATAAAAAACTGTTAAGAAATGTTTTGAGGTATAAAGAAATTGCTAGTTACTGTAAATCCTGCTTTGTGAAGTGGTATTGGTTGGTTGGTTGAATTTTGTTGACCCGGTAAGCCCACTGGGCCTAGAAGTCCCTTTTCAGGGTGACCGGGGAGATACAGATGGTAAGCAATTGAATTTGAACCAGATTAAGCTGTTGGTGGTATTTTTAGTGAATGAGGAAATTTGGCCAGGACACCAGGAAATTCCTCACTCTTTGCAGTCTGAGCAGGAGCAGCGATGGAGGAGGACGATAGGCAGGAGCTCTGCCTGCAGCTTCGAGGAGTTTGACACACAGTCCCAACTAATGCCGGAACGAGAAATCGATTTGTTTAGGAGCATTGCAGGCTTGTGAGCATGCAAACAGGAGGACTACAAGCGGCAAGTGCTTTAATTCCTGAAGTAAATGTAATGGATGTTACCGTTTCCTACCGGGCGGCTGAAAGATACTCCGAGGTGGATGTGAATTTTCGGCGCCAGAAGCTATGGAAGAAGCCCCACAAGATGGTAATTCTGGCAATTTTGACACTCGGAATCGATCTTTTGGTACAGGAACCTTTGCCGCGGAAACTGCGGTTTTCCACACGGAAGATAGTGGGAATAGCACATTTCCAGATGCACCCGTGAACAGTCCGTCGTTGTTACAGGACATTGGGAGGCCTAACCCGACGCCGACAGCTTCGCAAATGGTGAAAGAACAGTTTAAACTGCAGTCCCAAGTATCGGACGTTATAGACTGGTCAGAGGAGGATTCGCTTCTCATGCAGGATGGATCCAGAGCGTAGTCAGGCAGTTGGACACCTAATCCAGAATGGAAGCCGGTCGCCTATATACCTCACCACAGCATGCCATCACCCTGAGCTCAGGTATAGCGCTACTAAAAATACTGTTAAAGGTGTACACCAGTTATTGTAGGACAAGGCAGCTACTAGTAGCTCCAAGGTTCCTTTGAAGGGTGGGAGTGAAACTGCATACAAAACAAGTGCCAATGATACCTCAAACACAGAGAAAATGTGCCTCCTAAACGTGTTTCCATGGCAGATCTATTCAAGCAAAGCTTGAGCAGGCTCCCAGGAGAAATGCTGTGAGGCTAAGATATAGAGGAGGCTTAGATATTCACCCTGATAGGTATTACATTGTGAATGCTTTATTGAAGAATACTATGTTTTTTCTCCATCTGATTTTTTGCTCTTATTCATGTGTCCGGAGAAGATTCTTTTGACATCAGTTTTAGAACAAATCATAGTTTGGAAAGTTTTGGGAAAATATTCAAATCTGAAAACACACCTTTATGGTTGCCCTTTTAGCCATCCCTTTAACTAGACCACAGATTAGGTACGTCACTGTAATGTTTAGGAATGAAGGTGAATGTCAGTCATCTATCACTGGATACAAAAAGATGCGACATTTTAGGCCCCTGAGCCCTTACTAGACCTAGAGGGTATCTGGACAGGAGTTGAAGTTTAAAGTAAAATTATTTCAAGTCAACTCAGAAATAATCCATCTCTCTAACAGTTTTTTTTAGGAAAGATAGGGTGTATGTTTTACAACGGCCAACCTAGGGCCTGTTACAAATGTGGATCACGGTCTCATATTAGCAGTTCCTGTGATATGATGAAATGTCCACTATAGGGAGGTTTTGGTCATTCGCAGATTTATGTCAGAATATATTCCAGTGCAACCTTCATGGATGAGAAAGGGCATGCTTTCCACCAATGCCCATGGGCAAAACGTAATAAAACAGAGGGTTGGAATCATGAGGAATTAGTAATTCAAGCACAGGACAAAACCCATAGGCCGGGGCCTTCTGCAGACACAGAGCCGTTAATGATCCCTCTGACAAAAGCTGACCAGGTTCCTAAATCATCACTGGCTCCTACAGATGAGTCTGGAATAGATAAAGTCAGCATGCCACCCCCCAAAAAAGATTTTGAAACCATGAAAGGGAAAAGGGTCACTAGATCAGCTTTAAAATGTTGGTTCCTGACCCCTACCAACATCTAATATTTTTTGCCACTGCAAGAAGATCTGAAGACTGATTTAGAATCAACACATCCCACAGATCTGAGATGATCACTGAGGATGAGGACGGAAAGTTGATAGAGATACTGAAAGAAAAAAGTAAAAAGGAAAAAGGAAAGCAAGCAATAATTCAAAGGGGTATTAGCTGAATTTGAAATATTTGATGTCAGCACTTCAACTTTATCACTTAACGTTAGAAGTTTACAAAATATAAGAAACAAATCTCTGTCCTATCGCATTTATCAACTCTTCCTGTGGATGTCATTTTTTGCAGGAGTGTCATATCTCATCACTTAAAGAGGTAGAGACATTAAAGACACTGATGGTATTGGGGCCCTTCTTTCTGGTCCTTCAGTACAGGACTTGCAGATGGGATTGGTATTTTATTTAAAATCACTAATGTCCATGTTTTCGCTTGATAGATTTATGTCCTGGCAGAACTTTAATTCTAGATTGTTCAATTAAAGATTTTTCTTTTAGATTGATCAATATTTATGCTCCACAAATTAAATCTGCTAGGGTGGAACTATTTGGTGAAATTAAACCTTTTCTTTACTAAACTACATGTTATTTGGGAGGATTTTAATTGTTCTTTAGACACCCCTGTATCTACAAGCAAACAAAAGAAAATATATTGTGATTCCAACGCTTTAAAACAATCTTTAGTAGTTTCAAATATGCAGGATGCTTTTCGCAAACTACATCCTAATGATCCCGGAGCTACATATCATAGATTCATTTATGCTACTAGAATAGATATGTTTTTTCTACACATCTACACCCTACTGTGTGTTATTCACAACCTCACGAATTTTCAGATCATAACATTTTATTTTGCTCATTTTCCTTGCAATTCATCCCACCAAAACTTTATTCTAAATACTATCGCTGGAGACTTAATATATCTTTATTCGATAATTTATCTTTTCAAAACCAAACGAACTTTTATTTACATATAGGATTCTGTATATTGTGCATATTCAAACCCGCTACAATGGTGGATAGACACAAAACAAGAATTAAAAAATTATTTGTCTCTTTTGGAAAATCTACAGCTAATTCTAAATATATTAACTATTTGCTCACCCGTAATCAATTATATAACTGATGTCATTTGATTTAAAAACAATCAATGATTACTTTCCCAAATCAAAATTTGAAGGAACGAATGAAAGAATTTCAATATGACAGGGCTAAATCTCTAGAACTAGAGTTTAAATTTGAAGTTAAACCACCCCAGCCTCGGACCTTTTACAGGCCAAAATTCAGACTAGAAACTACCTATGACTCCAATTAAAAACAGCTACTGGGGTTTATATGCACAAATGACATGGAGATACTGGCTACAGTTCAGGAACATGTAGAAGCATCTTTAAGAGTTCAGAGGAGTTCAGGCCTCTGGATTTTTCTTTCTTTACGGCCCCTGTGCCTGAATTGACTAAATCTGAACTGATTCCGTTGATACAACCTATCACACCACAAGAAGTCGAATTTGCTATTAAACAATTAAGTAAGGATACGCACCAGGATGGATGGACTACCCAATGAATTTTACAAACTCTTTTATCATATATGATATACTTTTACCTAAAATATTTAATTTTTTGTTGTTTACTTAGTGACTTGTTAGGTTTCAATACCGCTGTTATTTTATTTATATAAATCAGGTGATAAAGCCTTAATAACAAACTGGAGGCCTTTAAGTTTATTAAACAGCATTATAAAATATTGACTAAAATTTTGAATAACAGATTATTATTAGTAGCTGAAAACTTATTCACCCAGCCCAAACATGTGCCATCCCTAATAGGAAAATTCAACATAATTTATATCTTTAAGAGAATTATTTGAGTTAGCAATAAGAAACAGATTTCAGGGTACATTGTTGCCCTAGATCAAACCAAAGCTTTCAATCGAGTTAATCATCACTATCTATTTTCAGTACTGGGAGATATGGAATTCCACCCTTTGTACAATGGATATCAACCTTATATGGAATGGCTCACTGTATTCTAGTTAATACTTTATTTGGAAAAGAAGTACCTTATTTCAATTGAGTCCGGCAGGGTTGCCCTTTAAGTCCCCTTCTCTATTCTTTTGCTCTGATCCTGTTATTAGACAAATTGTTTGGGATATACATATTATAGGTTTAACCCCTTCCCTGATTTACCAATGGAAAAGCTGACTGCATATGCAGATGATATTACTCACTTAAGAGATATACCCTCATTGCAAAAAGCATTATATACCTTTTCATGTTTTGAGGCAATATCGGGGCTCAAATAAATATGGGTAAGAGCTTCATTTTATTTTACAACCTACAAATTCAGACCCCACTAATATTGCTAATATCCTGTAGAATCATCACACCGTAAGATTTTAGGAATCTGGTTCGGAAATGGTGATTTAGCTACATACAATTGGGAGAAACAGTTATACATTGGAGAATTTAAAATTCACAGGTGGAAAGGATGGAAATTCGGGAAAGAAGAGGTTATTATTATAAAGAAATTCATATTACCAATTTTTTTTATTTAAGTTATGTGTTTCCACCCTATTAGTTTAGAGACAAGGCTATTAATTTTTTTTCCAAATGTTATGGGTAATAGATTAAACCTTGCTAAGGGACATAACGTATCTTCCACTTAACAAAGGAGGCCTGTGAAATGATTAACCCTATTGTTTTTACCATTCCATATTTTTTATTTGATTCTTTTTCTTACTTATGGTTTGATGTCACTAAGACTTGGCAAAATGGTCCAAATCTTTGTGGTCTGTCTATTTAGATAAATGGTCTATGTTTCCCTAAAATATGTGGTAAGCATTTTACCGATATATGGAGTTTTACATTTAAGAAGTTACAACAATGGAAGATATCATTTCCAAACTTGCTTACTTTTTCGAGGAAAACCTTTTATAATTTCGTGGTATTTGACGTACAGAAATGTATTCCCCTGTTCCCAGAATGTATACCTACACAGATGATTTATGCCTTGAGGAAATTGACTGATTTCAGAATACCTCCTTTCATTTGGGATGTTGTCTGGTTATCAATACAAGGGAAATTAGGAGTTCGAGGCAATTTAAAATACAAACCCACTACTGAAAGATTTTGTTTACGAAACACATGTATCAACTGTGAAGAATCCATGGTTCATTTTTTTGTTTCCTGTCCTTATAGTCAAAACTTTTGGCAAGACGCTGCCATTCATTGAATTCTCATTTTTGGGTAATGTCTCATATCAAACTATAGTTTTAGGTAATTATACTGGATCTTGGAGACATTATAATAGGAGTACTTTAATGTTTTTTGCTTTTGTTCAATATTACCTGTGGCAAGCCAGATGTCAATTTATCTTTCAACAATTAAATGTGTTAATCTAACACTTTATTTATGCAAATTGAAACAGGTTTACTTTCTGTCAAAACCAGAGATCTAAGTAAATTTTCCAAATCAAAAGTTGATTTACTTTGGAAAGACTTTATTTTTCTATGATACCTTAGTAAGTATTGTTTTGTCTTTGTTTTTTTTTTTGCACTGTGTTTTATAAAGGATACAAAAGAGAGTACTAGTTATTATATAAGACATCTTTTATGTTTGTATGGATTTGTGATGTTATGTTTCATCAATAAACTACCCCTACTTTTCGATAAGTGCCATGGGATCTTTTACATCCACCTGAACTACCACCACTCCAGGCAGATGGGACCTGGTTTAACATCTCATCAGATCTAATAATAGTGGCTATACCATGCACTGTAGTGACCCATTATAAACAAAGCAAATGGTGGTATATGGTTATATAGGGCTGGCCTAGTGGCGAGGAGGGTTGAGGTGCTGGACACCACATCTCACGGAAGCTGGTGACCCGGGTTCGAATGAGCCCAGGCCATCAGGGGTCAGCAGGGAGGGAGAGGATTGAGCATCCGAATAACAGCTTCCTATCCTGAACTGGAAAGGAGGGGTTCACACTGGTGCTTGACTGGCCTCTGTAACGTGAGGAAGAATTTCTTCACAGAACGGGTGGTAGACAGTGGAACACTCTGCCGCTGCCAGAGGAAGTGGTGGGGGCTGAAACAATCACTGTCTTTACATTCGGTTCTCTTTAAGGCTCAGCTTCTATAGTCTATGTGGCAGATAAAGTTTAAAAGCTGAAGCTGTGTAGTGAGTCTGTACTAAAGGAGTTGTTCAGTATTTGCAGTCAGAAGTCTGCAAGGCTTTCAAAAGTGTAAAAAGCAGTCAATTCTGCTTTGTTCCCTATTAGAGCCTACTGCATGCTGTAGAAGTCTTTTCATAGTAAATCAAATAGGCGTGTTACTAATGGAGAATGTATTGTGACAAAAAAAATTCTGCGTGAGGATTTTATTTCTCTTGCTGTCTCGTGTTGTGGTTGACAAAGGCTAGAGGCTTACCCTTTTGGGGTGAGTGATGGGCGGGGTTAAGGGTGCACTAACTTGTTTGCCACATGTGTAGCACCTCTCTCTATTTAGTTTGAATGAGCAAGTGTGAGTAGCTACCATTGGATAAGGTTTGTAAAGGAAGATGGATGGCTCTCAATTAACTAGCTCTGCACATTGGCTGGGGCTGGGGCCCACACCTCAGTTATGCTGGGTTACTGTTATATAGTTAAGCCTTTTTGAGGTAGATGCACTTTGGTGTAGGGACCCAACTGATGGGTGGTCTACCTGGGTGACGTGCCAGTAGGGCCCTGAGGTGAATATCAAAGACCCACACCGTTTGAAAGCAAATTAAGTGCCAATCCAGGCGGAAAAATATTTGTTGCATTAATTACATTTTTTCCTAGAGGTCTCAGACCTGGAATGCTTTCACAGATGTGGGACATAATGTGTGATTAAGCTAAGTCATGACTCATTGGCAGATCTTTACGAGATCCTGATGGCATTAGTAGGACAAATGTTAAAGTGCATTTGGCTGTGGGCTCATTAGCAGCTCTTTACTGTGCTCACTTGGTATTGTCTGTAGGACAATGTAAAAATGCAGACAGCTTAATTTTGGAATTTAACTCATTAACAACTGCTTGGGTGTACTTGGTAGATACTGCATCACACACCAGGTGAACACTAAACGTAAGTTAATGGGGAACAGCACTGAATTTGAGTCATCTTGCTCACTGGAAGCTGTTTTCAGTATATTTTCTAATTCTGTAATTGTTCCATTTCTAAAGGCTTTTTAGTTACTTCAGTGGGTGTTTCTCATCTACCTCTGCTGTTTACATAACATTTAGAATTCTATGTAGTTTATGTCCTTCTCAGCACAAAGTTCTGCAGCAGAACATGGATGCATTGTGCCAACAATGAATGATCAAGCAAGGTCATAAACTACATCACAGAAGTTCTAAAAAATTCTTGCATGCAATGTGCAAACCAGAAATACCAAGTAGGATGATTAAAAGCAAAGCCTGTAGAGATGGCACCTCATGACTGTGCCAGGCAGAAACGGACCACCTGGTCCAGCTAAGTCTGCTAGTGTGCAACTACCCCACCCCTCCCATTTGTCATCCCACTGCCACCCCACCCTCCCTGTTCCCTGTCCTATGCCCTTTGAAACTGTTCACAGATTTACATGATATCACCCATTCTGCTAAGGTGTTCCATTTTGCTACCACCCTTCTGTTAAATAGTGTCCTCATTTCCTTTCTAAATCTTCCCTCCCTATTCTTGGCACATGCCCCTGGTGACCTCCCCTATTGATTCCCCACCTCAGATACTTGAATGTCTCTATCATGCCCCCGTCCCTTCTATCCTCCATGGCGCATATATTCAGGTCTCTCAGCCTACTGTCATACTCTGTGTCCTTCCATTCACATCATCTTTGTTGCCCTCCTGCACCCTCCAGTGGCCTGATATCACTTTAGGTATGGCATCCAAAACAGCACACATTACTCTAAGTGCTGTCTTACCAGTGACCTGTTTAGGCCAAAATTGCTCTCTCCACGAGACTAAAACCCCTTGCTATGCATCCCAGCATTTTGTTCACTTTTTGCAGCCACTCTCATGCACTGGGCAGTGTTGTCCATGGTCCCTGTTACCATTGCCCTAGGTCCTTCTCCTCCTCAAGTGATCCCCAGCTTGACCCCTCCCAGCCAGTACTCTCCTGGGTTCTTCACCAAAGTGCATACACTTTTGCACTGAACCCCAGCTGCCACTACTCTGACCACTCCTCTAGCTTAATTGGGTCCCCTGAGTTGGTTAAGCTGTGGTGTGTGGGTAGTTAAAGAAACAGCCAAGCAAAGTTCTGTTAAAATTGATTTTATTTATGAACAGACAATGTGTGTGTGTGTGTGTGTGTGTGTATATTCAGTCTAACTCACAGAGACACACACAGACACATGCAGTCCCACTGGAAAACATGCTACCTGTTGATGTCCAGCAAAATCAATGTCTCCACCCAAATTTGGATATCCAGCTAAGACTCATGGCTTGCGGGTGGAGGTGTGATCATCCTAGCATGGGGTATGAGGAACCAGGACTCTCACAGTGTAGCAAATGGTGAAGTGGCCATGGACTCCTGGGGCGTGACACACCAATCTTCACAGAGAGCAGGCCATTGCAAGTATTGCTGGATCCACAAAGCTGAAAATTAAATGCCTAATGTAGTAACTTTCCAGTTAAGTGAATGGGGAAAGTACAAAGCTGTACATTTTGAAAATTCTGGTGCAAACATTTAATGGCATTTGCTTTTTGCACCTTCAGTTTAAAAACATGAAGCTCATATTTGTCAGGAGCTGCTAAGAGAAAGTTACACCAGAAGAGAGATGATGACACAAAGCGCAAAGAGGCCTTATCGAGAAATTTTTACTACCCGCCACATTCCTGTGAAGCCTGGAAGCGGAGCTGATCTTGAAAGAGCACCTGAACCTGGAGCACAAGTTCCTTCAACTGCTGTAGTGGAAGACATGGTGTCCACCATCACCCCAGAAGTTCTGCCTTTCAGAGGAGACCAGGAATGCACCTGCCATGGTCTGTACTGTTTCCACCACCTGTCAGCATATAATTCCAGGAGTTTTGCCTTCAGAAGAGACCATGAATGCACCCTGCCACTGTCAGTACTGTGCCCACCTGCATAGATACCATCATCTGTGATTTAGCTGGATCTTCCGAAATTTCATTTGAGGATCTTGAACTTGGCCAGACACACTAAGGGATGAGGTATGAGTGTCATCTGTGAAGCATGGACCTGTTCAAGTCATACTGCCACAATTCCCAGTGAACGAGAAAAAGAGAATATTCACAGCAGAAATTATTTTCGCACTGTACCCAGTGGTGAGAGAGTAAAGCGCACTTGGTTAACGTACTCTGTCTCCAAGGATGCACTGTTCTGCTTTGCCTGCAAATTATTTGGACACTCAAACAATCTTCTTCGGACTGGAGGTTATCGGGCATGGAGAAAAATGCCAAAGGCTCTAAGTTCCCATGACCGTGCACCCAAACATGTAGCAAGCATGATAAAGTGGAAGGAACTGGAGACAAGATTGAAGAGCGGCCAGACATTGGATGAAAAGAACAGCTGCTAATAGAGAAAGAAGTAATACACTGGCGTGGAGTCTTGAACGGATCATAGCAACTATTCAATACTTGGCTGAGAGAATATGGCTTTCCGTGGCACAAGTGACATGCTTCATACCCAGGCAATGGAAACTTTTGGGGCAGGTTGAATTCTGTCAAAGTTTGACCCACTAATGGCTGGAACATATTCGTCGGATTGAGAATAAGGAGATAATGGACCACTATTTGGGAAAGGACATTCGAAATGAAATTATTCAACCACTTCAGGTGCAGTTGTACGGACCATTGCACTGCAGATACAAGAATCCAGATATTTTTCCGTGATCCTGGACTGTACGCCTGACATTAGCCACCAAGAGCAGATGACACTTGTTGTTCGACATGTGGATGTTTCAAAAAATGTCGCCACCATCAAGGAACATTTTTTGGGGTTCATACCTGTCAATGACACAACCAGAGAAGGACTGACTGACTCCTTTCTTCAGACTTTAAGGCAACATAATCTGGACATCAGCAACTTTCGGGGGCAAGGATATGATAATGGGAGCAACATGACAGGCAAACTAGCTGGTGCAGGCGCGATAAAAGAATTGAACTTGCAGAGCATTTTATGTGCCATGCGCTTGCCACTGCCTGAACCTCATCATTAGCGATGGAGCCCATTCATCAAGACATGCTGTCTCATTGGTTGCTTGCAGAAGGTCTATAATCTTTGCTCTGCCTCAACAAGCCACTGGCAAATATTGAAAAACATGTTCAGATCACCAAAGCCACTTTGTGAGACCTCGTGGGAGTGCCGCATAGAGTCTGTAAAAGCACTTCGCTATCAGCTCCAAGAATTTAGGAGTGCTTTGCAGGACATTGCAGAGTCTGTAAGAGCCAAAGATGCTGCAGCATATGGTGAGGCAAGGTCACTTTGTGCTGAACTCCCTCTCATACAAATTCATTGTATGTCTCATCATCTGGTATGATGTCCTGCTTGAAGTGAACTGCAAGCAAGATATTGGAGAGTGCTTCAGTTGACATATCAACCTGTGTGAAGGTGCTTGCTTCAACTACTGACATACTTAAAAGTACAGAGAGAGTGGGTTTTGAACAGGCATTGGCACAGGGCTCAAAGATTGCTGCAGAACTGATGTCCTAGCTGGATTCCGCAGACAAGGCACAGAAAGGTCAAGCTACTATTTGATTACTAAGGACACGACGATGCAGTGCAGGACCCAAAACTCAGTTTTCAGGTTGAGTTTTTCACACTACTGGACACCACACTGATGTCCTTTAGTGAACGATTTCAGCAAATGTCAGAGTTGCTAAACATTTGGATTTCTGTCGAACATAAACATGCTAAATTCTGTTTCCATAGAAGACCTGATAAAACAATGTGAGGCTCTCAAAGAAAAATTAACAGACAGCACAAGTAACCACTCTGATTTTGATGCTCATGAACTTGCACATGAACTTAGGAACCTGGCAGGAATGGTCGAGAATGATACATCACCTATACAAGTGTTAAATTTTCTCCTTCGAAACCAGCTACATGAAATCTATATGAATGCCTATGTGGTGTTGCGCATTTTTTTGGCGGTACCAGTAACTGTGGCTACAGCAGAACGCAGTTTTTCAAAACTGAAGTTGATAAAGACTTATCTGAGGTCATCAATGAGCCAAGAAAGACTGTCTGGGCCAGCAGTGCTGTCCATTGAGCACGAAGTTGGCAAAAGTCTCCCTTACAGTGACTTAACCAATGAATTCATCCACAAAAAAGCTCAGAAAGTCCTCTGAAGCTTTAAAACTCCTGCACAATTTCACTGCACATACTGGGGCTGAGCTTACAAACTCCTTTATACACCTTAGATTGGAGGAAAACTAACTTCAAACTGGTGAGCTCCACAGTAAAACCCTGTGAGTCTCTTACTGGCTGGAACACACTCGTCCAATAGAAACATACATAGAATTTGATGGCAGATAAGGACCGCTTGGCCCGCCTAGTCTGCCCTATTTCCTGACCCTATCTAATGGATAAGCTGCAGATCCTAGTTAACCAGCAGCCTACTTTTCTACCCCACCCCAGAATTGCCTTATGGCTGTTCCATGCATGCTTGAAGTCAATCACTCTTTTTGACTCCACAGCCTCTTTCCGAAGGCTATTCCATGCATCCACAACACTTTTGTGGAAAAATACTTCCTACATTACCTCTGAGCTGCCGCCTCCATCTTCAAATTGTGCCCCTTGTTCTTGCACAACTCTTTTTGAAAGTTGCTACCTCTTGGATTCCTTGAGGTACTTGAACATTTCTATCGTGTCTCCCCTCTCCTCTTCTTGAGGCTATACATATTAGGCTCCTTTAGTCTCTCTTCATATGTCTTCCGCTGCAGACCTCTCGCATTGTTACCACCTTTTGTCATCTGATATGACTACCCCCAGGTCCCTTTCCATTTCTGTTGTTGTTATATCTCACCCCCATTGTGTAGCCCTATCACTGAGGTTAAACTAACTGGTCTGTAGTTTCTCACTCTGCCCTGCTCCTACTTTTGTGAAGCGGAATTGCATCAGCCCTCCTCCAGTCCTCAGGTACCACCCCATCCTCCCATGACTTGTTAGAGGGTAGTCAGTGGTGTCATTAGTTCAGCCCTTAGTTCTTTTAGAATTATGGGATGAATCCCAACAGGCCACATTGCTTTGTCCACCTTCAGTTTTAAGAATTTTCAGAACCCTTTCTTCTGTAAATCTGCTTGTATCAACTTCTGTATCCAGAGTATTTCTATTGTGCTTTTTTTTTTTAGGTACCCCCCCTCTTCATTTGTAAATACTGAGCAGAAATATTTGTTTAGCATCTATGCCTTTTCAGTCACCCTCTGCCCACCCCCCTTCCCTTTAAGCCTCACTATCCCTCCCTTAGTCTTCCTTCGCTCCCTGATGTACCTATAAAAGGTTTTATCCCCCTTCTTAACTGAGTTGCCTGTCTTTTCCTCAGTTTGGGCCTTTGCTGTTCTATCTGCCTTCCAGCTTCCTTTTGCTTTAACTGATACAGTCTCTGTCCTGCTCCTTCTGTGATTCCTTGTACTTCCTGAATGCTTTCTTTTTTCTGAACCTTCACCGCCACCTCCTTTGAGAACCATAGTCATTTTCACATTGTTTTGTTTTGTTAATTTGCTTCACACAAAGGCTTGTTATCTCTGTGATGGCAGTTTTATTATTCCCATTGTTCTTCCACCCCCCTTCCTACCCATTTGCTAGTGCATTTCTTAGGCACTTGCCCAGTTTGGCAAAAGTCAGTCCTCCTGAAGTCCAGTACTTTGTATTTGTATGGCTTGACTATTGCTGTGTTTATTGTGAACCATACTGTTCGATGGTCACTAGTTCCCAGATGGCTACCCACCTGTCATCTGTGATCCTCTCCATCTCCATTTGAGAGGACCAGGTCTAAGATTGTTCTCCTCGAGGCTCCAATACTAGATGTCTAAGGCATGCTCCCCTGTAGGGCACTAGAATAACCCCACTTGTGAAGTGGCTGCTGACATCTGGCATATTCAGATCACCCATCAGCAATACTCTCTTTTTCTGCCATTCTAAGTATACTTTCTAATAATAAAGCTGGAGTGTGGTTTACCCCACAAGACTGAAAGCAGGAGGACATCAGGTCTTAAAGGCAAGATGAAATGTTTTTTCCTGACCGATGGAGGTGGTCACTTTGCCGTAGTGGTCAGGCTTAATCATAATTCAGCTGAATGATGAGACTAAGAACTCCTCCAATTTTATACCATAATATTTGTTCCTGACCGATGGAGGTGGTCACTTTGCCGTAGTGGTCAGGCTTAATCATAATTCAGCTGGATGATGAGACTAAGAACCCCTCAACAATTTACAATAAGGAAGCATATTGGATTATATGGACAATGCAGATGTTTAATGCAGCAGAGTGGGGCAGAGGTAATAGAGCAGGGAGAGCTCTGGTTCCTTAACTATATGCTTTTGATTGTAGAATGATTACTGGGGGCCCGCCCCGTCTGTGGAGCCCCAGTCATAGAGTTTGCTGGAGGCCCCCAAAGTCCTAAAACCGGCCCTGTGTACATGCTCCCATTTGTGAGCACCAGATCAAGAATTGCCTCAGCTCTTGTTGGTTCTGTGACACCCTGAGTCAGAAACCCACTCTGCAGTCCTTCCAGGATCACCTGACTCCTAGCACATGTTGTGGATGCTGTGCTCCAGTCGACCTTGGGCAGTTGAAGTCCCCACAATTACCACCTCTCTTTTCCCACAGCTTTCCAATTTGTGAGCTCAGTTCCCTGTCCCTCTCCTCATCCTGATTGGGTGGACTGTAATCCACCCCCAATCTCACCTTTCTCCCTCTATTGGATCTTAATTGAACCCATAATGCCTCCACCTCTCCTTCCTCTGACTCCTCCTTTGTGCAAGTTATTCTCTCCTTGATATAAACTGCCACCCCTCCCCCCTTTCCGACTACCCTGTCCCTCCTGTATAGTTTATATCTAGGGATCGCAAGGTCCCAGTCATGGTGTGATGATGCCCAAATCTCGGTTACTGCAGCTATGTCCACCATCCTATCTGCTAAAATTTGAAGTGCTGCCAGTGTGGGAAAAAGAAAAGCACCAAGTAAGTCAGAGAGATTGAAGTAGGTGAATTCAACTCATGGCTGTGTGACTAGTGCCAAGACAAGGATACCTTACTACAGTGAACTGGCACAACATTTGGGTAAGAGCTTTTTTTTAAATATGATGGATTGCACCTAAACAGAGAAGGTATGCAAGCACTTGGACACAAATTTGATGTCTATACAGGTAGTTTAAACTAAAAAAAGGGAGTATGACACAACTCACACCCCTGCCGTCGGTGGGTTGGTCATCACTCCCCAAAACACCGAATGTGTGCATACATCCTCAGAAAACAAATCACAGCCAACATTTGTGTGAACCAGCAACCTCCATAATCTCTGGCTGGAAAGGGGAAACTGGAGCAGTCCAGGAAAAGGGTACACTTCACCTAAAGAGGATGTACATTCCTAGAAGGCAATGGTTGCAAATACTAGGAGCCTAACCAACAAACTTCCCTAACTCACAGCCATTTTCAAAACAAAAAGGTTGGACTGGGTGGTTGTAACAGAAATGTGGTTCACTGGAAACCACGGATGAGATATGACCATTCCGGTTACAATCTGTTCAGGAAAGATAGGCAGGGCAAAAAAAGAGGGAGGGAGCATAGCATTTACATTCAGGAGGAAATAAATGCCACAGAAGTAAGAGGACAACCTGGGGACTTGAGTCACTGTGGCTAACAGCAGACATGGGCAAGGGAAACCCTTCAGAATTGGCATTGTGTACAGGCCCCCAAATCAAGGAGATAGGAGACAAAGACCTAATAAGAAGAACCACAAAATGTCTGATAAAGGTGAAGTAATACTGGTGGGGACTTCAGCCCACCAGATATTAACTGGAGCACACTAACGGAAGCACGGGATTCTTATTGTCACTACAAGGCATGGAACTGTGCCAACTTGTTAAAACTCCAACAAGAGAGATGCCATTCTCAATCTTGTTCTCACAAACTCGGAAAGGATCAAGACATCAAGTGGGATGCCATATGGGCAGCAGTAACCATCACATGGTATACTTTAAGGTAAACATAACACGGGACACCAGCCACTCAAAGATAAAGGTGCTAGATTTCAGAAAGGCAGACTTCAAAAATGAGGAACAACATAAGTAGCCAGTTAATGGAAATAGAGGTTGAGGGAGGTGGAGATCATGTGGGGGAGACTCAAGAGAGCAATAAAGACTGCCACAGATCAATGTGCCAGATGGGTCAGCAAAGCAAAAAGAAATCCTCTATGGTTTTCCAAGGAAGTGGCTACCACAGTCAAAGAAAAAAAGAAGGCATACAGCATATACCAGGAAACCAAAACTGAGAAAGACTGGGAGTCATACAAGGAAAAAATGAGAGTCTAACAGAGGCAGTATAGTGCAGTGGTTTAAGGCTCTGAGCTGCAAACCTAGAGACCTGGGTTTGAATCCCACAGCCCCCACTTGCATACTGTGTGACCCTGAGCAAGTCATTTAACTTCCCTGTGCTCCCAGATCATACCTGTAAACAAGCTTTCAGCTTAGTGTGCTACTCCTGGTTAAACAATTGAAAAAACAAACAAAAACGCAAAAAAAATTTGAAAGATGAAAACCCAGACAGAGGAAAAGATTGCAGAATGGGCAAAGAGAGGAGACAAATCATTTTTAGATACATTAGGGAATGTAGGAAGGCAAAAGGGGGGATAGTAAAGATTGCTACTGAAAAAGGGAAATGCACCAAACATGACCCAGAGAAAGCTGAAATCTTCAATAAATACTTCTGCTCTGTGTTTACCAAAGAGGACCCAAGGGATGACCTAGCCCTAAAAAAACACATCTCCCCAGGACCAGGGGTAGACATGAGTCCCTTTACAGAAGCTGAAGTATGGCAGGTGCTAAATAAACTAAAAGCAGACAAAGCCATGGGATCAGATGAGATGCACCCCAGAACTTAAGAAATTGGGGGAGAATTAATAGCCCCTCTGGCACTTCAATTCATGAAATCTTTGAAGAGCAGGTGGAACCCGAAGACTGGAAAAGGCAATAGTGGTTACACTTCACAAATCAAGCAGTTGTGAAGAGGCTAGTAATTACAGACTGGAGAGTCTCATGCTTATAGTAGAAAAACTAATGGAGACACTACTCAAACAGAGGATCATAGCATTCTCGAAACTGGCAGCCAACAAGACCCTAAACAGCATGGTTTCATAGCAAGTAGGTCATGCCAGACAAATCTGCTTGAGTTTTTGGCTATGCTACAAAAATAGTGGAAGACAGTGGGGCAGTAGATGTGGTTCTACCTAGACCTGAGTAAGGCCTTCAACTCAGTTCCACACAGAAGTCTGGTAAAGAGGCTTGGCCACACAGGGATTGGTCCAGAAGTAGTCAGATGGGTAAAAACTAGTTACAAGGCAGAACCCAGAGGGTACAGGTTAATGGAACTTAATTAACAGAAGGTAGGGTGACCAGTGGGGTGCCCCAGGGCTCAGTGCTGGGGCCTCTGATTTTCAATATTTTTATAGCAGACATTGCTGATGGACTGGTAGGGAAGGTGTATCTGTTCGCAGACAACACCAAGATATGTAACAGGGTGGACATTTCAGAAGGAGTGAGCAAGATGGAAGCTGACCTCAAGAAACTAGAAGAATGGTCTGGAGTGTGGAAGCTGAGATTTAATGCCAAAAAGTGCAAGATCATGCACATAGGAAAGAAAAATCCAAGAAAGGAGTATTACCTAAGAGGTGAAAGACTGGCTGCCTCAAACCAGGAACGAGGTCTGGAAATCATAATCTCAGATGACTTGAAGGTTAGTAAGCAGTGTGAGAAGGCAACATTGTAGGCCAACAGATTGCTGGGCTACATTGGGAGGGGACTCACAAGCAGGAGGATAGAGATGGTACTACCACTGTATAGCTCGCTGGTCAGACCTCACCTGGAATACAGAGTCCAATTCTGGAGGCCTCACCTCAGGAAGGACATTGACCAGGTGGAAACTGTACAGAGGAAGGTGACAAACATGATTCAGGGTCTGCAATACATGTGCTATGAAGAAAGACTTAGGGAACTGAATATGTACTCCCTAAAACAGAGAAGAGAGAGAGAGGGCACATGATTGAAACTTTCAAGAACTTAAAAGGCATTAACAAGGTACAGGCACAGGAACTTTTTCACTTCAAGAAGGGCTCCAGGACCAGGGGACATGACCTCAGGCTGCAACGAGGGAGGTTCTCTGCCAACATCAGGACGTTGTTCTTCACAGAAAGAGTGGTGGTCGCCTGGAACAGCCTGCCCCAAAAGGTTGTGGGGGTCAACACTGTGTAGGGATTCAAGAATGCATGGGATAGACACAAGGGAACCCTGACTACAAAGGGCAACTAGAGTGTCAAAATAGGACTAAAATAAATGAGCAGACTAGATGGACCTAGCTGTCTCCTTCTGCCATCAACTTCTATTTTTCTATGTGTATCAAACTTGTGATAAAAGAAGCCACAGCACTCACCATGTACACAAATGAAGACAAAGTCCTTTTAAAGTTTGCAAAAACTTCTTGTCTATTTACTAAGCCACAGCTGCAAAACACCCATGCGGTGCAGAAACTTACAAGTACAAACAACTTTAAAAGAACTCTGTCTTCATTTGTATGCATGGTGAGTGCTGTGGCTCTTTTACTCACAATGTTTTCAGTTAAAATATTTAGGTGTTGCTTTGGCTCTTGGGTTAACTTTTCCGAACATGTCAAATTGGTCAGTTGTAATTTGCATCAAAAATTAGGGTTCTTATAAACTAAAGGTTTTACCTAGATACCCATAAAGCTATTGCTATTGGTATGCTTTTACCTCATTTTGATTGTGTTTCCAGTTTTTTTAATATGGGAAGTAAAAAAGCAATGCTTCTGTGGAATTAATTAATTTTGAAAGTGGGGTTTTGTACTGGACTTAATATCTGCTTACCCCAAGGCCAGGCTGTTTGCAAGCCTTACTTGTACTGCTAACCTGTGCTAGGACTGAATTTTTATTAACAAGTGAATGCAGAATGTTCTTGATGTAGTACTGATTTAGCCCTGATTTAATTGATTTACTTGGTTCTCCCAGTAAGTGTATGAACAGATCCTCTAAATTTAATGTAGCTTATTTTATTTTTTTTTTTGGTGACTTTTCCTTATACAACTCCTTCTTGTTTTATTCTGAAATTCTTGAATCACTTCTGTAAGTGAAATTACAGCCCCTTGCTGATTTATTTTGAAATTTGTTTTTCCTGCCTACAGCTCTACCCTGCTCTTTGTCTAGCGTTGGTGCCTCTCTGGCTACCCCAACTCCCCTCCTCACCTTAGCTCCTATTTAATTTTCACCTCAGAGCTTCTCACCTCCTCCCACAAATTACCCAGCTCTTGTATTCTCCATTGTTTCCACTTAATATAAAACCCCCCACCTAACCTCTTGTTCTCCCCTCTCTTTCTCCTAGGCAGCTCCACGCCTCCTCGAAGTGCTGACCTAGCGGTGCCACAGACCGTCCCCACAACAGAAGCTCTGCACCTGGCTGAAGGCCGAGACCCACTCCACTCCCTCTGGCACTAAGGTATGGCTCACCACCTAGTTCTATGGCTTTTGTGCTCATTGGCCCACGGCCCCACACTACACAAACAGGATTGGTCAGAAGTGCTGCTGCCTCTTCCCTATTGGACAGAGGCTTTATCGTACTTGTATGCCATGGCTGAGCTGGCCCATGGATCTCCCTACCGGGTAAAAGCAGCCCTGGTTCCCAGTAGGTAGCGCCCAGCCCTTGCAACACCATGGACTCAATTTTTTGGCCTGTCCCCCAATCCCACCCCAGACCTCCATTAAATGCTCATAAGCCACTCTCAACTACATTGTGGTTGGCTGGATGCTTCAACATAATCATTAATTCTACCGTTTCTGGCCCATCTCTGGTCAGACTAACAGCTCCCAGGAAGTCCCAGTACATACTACAACCATGCTATACTTAAACGGTACAGGAGTGGTACTAATTTGTTTGGTAATTCTGCTGCACTACCGGCCATCACCAACCCTCATTACTTCAAGGTCCCTAATGAATTCCAATCAATGCCCTATCCTCAGCCAGCATCATACCCCCTTCCTGTCTAGAGTTTTCACAGCATCCGTGTCTCCAATTACTAGCCCTGTGTTGTAAAACAGGCCTAAATCCAACTCGAATCAGACGGTGGTGAAAGTTACCTTTTTTGCGTACCCCCCAACCACTGCAGCACCACCTCTGTACTATGCTGCTATCTGGGAACATTGAACTAAACCCTGAGCCGAATTCAAGTCGCACCACTAACACCCCCTGTGGAAGCGTACCAAACTCCCTAAGACAGCTGCCCACTTGGACCAACACCCCAGGCCTCAAAAAAGCTCACATGAATATCCAAAGCATCAGAGGTAAGATGCCCGGGCTTGAAGCATGAACCCAGCTTCATAAACCTGACATCCTATGCATATCTGAAACCTGACTAAAACCTGACATCAAATCTCATGAGGTTATCCTTCCTGGATTCTCCATCTTTAGGAAGGACTGAGCTCATGGAAAATGTGGGGGTGTTGAGATCTATGCCAGGGCTGAACTGACTGCTGACAAAATGGATGACTTGGATATCCACCCTCTGGCTAAGCATATCTTCATCACTATCACTCTTGGTGGGTCCAAGAAACTGGTGTTAGGCTAAATTTATCTGCCTCCCAGACACTTGTCCTTTTATGAGGAGGTTATCACCAGCCTGGACAACATCCCCAGACATGACACAGTGGTACGTGGTAACTTTAACCTTAACTGGCTTGGCTCACAAAACATACAGTACCACTCTGCTCTGGCGATCATTAATTTCATGTGGATCATAGAACAATCCACTAGACTGAACATGAAGTCTGGGAGAAACACGCTCCTTGACTGGATCATAACCAGCATGCCAGCTAACATCAGAGTTGCTGATATCTTCCCAGACTCTTTAACTGATCACTCACCTACCTATTGTGTCTGGAACAGCTCTGCGCCCAATCCACCCCCCCCAAAATAATCAAAACCAGGGATTTGACCAAGCTCAATGAGGAAGAATTCAACAGCTGCCTAGCCTCCATTGACTGGTCACCAATTATTACCCTCCATGATATAAATCAGGCCCTTGACTATCTTATCTCAATGTTTACAGCTGCCCTTGATTCTCTTGCCCCATATCAAACCAGAAGATCCAAAGGCTTCCCTGGCCCTTGGTTAACTAATGAACTGTGGGGTCTCATGCACACACGTGATAAAGCCTGGAAGACCTTTAAGAGATCTGGGGTACATACTGATTGGTTTATTTATCATTGGCTCCACAATTTATGCAAAAATAAAATAATGGTGGCCAAAAGAGACTATCTTATATCTTTACAAAAACAAACTCACCACCCCTAAAAGCTTCCGGGCCAGATAAATACTGAAAGGTAGAGAACGCATTGTTCCCTGAACCATGACCCCTAATGAAGCCACTCTCACAACACCTCTGGACATTGCCACTGGAATAAACAACTTCTTTACAGACCTTACTCCCTACAAACATGGTCTTCCCTCCTCTTGCTCGTACTACAATACCAATCAACATCAACATGAGACCAACCATCCCTCCATTCATATAAAAACTACCACCAATTCTGAGGTCCTAAAGTTGCTCAAGAGACTCAAATATGATAGCTCTCCAGACTTTGACACCATGCCCCCTAAATTCCTCTGCATTGGGGCATCAGAACTTGCCCTACCCATCTCAATGCTAATCAATCGATGTTTCATCACCCACTGTATCCCTGACAAATGGAAAACAGCGGTAATGGTACCTGTCCACAAATCCGGCCTAGTTGATACAGCCCCAAACTACAGACCAATTTCTATCCTCTGCCCTTTTGTAAAAATTCAAAAACGAATCCTCTATGACCACTTGTACTCTTTTCTTGAACAAACAAACATCTTCACAGACTTTCAGCATGGTTTCCGTAAACACTATGGAACCGACTCTGCCCTCTTTCGTGTCACCTCAGACTTGTTCAATAACATGTATCTGGGCCAAGCCACCAGCGCAGTTTTTGTAGTCTTAGCTGGTATACCCACCCAACAATGACAGTTCAACAGCAAGGTCTCCCACAGCGACTACAGCACCATGCCGCTGTTGGGACCCGCGGAACCGGGCACTGTCTGTCAAGGTCCTGCAGCCCCACCAAATCAGCTCCGACTTGGAGTTGATAATCCTTAGGGGTGCTGGGAGGTTCAGGGGTGAAGCCCCCAAAGAAACACCTTTGTGTGCTGAGAACCGCAGCCGACTGCTAAATGCAGTTGACCGTCGTTACGCTGTCAGGCATTTGACGCAGAAATTTGTCAAACACCCATCGTGGATCCATCCTAGCTAAGGCCTTTGACCTTGTTATTCACCCCATGCTCATAGCTAAACTTCACCACATCGGACTGGATAAAAACTCTCTTGCATAGTTTTCAAATTACCTAGCAAATCGTTCTCAGTGTGTCAAATGGGCAAACACACCATCCCCTCCAGTACCAGTCACTGATGGGGTACTGCAAGGACCCATACTTGGTCCCCTATTATTTTTCATATTCATCAATGACCTGCCTCTTAACTGCCGTGGTGCATCAGTACAACTCTACGCAGATGATACAATACTCTACAGATCTTCCAAGGATATCCGCATCCTGACCGCGAATCTTGAGCTAGACTTCCACACCCAAGAATCCTGGTTCTTAAATAACCAACTGGTTCTCAATGAGAAAAAAAACAAAACTATGCTTTTTGTCACACCTCCTTCAAAACCCTATATGACACCCTTCCTCTTAAAACCTCCTTGGGTACTCCACTGGAAAATGACTCATCATTCAAATACTTGGGACTCACGGCTTGATGAGAACCTTGTGCTCGAGCACACATAAACAACACTATCAAACCACTAATCAAAAACTCGGGCTGCTCTACCACTCCAACACCCTACTTCTCAAAGCATGCCAGAGTGACCACTGCCTCTGCCACCCTACTCCCTGGTCTATTCTATGCAGCACCTGTCATCCACTCAGTTA
Source organism: Neoceratodus forsteri (assembly GCA_016271365.2). Taxonomy (NCBI): domain Eukaryota; kingdom Metazoa; phylum Chordata; order Ceratodontiformes; family Ceratodontidae; genus Neoceratodus; species Neoceratodus forsteri. The sequence goes on from CM028134.1 coordinate 126,154,569, forward strand.
AGGCTGCGTTACTGAACAAACTAAAAAAGATATACCCTATAGGCTAGCGCTTTGTTTTCGGACCCCACCCATACTCACCATTGCCTTGTACTTAACAAATAAAGTTGGCCAACCTTGACAACAAATTTGACTTCTCCGTGCACTGTACCACCTTTAAGTTGATTCAGCAGCCCTGTCTGATGGGCCTGCTATCCTAAAACCTCCCCTCGTGTACTAAGATCTTCTAGCCTACCATTACTGGAGCTCCCGAAGGCCAGACTAAAGATAGGCCAAATATCCTATGCCATCACTGCCCCCAGAATTTGAAGCAATTTGACCCACCCTCTACTTTCCTGCAAAACCATTAACCAATTAAAACAACTCTACAAGGATGAGTTCTTCAAACCCCACCAATACAGAGGTAACTGTTATTAACAAGTAAGGCCACATGTGACTAATGTTACGTGTCTCTCAATTTCTGCAATGGTCACAAACAGCCTCCCTTCTCTCCTATCTCAAAAACAATCTGATCTCCCCACTTCTCACTCCTCCTCCTCTACCTAGAATTACATCTGACTGTAACCTGAACCCCAACCAAATGCAGTTGAATCTGGCTAGTCTTAGTTATCTTGCAGTTTAATTTGTTGACATCTGGTATGTGAATGGCATAAATGTCCCTGCACACGGTATAAAATGTTTATCTGCCTCCTGCCTCCCCTGGCTACCTGCAAACTGCCTGTAATCCTGAATCCTTTGGTTATTGCCTACTTGAGTACTTTGTTGTTATTTACCTATGGCTTAACTGTATATTGTGACTCACTGTACTATTCTATGTGTATTATTGTATTATGTTTTGTTCTTGGAATGCTTTATTCCTTCGTTGTCACTGAAAAAGAGACTTTGTCTCAGTTGACCTACCCAGTCATCAAAATTCAAATAAATAAATAAAATAAATATTCTTTCAGTTTCTTACAATAATATCTGTCATTTTGTTCTGCTTACCTCCCCGTCATACTCACCAATGTTTTTATATTCACAATTGGCTAAGTTACTCCATTATTATGAACTGAGTATTTTTCAGTTATTTAGTTTTTAAGATCATTTCTTCTCCTTCATGCTTTGCTCTTTCTAACTTGGTTACTGAAAGAACCATGTTATCAAACCTGAGATCAGCTAACGGAATCTCACTTCAAACAAAGCTCAGTAAAACATAATTGGCTCCTGTGCTTTTTCATTTGCTGCCCCTCGGTATTGGAATAGGTTACCAGAGCCTTTACGACACACTTGCTCTTTTACAGTTTTTAAAAATAATTTTCACTTACATTTGTGTAATTAGTGTACTGTGACTGTTCTTGATTGTATTTTGTACTAATTGTGCATTTATTGTCCGTTCTGTTTTTTTATATTTTGTCTTATACTTTCATATTCCAGTCAAGCCTAAAAGGACCCATAGTTCCAGTGCTCCTAACCAGTTAACAAATTAATAAATAAATACATGTCAGGCCAGAAAAGGTTAAAAACAAATGTGTTACTGCTGCCCATCTGGCCTGAACCAAATGAAGAAAAAATATTTACCTTCTCCCTCACCATAGTGACCACAGCTCACCCCACCTCCCTCCCAACTTGAACCTCACACAGAATTTTAAAGCTACACATGACCCTCTTCCTTTCCACTGCATCTCCATTCCCACCAGCTGCCAACCTCCTAAATTGGACTTCATCCGAAATTGTAAAAAATATACATAAATATCCTCTCCCCACCATTCTACCACATCATCATCCCTTTTGCTCCCTTTCAGCTGAATCAGACATCATCCTTCTCACAGCATCCCTTATTTTAAAATGTTGGCAAAGGAAAAGAGCCCTAAATAATTTATTTTAAAAATATTATTATTATTAATAATACACCTAATACAGCATAATATTATCCAAGCATTTAATGTTTTCACAATCACTTGTTTTTGTAGTAACCAATATACAATATAGCATCACACCTAAGAATATATCTGAGAAATCATATCTTGAGGAAGTCTTACAAATGTAATTAGTAATGCATTCATAATTAATCTTCATCTTTCATTTGCACCTATATAGATAACATCCCAGGGCTCAACTGTGGCATCTCTGCAGACATTTGTTTGTTTGCTTGACAGTTGGATACGGGAAAGGAACACTGAGGCATGGCTCATATCCTGGTGTGGCCCGGGAGGGAGGTACAAGAATAAAATATACACAGTGATGATGATACAGGTAATACATATCACCCTAAACTATTCTATCTATATGTACATCAAGTAAGGTGCAGGTAGTGTCGGTACAAGAAAATACTATTACAAGTAAATGTCAATGTGCAGGCTGTTGGTATAATAAGTTAACAACAACTTAACAGTAACAGTATAATACGCTTAGTCATTCAGGGATTCCTTCAGCATGGTCTTTAAAGTATACAGATGACTAAAAAAATACTAACTTCCATCAAATGTCACCCTATCTGTAAGAATGAAGTCATGACAGGGCGTGCATTTCTAGAAAATGAATGCATGCCCTGGGTGAGCTGGATGCACAAAGCCAATGGTGAGGTATCATTAAGCACACCTGAAGTGCATTAATTCACAAAAATGCATGTCTTACCTGGCCCAGTGGCATGATGGTAGTACCACCAGCCACCAGGTTCAGGAGTGGACTTGGAGTTGCTCAGGGTTAGCTGGGGGAGGATTGAGCATCCAATGGACTGCACTCCTCTTCTGGGGGTGGGGGTGATTGTCAGCTGCACTGTCATCTGTCACCTCGTTAAGACCTGGTGGTAGTGCAGGCTGGGGTGGCACATGAGTGAGGGGTTGCTGGTTTGGCATAGAGTATGCATGCCTCCACATGGCACACATAGCTACATGTCCATGGTTGGGATGGGCAGGGACCACAGAAATGCACATAAAGCACATGTGAGCTTATGAAGCCAAGCTATATCATCACCTAGGAACACCGACCAATATCTTGATTATATACCAGTGGGAGGACATCCCTCCCCTTAGGGCCCCACAATAAGGAGCAAACTGTGGGAGACCCTTGTCAGGTAAGTTCCAGGGGGAGGTGGCAACTCGTAGTGGAAGAACAAGGATGGAGCTAATAAGCCTGACAGCATGTCATAGAAGAAAAAGCTTTATGAAAAAAAAAAGAATTCATATCCTTAAGAGGGTTATTGTGCTTATAACATGGAAAACTTTTTTTTTAATATGAAAAAAGCTTTTATTTTTGTATAGTTAGGCTTTTACTAGGTACAATAAAACATAGACAATGATGGCAGAAAAAGGCCAAGGATTTTAGTAGTATGTTTGTATGATCCATCTAATCTACCCATGGTACCTTATCAGTCCCAGGACTTATTGCCATATGTAGTTCTACACCTCCTGTCCACCCCTCTGCTCCCTCTCTACTGCTGCTAACATGAGAAACCACAAAACCATTCACTCTGTCATGGCCATGCTTGAAACCATTACAGTTTTGGCACCGACCACATCCGTTGGCAGACTGTTCCATGACTCCACCATGCTTTCCATACAAAAGAACTTCCTCATATCCTCTTAAACATTCCACACCAGTTTCCATTCATGACCTTGGATTCTTGAATCTTTACTCCTGTTAAATAGTTCACCTTGTTTATTTCCTTTGGGAATCGAAGGTCCCTATCATATCCCCTCTCACCTGATCTGCAGTGGGTACATGTTCAGTGCCTTGAGACAATCCTTGTAAGATCTGCCCTGTTGATCCTGAATCATTTTGGTCACCATGCATTGCACCATCCCCAGCCTCTCCTTCCTTAGGTGAGGACTCCAGAACTGAGCACAGTTTTCTAGGTGTGGCCTTACCAGTGACCTATATAGAGTTATTGTATTGTATTGTATTTTTTTGTATTGTTTGTTATTCAGATAAATACCTTTGAGCAAAGCTCTTGTACAAAGGTTCACATCAAAGACACATTACAGACATTACAACAATACAACAAATGAAACTATGCAAGGTATATCACGCTTGGTACAAGACACTCGTTCTACACCTATACTAATGGTCAGTAAGTTACAATAGAACAGGCTATAACCAATGGTCAGCAGAACTGCATGTGCAAAATAACAGGACGTATAGATGAAAATGTATAGCAGCCAAATGGTTAGCCTTGTCACTGAGACCGGTTTGTCAGAGTGGTCAGAGCGGGATAGTTGGATGTATGTTCAGGCAGGAGCAACGGGAAACATAGTCAACCATGAACCTGGGAGTTCAATTCAGGAGGGTTAATGCGACTATGAAGCTAAAAGATTTGGGGGGGAGTGGGAAAAGGGAGGGCAATCAGAGGCAGAGTCACTAGAGTGGGTGGGGAGGAGAAAGGAAGGAGGACCAGGTGAGTCCTTTGGGGACCTGGTTATTCTTGGTGACCATGGATGAGATTGACCTAATGTGATTGAGTAATAGTAGCATAGCAAGAGGGCAAGGAGGTTGGCACTGAGCAGAGGGGCTGAATCACTGACACAGTTAGTACTACTTTTTACTGCTGTCAATACCCACTCCAACACACACCAGCATCCTATTAGCCTTACTGTAGGCCTAGTACACTGGCTGATTGTTAGGAGTCATTAATGATGACTCCTAGGTCCCTTTCTTCAAACATAGTGCTAGTTTTGACTCTCCCATCCAGTACTGTCTGAGGTTTTTGTTCCTTAGGGTATAACTTTCCACTTTTGGTGTTGAATTTTAATTGTCAAACCTTAGATGACCTCTATAGCCTTTGAAGAGTCCTATGCATCTCTCTGATCCCTTTGTCACTATCTCCCCTACAACAGAGCCTCATGTCATCTGTGAGAGACACAGCTTGCCCTGGATGCCCTTTCTAACATCGGTGATGAATATACAAAGAGGATGAGACCCAGGACAGATCCTCGACTTCCCATTTGTGACCCCTTTCTTCTGATATGACCCCATTTACCACCATCCCTGCTGTCCTCCTTTAACCAGTTTCCACCCATCTAACTATTTTCTTAGATGTGCCCAGATCCTCCAGCTTCCTCAGCAATCTTCTGCATGGTCCCAAGTTAGAAACCTTGCTGAAACTGAAGTAGATTAAATCTACAGGTTGGCCCTTATCTATCACCTCTGTTACCTCCAAGAAAACTACTGTAGCAGGTTGGTCTGACAAGACTACCCTGCCACAAATCCATGCTGCTTACTAGTCTGCAGACTATTGCTTTCTAAGGATCCCAAGTTCCTCTTTGACCAGTGACTCCATCGGTTTACCCACTACAGCAGTAAGGCTAATAGGTCTTTAATTTCCGGTTGCTCCTTGTCCCTCCATGTGTGGTGGGACTATTCCCACTACCCTTCAGCATTCAGAACTTTGCCTGAATTGAGCTATTGAATAGCTCTACTATAGGTTCAGCCAATTATTCTGCCAATTCCTTGGTACCCTTAGGTGAATCCTGTCCATCCTTTGATCCCTATCTACCTTTAGGGCTCTAGCTCTTTCAGGACCCTTTCACTGGAAAGACTGGCTGCCTTATTACAGGAATGCCCTGACACCTGCCTTGATGCCACTTTCAGGCAATGGCCTGCAGTCTTCCTTTGTAAAAGACAAAGCAGAAGTCATTGTTAAGGATGGCTGCTTTTCTTCAGCTTCATCTATAACCCTGCCCCTTCCTACCAATAACAATATCCTCCTGCCCTTTTTCTTTAATATATCTGAAGAATTGCTCTTTCCCACCTTTGGCCTCCTCCACAATACACATGGAACAGAGAAAGAAAGCAGGAGGCAGGTGAGATATCTGAGTAGGACTATGAGGGTAGACGGAGGTGTGAGGAAGTCTGGAAGGACTACAAAGATAGAGGGAAAGGTAGGGGTCTTGAGACCATGCAGGAGGGTCAAGGAAGGCAGGGAGAAGAGACAAGCCTGAAGCAGATGAAGGAGATAGAGAAAAAGGCTTGATTTACAGGGAGAGGGGTTAGTGGGGATAAGCACAGACATGAGGAATGGGAGGGGCATGAAGGGAAGGAGGCACAGTCAGTAGGAAGGTGGAGATGACATGGGGACATTAACCAAAATCATGGAGAAGAAAAGTGAGCAGACAACTTCTACAGCAGTGGATGGGAGGGAGGGAGGGTAACATGGGTGAGGGGGACATTAGGGTGATAATCATGGGGGACTCCATGATTAAAGGCATTCACTGGGGAAGGATGGGGGAAAGGATGCCAAAACAAAAGTGGTGTGTTTGCCTGGGATGTCAGCAGGAAGGGTGTGTCAAGGATAGAGGAGGTGGTAAAAGGAGTAGGGGAAACAAAGCATAATTATTTACCTTGTCACAAATGACCTAACGGGTAGGAGGTGGAGGTGGTAAAAAGTAGGTTCAGGGAGTTGGGGAAAACCTGCAAGGAGGTGGAAAAATCATTGGCATTCTCAGAGGTAATCCCTGTACCCAGAGCCAGCACAGTAAGGAAGATTAGGATTGAGGAATTCAATATGTGGCTGAGAGGTTTGTGCAAGAAGGAGGGGTTTGACTGCATAACAGACTGGGGAAGACTTGGTCAAATAAATCTGTCTATACAAAGAACAGCTACACCTCAACAGAAAAGGCTGGGGTCCTAAGGACAAAATGGGGTCACATCAATCATAGGCTTAATTAAAACTACTGAGGGGGCAGGCAGGCCTAATGACACAGACAGTCCAGAAGGTGGTAATGTATGGACCACCCCCATAACAGTAGAGGGGGTCAGGAGGAGGGTAAAGGGGGTAGGGCAGTTCAAAGATGTGGGAGGAGGGAAGCATATGGGAGCAAGAGAAAGCTGAAAGCAGAGGCAATGATAGGGGTCAGAGTCGAAAGTGGAAGGCAGTGTCCCTGAACTCATGCAGTTTTGGAAACAAGATGGATGACCTGCAAGCGCTACTTGCAGAAGGAGAGAGGACATTGCAGCAATGGTGAGACTTGGCCACCTAACCACAACTTGGACCTCTTAATTATGGGATACAAACTTTACTGGAGGGACAGAGCGTTAAGCAAAGGAGGAGGGGTGGCAGTATTCATTAGGTCCCGGTCCATGGTTTTTGTGTGTAGTGGTATGTAAGTTAATCAATTGCTTTTTACTTGCAGCTGAGTGATGCTGGTTTTGTTTATTGCTTAATCAGGAAGGTATAACAAAGTACATAGCAGGAGGCAGAAGAGGGGAAGGCAGAAGCAACGTGGGTACAATTACAGACCACTAGAGTGAGGAAGGTGAGATCGGGGTGGTGTGCAGACACCCAATCAGGATGAAAATTGGACACAGACCTGTGTTGCAAATTCTGAAGGTCACAGAGAAGGCTGAAGTGGTAACAGTGGGACTTCAACCTGTCCAGGGTGGACTGGAGTGTACCGACCAAAACATGTGCCAGGAGTAGAGAAAATTCTAGAAGCGATTCAGAATTGGTTCCTGACACAGGTGTCACTGAACCCACCAGGAAGAGACAATCCTTGACCTGGTACTCACAAATGGTGAGCACATACAAGATGTAACAGTTAGGAGCTACTGGATGGAGTGATCATTGCTCAGTGTGTTCAGGCTGGATATGGGCATGGAAAAGTGTCCCCAGTAGGACCAGAATACTAGATTATAGGATGGCAGACACTGGGAGAATGGGGAAGTACTAAAAAGCATCTAGTGAAAATTATAGCGTCTATGGAGGTGGACTAAAATGGGCTCTTATTAAACAGGGCTTAAAGGCTGCAGTGGAGGAGTATGCTAGATACAAGAGGAGGAACTCAAAGGTCAAAACACCAAGCTGGTACAGCTCTGAGGTAGCTCAGACAATGAGGAATAAGAGGCTGGCCTATAGGAAATACAAAAAGACCAAGAGAGAGGAGGAAAGGAAAAAATACCTAGAGCTGGCAAGGGAGGCAGGAAGCTTGGTCTGTAGAGCCAAGGTGCAGAAGGAACTGTATTAGCTGAGGGTATTAAGACAGGGAGAAGAGCTTTCTTTTGCTACATAGGTGAGAAAGGAGACAAAAAGATGGGATAGTTAGACTAAGACAAGGAGATGGGTGGGTGGAGCAAAATAGGGAGAAGGCAAAGCTAATGAATGAATGCTTCTGCTCTGTCTTCACCAAGGAGAAAAATGGACTGGTGCCAATAGGGGATAAGGGGACCTGACAGGGGAATTAAAAACAGCTACTGGGGTTATATGCACAAATGACATGGAGATACTGGCTACAGTTCAGGAAACATGTAGATGATCTTTTAAGAGTTCAGAGGAGTTCAGGCCTCTGGATTTTCTTTCTTTACGGCCCCTAGTGCCTGAATTGACTAAATCTGGACTGATTCCGTTGATACAACCTATCACACCACAAGAAGTCGAATTTTGCATATTAAACAATTAAGTAAGGATCACGGCACCAGGATGGGATGGACTACCCAATGAATTTTACAAACTCTTTCTATCATATATGATCTACTTTTACCTAAAATATTTAATTTTTGCTGTTTACTTTGTGACATTGTTAGTTTCAATACCTGGCTGTTATTTTATTTATATAATCAGTAGATAAAGCCTTAATAACAAACTGGAGGCCTTTAAGTTTATTAAACAGCTTATTATAAAATATTGACTAAAATTTTGAATAACAGATTATTATTAGTAGCTGAAAACTTATTCACCCAGCCCAAACATGTGCTATCCTAATAGGAAAATTCAAATATAATTTATATCTTTAAGAGAATTATTTGAGTTAAGCAATAAGAAACAGATTTCAGGGTACATTGTTGCTCTAGATCAAACCAAAGCTTACCGAAGTTAATCATCACTATCTATTTTCAGTACTGGTGAGATATGGAATTCCTCTTTTGTACAATGGATATCAACCTTCTATGGAATGGCTCACTGTATTCCACATGGTTACATTATTTGGAAAAGAAGTACTCTATTTCAATTGGAGTCCGGCAGGGTGGCCTTAAGTCCCCTTCTCTATTCTTTTGCTCTGGATCTGTTATTAGACAAATTGTTTGGGATACACACATATTATAGGTTTAACCCTTCCCTGATTTACCAATGGAAAAGCTGACTGCATATGCAGATGATATTACTCTACTTTAGAGATATACCCTCATTGCAAAAGTATTATATACCTTTTCATGTTTTGAGGCAATATCGGGGGCTCAAATAAATATGGGTAAGAGCTTCATTTTTATTTTACAACCTGACAAATTGACCCACTAATATTGCTAATATCCCGTAGAATCATCACACCGTAAGATTTTAGGAATCTGGTTCGGAAATTGGTGATTTAGTTCATACAATTGGGAGAGACAGTTATACATTGGAGAATTTAAAATTCACAGGTGGAAAGGATGGAAATTCGGGAAAAGAAGAGGTTATTATTATAAAGAAATTCATATTCAATTTTTTTATATTTAAGTTATATTGTTTCCACCCCTATTAGTTTAGGAGACAAGGCTATTAAGTATTTTTTTCCAAATGTTATGGGTAATAGATTAAACCTTGCGTACAGGACATAACGTATCTTCCACTTAACAAAGGAGGCCTGGAATGATTAACCCTATTGTTTTACCATTCCATATTTTTATTTGATTCTTTTCTTACTTATGGTTTGATGTCACTAAGACTTGGCAAAAATGGTCCAAATCTTTGTGGTCTGTCTATTAGATAAATGGTCTATGTTTCCTAAAATATGTGGTAAGCATTTTACCGTCTATGGAGTTTTTACATTTAAGTTACAACAATGGAAGATATCATTTCCAAACTTGTTACTTTTTAGAGAAAACCTTTTATAATTCATTGGTATTTGATGACAGAAATGTATCATTCCCCTGTTCCCGAATGTATACCACACAGATGATTTATGCCTTTGAGGAAATTGACTGATTTCAGAATACTTCCTTTCATTTGGGATGTTGTCTGGTTATCAATACAAGGAAATTAGGAGTTCGAGGCAATTTAAAATACAAACCCACTACTGAAAGAGATTTTGTTTACGAAACACATGTATCAACTGTGAAGAATCCATAGGTTCATTTTTTTTGTTTCCTGTCCTTATAGTCAAAACTTTTGGCAAGGCGCTGCCATTCATTGGAATCTCCTATTTTGGGTAATGTCTCATATCAAACTATAGTTTTAGGTAATTATACTGGATCTTGGAGACATTATAATAGGAGTACTTTTAAATGTTTTTTTGCTTTTGTTCAATATTACCTGGTGGCAAGCCAGATGTCAATTTATCTTTCAACAATTAAATGTGTTAATCGAACACTTTATTTATGCAAATTGAAACAGGTTTACTTTTGTCAAAACCAGAATCTAAGTAAATTTTCCAAATCAAAAGTTGATTTACTTGGAAAGTTTATTTTTCTATGATACCTTAAGTAAGTATTGTTTTGTCTTTGTTTTTTTTTTTTTGCACTGTGTTTTATAAAAGGATACAAAAGAGAGTACTAGTTATTATATAAGACATCTTTTATGTTTGTATGGATTCTTGTGATGTTATGTTTTCTATCAATAAAACTACCCCTACTCTTTTCGATAAGTGCCATGGGATCTTTTACATCCACCTGAACTACCACCACTCCAGGCAGATGGGACCTTGGTTTAACATCTCATCAGATCTAATAATAGTGGCTATACCATGCACTGTAGTGACCCATTATAAACAAGCAAATGGTGGTAAATGGTTATATAGGGCTGGCCTAGTGGCGAGAGGAGGTTGAGGTGTGGACACCACATCTCACGACTGGTGACCCGGGTTCGAATGAGCCCAGGCCATCAGGGGTCAGCAGGGAGGAGAGGATTGAGCATCCGAATAACAGCTCTCCTATCCTGGAACTGGAAAGGAGGGGTTCACACTTGGTGCTTGACTGGCCTCTGGTAACGTGAGGAAGAATTTCTTCACAGAACGGATGGTGAGACAAGTGGAACACTCTGCCGCTGCCAGAGGAAGTGGTGGGGCTGAAACAATCACTGTCTTTACATTCGGTTCTCTTTAAGGCTCAGCTTCCTATAGTCTATGTGGCAGATAAAGTTTAAAGCTGAAAGCTGTGTAGTGAGTCTGTACTAAAGGAGTTGTTCAGTATTTGGCAGTCAGAAGTCTGCAAGGCTTTCAAAAGTGTAAAAAGCAGTCAATTCTGCTTGGTTCCTAATTAGAAGCCTACTGCATGCTGTAGAATCTTTTCATAGTAAATCAAATAGGCGTGTTACTAATGGAGAATGTATTGTGACAAAATTCTGTGAGGGTTTTTATTTCTCTTGCTGTCTCGTGTTGTGGTTGACAAAGGCTAGAGGCTTACCTTTTGGGGTGAGTGATGGGCTGGGGGTTAGGGTGCTAACTTGTTTGCTACATGTAGTAGCACCTCTCTCTTTACAGTTTGAATGAGCAAGTGTGATAGCTACTATTGGATAAGGTTTGTAAAGGAAGATGGATGGCTCTCAATTAACTAGCTCTGCACATTGGCTGGGGCTGGGGCCCACACCTCAGTTATGCTGGGTTACTGTTATATAGTTAAGCCTTTTTGAGGTAGATGCACTTTGGTGTAGGGACCCAACTGATGGGTGGTCTACCTGGGTGACGTGCCAGTAGGGCCCTGAGGTGAATATCAAAAGACCCACACTCCGTTTGAAAGCAAATTAAAGTGCCAATCCAGGCGGAAAAATATTTGTTGCATTAATTACATTTTTTCCTAGAGGTCTCAGACCTGGAATGCTTTCACAGATGTGGGACATAATGTGTGATTAAGCTAAGTCATGACTCATTGGCAGATCTTTACGAGATCCTGATGGCATTAGTAGGACAAATGTTAAAGTGCATTTGGCTGTGGGCTCATTAGCAGCTCTTTACTGTGCTCACTTGGTATTGTCTGTAGGACAATGTAAAAATGCAGACAGCTTAATTTTGGAATTTAACTCATTAACAACTGCTTGGGTGTACTTGGTAGATACTGCATCACACACCAGGTGAACACTAAACGTGTTAATGGGGAACAGCACTGAATTTGAAGTCATCTTGCTCACTGGAAGCTGTTTTCAGTATATTTTCTAATTCTGTACTTGTTCCATTCTCAATGCTTTTTAGTTACTTCAGTGGGTGTTTCTCATCTACCCTCTGCTGTTTACATAACATTTAGAATTCTATGTAGTTTATGTCCTTCTCAGCTACAAAGTTCTGCAGCAGAACATGGATGCATTGTGCCAACAATGAATGATCAAGCAAGGGTCATAAACTACATCACAGTTCTAAAAAATTCTTGCATGCAATGTGCAAACCAGAAATACCAAGTAGGATGATTAAAAGCAAAGCCTGTAGAGATGGCACCCTGATGATGTGCCAGCAGAAACAGACCACCTGGTCCAGCTAAGTCTGCTAGTGTGCAACTACCCCACCCCTCCCATTTGTCATCCCACTGCCACCCCACCTCTCCCTGTTCCTGTCCTATGCCCTTTTGAAACTGTTCACAGATTTTATGATATCACCCATTCTGCTAAGGTGTTCCATTTTGCTACCACCTCTTCTGTTAAATAGTGTCTCATTTCCTTTCTAAATCTTCCCCTCCTCTATTCTTGGCACATGCCCCTGGTGACCCTCCTTATTGATTCCCCACCTCAGATACTTGAATGTCTCATCATGCCCCCCGTCCCTTCTATCCTCCATGGCGCACATATTCAGGTCTCTCAGCCTACTGTCATACTCTGTGTCCTTCCATTCCACATCATCTTTGTTGCCCTCCTGCACCCCCTCCAGTGGCCTGATATCACACTTTAGGTATGGCATCCAAAACAGCACACATTACTCTAAGTGCTGTCTTACCAGTGACCTGTTTAGGGCCAAAATTGCCTCTCTCTCCACGTAGACGAAAACCCCCTTGCTATGCATCCCAGCATTTTGTTCACTTTTTGCAGCCACTCTCATGCACTGGGCAGTGTTGTCCATGGTCCCTGTTACCATTGCCCTAGGTCCTTCTCCTCCTCAAGTGATCCCCAGCTTGACCCCTCCCAGCCAGTACTCTCTCCTTGGGTTCTTCACACCAAAGTGCATACACTTCTTTGCACTGAACCCCAGCTGCCACTACTCTGACCACTCCTCTAGCTTAATTGGGTCCCCCTGAGTTGGTTAAGCTGTGGTGTGTGGGTAGTTAAAGAAACAGCCAAGCAAAGTTCTGTTAAAAATTGATTTTATTTACATGAACAGACAAAGTGTGTGTGTGTGTGTGTGTGTGTGTGTATATTCAGTCTAACTCACAGAGACACACACAGACACATGCAGTCCCACTGGAAAACATGCCTACCTGTTGATGTCCAGCAAAATCAATGTCTCTCCACCCAAATTTGGATATCCAGCTAAGACTCATGGCTTCGGGGTGGTGGAGGTGTGATCATCCTAGCATGGGGTATGAGGAACCAGGACTCTCACAGTGTAGCAAATGGTGAAGTGGCATGGACTCCTGGGGCGTGACACACCCAATCTTCACAGAGCAGGCCATTGCAAGTATTGCTGGATCCACAAAGCCGAAAATTAAAATGCCTAATGTAGTAACTTTCCAGTTAAGTGAATGGGGAAAGTACAAAGCTGTACATTTTGAAAATTCTGGTGCAAACATTTAATGGCATTTGCTTTTGCACCTTCAGTTTAAAAACATGAAGCACATATTTTTCAGGAGCTGCAAGAGAAAGTTACACCAGAAGAGAGATGATGACACAAAGCGGCAAAGAGGCGCCATCGAGAAATTTTTTACTACCCCGTCACATTCCTGTGAAAGCCTGGGAAGCGGAGCTGATCTTGAAAGAGCACCTGAACCTGGAGCACAAGTTCCTTCAACTGCTGTAGTGGAAGACATGGTGTCCACCATCACCCCAGAAGTTCTGCCTTCAGAGGAGACCAGGAATGCACCTGCCATGGTCTGTACTGTTTCCACCACCTGTCAGCATATAATTCCAGGAGTTTTGCCTTCAGAAGAGACCATGAATGCACCTGCCACTGTCAGTACTGTGCCCACCTGCATAGATACCATCATCTGTGATTTAGCTGGATCTTCCGAAATTTCATTTGAGGATCTTGGAACTTGGCCAGACACACTAAGGGATGAGGTATGAGTGTCATCTGTGAAGCATGGACCTGTTCCAGTCATACTGCCACAATTCCCAGTGAGCGAAAAAGAGAATATTCACAGCAGAAAATTATTTTCGCACTGTACCCAGTGGTGAGAGAGTAAAGCGCGCTGGTTAGCGTACTCTGTCTCAGGATGCACTGTTCTGCTTTGCCTGCAAATTATTTGGACACTCAAACAATCTTCTTCGGACTGGAGGTTATCGGGCATGGAGAAATGCCAAGGCTCTAAGTTCCCATGACCGTGCACCCAAACATGTAGCAAGATGATAAAGTGAAGGAACTGGAGACAAGATTGAAGAGCGCCAGACATTGGATGAAAAGAGACAGCTGCTAATAGAGAAAGTAATACTGGCGTGGGTCTTGGAGCGGATCATAGCAACTATTCAATACTTGGCTGAGAGGAATATGGCTTTCCGTGGCACAAGTGACATGCTTCATACCCAGGCAATGGAAACTTTTTGGGGCAGGTTGAATTCCTGTCAAAGTTTGACCCACTAATGGCTGAACATATTCGTCGGATTGAGAATAAGGAGATAATGGACCACTATTTGGGAAAGGACATTCATATGAAATTATTCAACTAATTTCAGGTGCAGTTGTATCGGACCATTGCACTACAGATACAAGAATCCAGATATTTTCCGTGATCCTGGACTGTACGCCTGACATTAGCCACCAAGAGCAGATGACACTTGTTGTTCGTATATGGATGTTTCAAAAATGTCGCCACCATCAAGGAACATTTTTGGGGTTCATACCTGTCAATGACACAACCAGAGAAGGACTGACTGACTCCTTTCTTCAGACTTTAAGGCAACATAATCTGGACATCAGCAACTTTCGGGGGCAAGGATATGATAATGGGAGCAACATGAAAGGCAAACGAGCTGGTGTGCAGGCGCGCATAAAAGAATTGAACTGCAGAGCATTTTATGTGCCATGCGCGCCACTGCCTGAACCTCATCATTAGCGATGGAGCCCATTCATCAAGACATGCTGTCTCATTCTTTGTTGCTTGCAGAGGTTCTATAATCTTTGCTCTGCCTCAACAAGCCACTGGCAAATATTGAAAACATGTTCAGATCACTCCAAAGCCACTTTGTGAGACTCGGTGGAGTGCTGCACAGAGTCTGTAAAAGCACTTCGCTATCAGCTCCAAGAATTTAGGAGTGCTTTGCAGGACATTGCAGAGTCTGTAAGAGCCAAAGATGCTGCAGCATATGCAGAGGCAAGGTCACTTTGTGTTGAACTCCTCTCATACAAATTCATTGTATGTCTCATCATCTGGTATGATGTCCTGCTTGAAGTGAACCGTGCAAGCAAGATATTGCAGAGTGCTTCAGTTGACATATCAACCTGTGTGAGGTGCTTGTTTCAACTACTGACATACTTAAAAGTACAGAGAGTGGGTTTGAACAGGCATTGGCACAGGGCTCAAAGATTGCTGCAGAACTGGATGTCCCAGCTGGATTCCGGCAGACAAGGCACAGAAAGGTCAAGCGACTATTTGATTACGAAGGACACGACGATGCAGTGCAGGACCCAAAACTCAGTTTTCAGGTTGAGTTTTTCAACACACTACTGGACACCACACTGATGTCCTTTAGTGAACGATTTCAGCAAATGTCAGAGTTTGCTAAAACATTTGGATTTCTGTCGAACATAAAAATGCTAAATTCTGTTTCCATAGAAGACCTGATAAAACAATGTGAGGCTCTCAAAGAAAAATTAACAGACAGCACAAGTAACCACTCTGATTTTGATGCTCATGAACTTGCACATGAACTTAGGAACCTGGCAGGTATGGTCGAGAATGATACATCACCTATACAAGTGTTAAATTTTCTCCTTCGAAACCAGCTACATGAAATCTATATGAATGCCTATGTGGTGTTGCGCATTTTTTTGGCGGTACCAGTAACTGTGGCTACAGCAGAACGCAGTTTTTCAAAACTGAAGTTGATAAAGACTTATCTGAGGTCATCAATGAGCCAAGAAAGACTGTCTGGGCCAGCAGTGCTGTCCATTGAGCACGAAGTTGGCAAAAGTCTCCCTTACAGTGACTTAACCAATGAATTCATCCACAAAAAAGCTCAGAAAGTCCCTCTGAAGCTTTAAAACTCCTGCACAATTTCACTGCACATACTGGGGCTGAGCTTGCCAAATCCCTTATACACCTTAGATTGGAGGAAAACTAACCTTCAAACTGGTGAGCTCCACAGTAAAACCCTGTGAGTCTCTTACTGGCTGGAACACACTGTCCAATAGAAACATACATAGAATTTGATGGCAGATAAGGACCGCTTGCCGCCTGCAGTCTGCCCATTTCCTGACCCTATCTAATGGATAAGCTGCAGATCCTAGTTAACCAGCAGCCTACTTCTTCTACCCCACCCCCAGAATTGCCTTATGGCTGTTCCATGCATGCTTGAAGTCAATCACTCTTTTTGACTCACAGCCTCTTCGGAAGGCATTCCATGCATCCACAACACTCTTTGTGGAAAAAATACTTCCTTACATTACCTCTGAGCTGCCGCCCCCCCATCTTCAAATTGTGCCCCCTTGTTCTTGCACAACTCTTTTTTTGAAAGTTGCTACCCTCTTGGATTCCCTTGAGGTACTTGAACATTTCTATCGTGTCTCCCCTCTCCCTCCTTTCCTTGAGGCTATACATATTAGGCTCCTTTAGTCTCTCTTCATATGTCTTCCGCTGCAGACCTCTCGCATTGCTTGGCCACCTTTTAAGTCATCTGATATGACTACCCCCAGGTCCCTTTCCATTTCTGTTGTTGTTAGTATCTCACCCCCCATTGTGTAGCCCTATCACTGAGGTTAAACTAACTGGTCTGTAGTTTCCCACTTCTGCCCTGCTCCTACTTTTGTGAAGCGGAATTGCATCAGCCCTCCTCCAGTCCTCAGGTACCACCCCATCCTCCCATGACTTGTTAGAGGGTAGTCAGTGGTGTCATTAGTTCAGCCCTTAGTTCTTTTAGAATTATGGGATGAATCCCAACAGGCCACATTGCTTTGTCCACCTTCAGTTTTAAGAATTTTCAGAACCCTTTCTTCTGTAAATCTGCTTGTATCAACTTCTGTATCCAGAGTATTTCTATTGTGCTTTTTTTTTTAGTTACGTCCCTCTTCATTTGTAAATACTGAGCAGAAATATTTGTTTAGCATCTATGCCTTTCAGTCACCCTCTGCCCACCCCTCCCTTTAAGCCTCACTATCCCTCCCTTAGTCTTCCTTCGCTCCTGATGTACCTATAAAAGGTTTTATCCTCTTCTTAACTGAGTTGCCTGTCTTTTCCTCAGTTTGGGCCTTTGCTGTTCTATCTGCCTTCCCAGCTTCCTTTTGCTTTAACTGATACAGTTCTCTGTCCTGCTCCTTCTGTGATTCCTTGTACTTCCTGAATGCTTCTTTTCTCTTGAACCTTCACCGCCACCTCCTTTGAGAACCATAGTCATTTCTTACATTGTTTTGTTTTGTTAATTTGCTTCACACAAAGGCTTGTTATCTCTGTGATGGCAGTTTTTATTATTCCCCATTGTTCTTCCACCCCTCCTTCCTACCCATTTGCTAGTGCATTTCTTAGGCACTTGCCCAGTTTGGCAAAGTCAGTCCTCCTGAAGTCCAGTACTTTTGCATTTGTATGGCTTGACTATTGCTGTGTTTATTGTGAACCATACTGTTCGATGGTCACTAGTTCCCAGATGGCTACCCACCTCGTCATCTGTGATCCTCTCCATCTCCATTTGAGAGGACCAGGTCTAAGATTGTTCCCTCTCGAGTGGGCTCCAATACTAGATGTCTAAGGCATGCCCCTGTAGGGCATCTAGAATAACCCCACTTAGAAGTGGCTGCTGACATCTGGCATATTCAGATCACCCATCAGCAATATCTCCTTTTTCTGCCATTCTAAGTATACTTTCTAATAATAAAGCTGGAGTGTGGTTTACCCTACAAGACTGAAAGCAGGAGGACATCAGGTCTTAAAGGCAAGATGAAATGTTTTTCCTGACCGATGGAGGTGGTCACTTTGCCGTAGTGGTCAGGCTTAATCATAATTCAGCTGAATGATGAGACTAAGAACTCCTCCAATTTTATACCATAATATTTGTTCCTGACCGATGGAGGTGGTCACTTTGCCGTAGTGGTCAGGC
Source organism: Neoceratodus forsteri (assembly GCA_016271365.2). Taxonomy (NCBI): domain Eukaryota; kingdom Metazoa; phylum Chordata; order Ceratodontiformes; family Ceratodontidae; genus Neoceratodus; species Neoceratodus forsteri. The sequence continues at coordinate 126,172,828 of CM028134.1, forward strand.
TTAATCATAATTCAGCTGGATGATGAGACTAAGAACCCTCAACAATTTACAATAAGGAAGCATATTGGATTATATGGACAATGCAGATGTTTAATGCAGGAGTGGGGCAGAGGTAATAGAGCAGGAGAGCTCTGTTCCTTAACTATATGCTTTTGATTGTAGAATGATTACTGGGGGCCCGCCCCGTCTGTGGAGCCCCAGTCATAGAGTTTGCTGGAGGCCCCCAAAGTCCTAAAACCGGCCCTGTGTACATGCTCCCATTTGTGAGCACCAGATCAAGAATTGCCTCAGCTCTTGTTGGTTCTGTGACACCCTGAGTCAGAAACCCACTCTGCAGTCCTTCCAGGATCACCTGACTCCTAGCACATGTTGTGGATGCTGTGCTCCAGTCGACCTTGGGCAGGTTGAAGTCCCCCACAATTACCACCTCTCTTTTCCCCACAGCTTCCAATATTTGTGAGCTCAGTTCCCTGTCCCTCTCCTCATCCTGATTGGGTGGACTGTAATCCACCCCCAATCTCACCTTTCTCCCTCTATTGGATCTTAATTGAACCCATAATGCCTCCACCTCTCCTTCCTCTGACTCCTCCTTTGTGCAAGTTATTCTCTCCTTGATATAAACTGCCACCCCTCCCCCCTTTCCGACTACCCTGTCCTCCTGTATAGTTTATATCTAGGGATCGTAGTCCCAGTCATGGTGTGATGATGCCCAAATCTCGGTTACTGCAGCTATGTCCACCATCCTATCTGCTAAATCTTTGAAGTGCTGCCAGTGTGGGAAAAAAGAAAAAGCACCAAGTAAGTCAGAGAGATTGAAGTAGGTGAATTCAACTCATGGCTGTGTGACTAGTGCCAAGACAAGGGATACCACTACACAGTGAACTGGCACAACATTTGGGTAAGAGCTTTTTTTTAAATATGATGGATTGCACCTAAACAGAGAAGGTATGCAAGCACTTGGACACAAATTTGATGTCTATACAGGTAGTTTAAACTAAAAAAAGGGAGTATGACACAACTCACACCCCTGCCGTCGGTGGGTTGGTCATCACTCCCCAAAACACCGAATGTGTGCATACATCCTCAGAAAACAAATCACAGCCAACATTTGTGTGAACCAGCAACCTCCATAATCTCTGGCTGGAAAGGGGAAACTGGAGCAGTCCAGGAAAAGGGTACAATTTCGCACCAAAGAGGATGTACATTCCTAGAAGGCAATGGTTGCAAATACTAGGAGCCTAACCAACAAACTTCCCGAACTCACAGCCATTTTCAAAACAAAAAGGTTGGACTGGGTGGCTGTAACAGAAATGTGGTTCACGGAAAACCACGGATGAGATATGACCATTCCCGGTTACAATCTGTTCAGGAAAGATAGGCAGGGCAAAAAAAAGAGGGGAGGGAGCATAGCCATTTACATTCAGGAGGAAATAAATGCCACAGAAGTAAGAGGACAACCTGGGGACTTTGAGTCACTGTGGCTAACAGCAGACATGGGCAAGGGAAAACCCTTCAGAATTGGCATTGTGTACAGGCCCCCAAATCAAGGAGATAAAGGAGACAAAGACCTAATAGAAGAAATCCACAAAATGTCTGATAAAGGTGAAGTAATACTGGTGGGGGACTTCAGCCTACCAGATATTAACTGGAGCACACTAACGGAAGCACGGGACTTCTTATTGTCACTACAAGGCATGGAACTGTGCCAACTTGTTAAAACTCCAACAAGGAGAGATGCCATTCTCAATCTTGTTCTCACAAACTCGGAAAGGATCAAGGACATCAAAGTGGGATGCCATATGGGCAGCAGTAACCATCACATGGTATACTTTAAGGTAAACATAACACGGGACACCAGCCACTCAAAGATAAAGGTGCTAGATTTCAGAAAGGCAGACTTCCAAAAAATGAGGAACAACATAAGTAGCCAGTTAATGGAAATAGAGGTTGAGGAGGTGGAGATCATGTGGGGGAGACTCAAGAGAGCAATAAAGACTGCCACAGATCAATGTGCCAGATGGGTCAGCAAAGCAAAAAGAAATCCTCTATGGTTTTCCAAGGAAGTGGCTACCACAGTCAAAGAAAAAAAGAAGGCATACAGCATATACCAGGAAACCAAAACTGAGAAAGACTGGGAGTCATACAAGGAAAAATGAGAGTCTAACAGAGGCAGTATAGTGCAGTGGTTTAAGGCCTGAGCTGCAAACCTAGAGACCTGGGTTTGAATCCCACAGCCCCCACTTGCATACTGTGTGACCCTGAGCAAGTCATTTAACTTCCCTGTGCTCCCAGATCATACCTGTAAACAAGCTTTCAGCTTAGTGTGCTACTCCTGGTTAAACAATTGAAAAAACAAACAAAAACGCAAAAAAAATTTGAAAGATGAAAACCCAGACAGAGGAAAAGATTGCAGAATGGGCAAAGAGAGGAGACAAATCATTTTTAGATACATTAGGGAATGTAGGAAGGCAAAAGGGGGGATAGTAAAGATTGCTACTGAAAAAGGGAAATGCACCAAACATGACCCAGAGAAAGCTGAAATCTTCAATAAATACTTCTGCTCTGTGTTTACCAAAGAGGACCCAAGGGATGACCTAGCCCTAAAAAAACACATCTCCCCAGGACCAGGGGTAGACATGAGTCCCTTTACAGAAGCTGAAGTATGGCAGGTGCTAAATAAACTAAAAGCAGACAAAGCCATGGGATCAGATGAGATGCACCCCAGAATCCTTAAGAAATTGGGGGCAGAATTAACAGCCCCTCTGGCACTTCAATTCATGAAATCTTTGAAGAGCAGTGTGGAACCCGAAGACTGGAAAAAGGCAATAGTGGTTACACTTCACAAATCAAGCAGTTGTGAAGAGGCTAGTAATTACAGACTGGAGAGTCTCATGCTTATAGTAGAAAAACTAATGGAGACACTACTCAAACAGAGGATCATAGCATTCCTCGAAACTGGCAGCCAACAAGACCCTAAACAGCATGGTTTCATAGCAAGTAGGTCATGCCAGACAAATCTGCTTGAGTTTTTTGGCTATGCTACAAAAATAGTGGAAGACAGTGGGGCAGTAGATGTGGTCTACCTAGACCTGAGTAAGGCCTTCAACTCAGTTCCACACAGAAGTCTGGTAAAGAGGCTTGGCCACACAGGGATTGGTCCAGAAGTAGTCAGATGGGTAAAAAACTAGTTACAAGGCAGAACCCAGAGGGTACAGGTTAATGGAACTTAATTAACAGAAGGTAGGGTGACCAGTGGGGTGCCCCAGGGCTCAGTGCTGGGGCCTCTGATTTTCAATATTTTTATAGCAGACATTGCTGATGGACTGGTAGGGAAGGTGTATCTGTTCGCAGACAACACCAAGATATGTAACAGGGTGGACATTTCAGAAGGAGTGAGCAAGATGGAAGCTGACCTCAAGAAACTAGAAGAATGGTCTGGAGTGTGGAAGCTGAGATTTAATGCCAAAAAGCAAGGTCATGCACATGGAAAGAAAATCCAAGAAAGGAGTATTACCTAAGAGGTGAAAGACTGGCTGCCTCAAACCAGGAACGAGGTCTGGAAATCATAATCTCAGATGACTTGAAGGTTAGTAAGCAGTGTGAGAAGGCAACATTGTAGGCCAACAGATTGCTGGGCTACATTGGGAGGGGACTCACAAGCAGGAGGATAGAGATGGTACTACCACTGTATAGCTCGCTGGTCAGACCTCACCTGGAATACAGAGTCCAATTCTGGAGGCCTCACCTCAGGAAGGACATTGACCAGGTGGAAACTGTACAGAGGAAGGTGACAAACATGATTCAGGGTCTGCAATACATGTGCTATGAAGAAAGACTTAGGGAACTGAATATGTACTCCCTAAAACAGAGAAGAGAGAGAGAGGGGACATGATTGAAACTTTCAAGAACTTAAAAGGCATTAACAAGGTACAGGCACAGGAACTTTTTCACTTCAAGAAGGGCTCCAGGACCAGGGGACATGACCTCAGGCTGCAACGAGGAGGTTCTCTGCCAACATCAGGACGTTTTCTTCACAGAAAGAGGTGGTCGCCTGGAACAGCCTGCCCCAAAGGTTGTGGGGTCAACACTGTGTAGGGATTCAAGAATGCATGGATAGACACAAGGAACCCTGACTACAAAGGGCAACTAGAGTGTCAAAATAGGACTAAAATAAATGAGCAGACTAGATGGACCTAGCTGTCTCCTTCTGCCATCAACTTCTATTTTTCTATGTGTATCAAACTTGTGATAAAAGAAGCCACAGCACTCACCATGTACACAAATGAAGACAAAGTCCTTTTAAAGTTTGCAAAAACTTCTTGTCTATTTACTAAGCCACAGCTGCAAAAACACCCATGCGGGTGCAGAAACTTACAGGTACAAACAACTTTAAAAGAACTCTGTCTTCATTTGTATGCATGGTGAGTGCTGTGGCTTCTTTTACTCACAATGTTTTCAGTTAAAATATTTAGGTGTTGCTTTGGCTCTTGGGTTAACTTTTTCCGAACATGTCAAATTGGTCAGTTGTAATTTGCATCAAAAATTGGGGTTCTTTATAAACTAAAAGGTTTTTTAACCTAGATACCCATAAAGCTATTGCTATTGGTATGCTTTTACCTCATTTTGATTGTGTTTCCAGTTTTTTTTAATATGGGAAGTAAAGAAAGCAATGCTTCTGTGGAATTAATTAATTTTGAAAGTGGGGTTTTGTGCTGGACTTAATATCTGCTTACCCCAAGGCCAGGCTGTTTGCAAGCCTTACTTGTACTGCTAACCTGTGCTAGGACTGAATTTTTATTAACAAGTGAATGCAGAATGTTCTTGATGTAGTACTGATTTAGCCCTGATTTAATTGATTTACTTGGTTCTCCCAGTAAGTGTATGAACAGATCCCTCTAAATTTAATGTAGCTTATTTTATTTTTTTTTTTTTGGTGAACTTTTCCCTTATACAACTCCTTCTTGTTTTATTCTGAAATTCTTGAATCACTTCTGTAAGTGAAATTACAGCCCCTTGCTGATTTATTTTGAAATTTGTTTTTCCTGCCTACAGCTCTACCCTGCTCTTTGTCTAGCGTTGGTGCCTCTCTGGCTACCCCAACTCCCCTCCTCACCTTAGCTCCTATTTAATTTTCACCTCAGAGCTTCTCACCTCCTCCCACAAATTACCCAGCTCTTGTATTCTCCATTGTTTCCACTTAATATAAAACCCCCCACCTAACCTCTTGTTCTCCCCTCTCTTTCTCCTAGGCAGCTCCACGCCTCCTCGAAGTGCTGACCTAGCGGTGCCACAGACCGTCCCCACAACAGAAGCTCTGCACCTGGCTGAAGGCCGAGACCCACTCCACTCCCTCTGGCACTAAGGTATGGCTCACCACCTAGTTCTATGGCTTTTGTGCTCATTGGCCCACGGCCCCACACTACACAAACAGGATTGGTCAGAAGTGCTGCTGCCTCTTCCCTATTGGACAGAGGCTTTATCGTACTTGTATGCCATGGCTGAGCTGGCCCATGGATCTCCCTACCGGGTAAAAGCAGCCCTGGTTCCCAGTAGGTAGCGCCCAGCCCTTGCAACACCATGGACTCAATTTTTTGGCCTGTCCCCCAATCCCACCCCAGACCTCCATTAAATGCTCATAAGCCACTCTCAACTACATTGTGGTTGGCTGGATGCTTCAACATAATCATTAATTCTACCGTTTCTGGCCCATCTCTGGTCAGACTAACAGCTCCCAGGAAGTCCCAGTACATACTACAACCATGCTATACTTAAACGGTACAGGAGTGGTACTAATTTGTTTGGTAATTCTGCTGCACTACGGGCCATCACCAACCCTCATTACTTCAAGGTCCCTAATGAATTCCAATCAATGCCCTATCCTCAGCCAGCATCATACCCCCTTCCTGTCTAGAGTTTTCACAGCATCCGTGTCTCCAATTACTAGCCCTGTGTTGTAAAACAGGCCTAAATCCAACTCGAATCAGACGGTGGTGAAAGTTACCTTTTTTGCGTACCCCCCAACCACTGCAGCACCACCTCTGTACTATGCTGCTATCTGGGAACATTGAACTAAACCCTGAGCCGAATTCAAGTCGCACCACTAACACCCCCTGTGGAAGCGTACCAAACTCCCTAAGACAGCTGCCCACTTGGACCAACACCCCAGGCCTCAAAAAAGCTCACATGAATATCCAAAGCATCAGAGGTAAGATGCCCGGGCTTGAAGCATGAACCCAGCTTCATAAACCTGACATCCTATGCATATCTGAAACCTGACTAAAACCTGACATCAAATCTCATGAGGTTATCCTTCCTGGATTCTCCATCTTTAGGAAGGACTGAGCTCATGGAAAATGTGGGGTGTTGAGATCTGCCAGGGCTGAACTGACTGCTGACAAAATGGATGACTTGGATATCCACCCTCTGGCTAAGCATATCTTCATCACTATCACTCTTGGTGGGTCCAAGAAACTGGTGTTAGGCTAAATTTATCTGCCTCCCAGACACTTGTCCTTTTATGAGGAGGTTATCACCAGCCTGGACAACATCCCCAGACATGACACAGTGGTACGTGGTAACTTTAACCTTAACTGGCTTGGCTCACAAAACATACAGTACCACTCTGCTCTGGCGATCATTAATTTCATGTGGATCATAGAACAATCCACTAGACTGAACATGAAGTCTGGGAGAAACACGCTCCTTGACTGGATCATAACCAGCATGCCAGCTAACATCAGAGTTGCTGATATCTTCCCAGACTCTTTAACTGATCACTCACCTACCTATTGTGTCTGGAACAGCTCTGCGCCCAATCCACCCCCCCCAAAATAATCAAAACCAGGGATTTGACCAAGCTCAATGAGGAAGAATTCAACAGCTGCCTAGCCTCCATTGACTGGTCACCAATTATTACCCTCCATGATATAAATCAGGCCTTGACTATCTTATCTCAATGTTTACAGCTGCCCTTGATTCTCTTAGCCCATATCAAACCAGAAGATCCAAAGGCTTCCCTGGCCCTTGGTTAACTAATGAACTGTGGGGTCTCATGCACACACGTGATAAAGCCTGGAAGACCTTTAAGAGATCTGGGGTACATACTGATTGGTTTATTTATCATTGGCTCCACAATTTATGCAAAAATAAAATAATGGTGGCCAAAAGAGACTATCTTATATCTTTACAAGAAACAAACCTTACCACCCCTAAAAGCTTCCGGGGCCAGATAAATACTGAAAGGTAGAGAACGCATTGTTCCCTGAACCATGACCCCTAATGAAGCCACTCTCACAACACCTCTGGACATTGCCACTGGAATAAACAACTTCTTTACAGACCTTACTCCCTACAAACATGGTCTTCCCTCCTCTTGCTCGTACTACAATACCAATCAACATCAACATGAGACCAACCATCCCTCCATTCATATAAAAACTACCACCAATTCTGAGGTCCTAAAGTTGCTCAAGAGACTCAAATATGATAGCTCTCCAGACTTTGACACCATGCCCCCTAAATTCCTCTGCATTGGGGCATCAGAACTTGCCCTACCCATCTCAATGCTAATCAATCGATGTTTCATCACCCACTGTATCCCTGACAAATGGAAAACAGCGGTAATGGTACCTGTCCACAAATCCGGCCTAGTTGATACAGCCCCAAACTACAGACCAATTTCTATCCTCTGCCCTTTTGTAAAAATTCAAAAACGAATCCTCTATGACCACTTGTACTCTTTTCTTGAACAAACAAACATCTTCACAGACTTTCAGCATGGTTTCCGTAAACACTATGGAACCGACTCTGCCCTCTTTCGTGTCACCTCAGACTTGTTCAATAACATGTATCTGGGCCAAGCCACCAGCGCAGTTTTTGTAGTCTTAGCTGGTATACCCACCCAACAATGACAGTTCAACAGCAAGGTCTCCCACAGCGACTACAGCACCATGCCGCTGTTGGGACCCGCCGGAACCGGGCACTGTCTGTCTAGGGTCCTGCAGCCCCACCCAAATCAGCTCCGACTTGGAGTTGATAATCCTTAGGGGGGTGCTGGGAGGTTCGGGGGTGAAGCCCCCCAAAGAAAACACTTTGTGTGCTGAGAAACCGGCAGCCGACTGCTAAATGCAGTTGACCTGCCGGTTACGCTGTCGGGGCATTTGACGAGAAATTTGTCAAACACCCATCGTGGATCCATCCTAGCTAAGGCCTTTGACCTTGTTATTCACCCCATGCTCATAGCTAAACTTCACCACATCGGACTGGATAAAAACTCTCTTGCATAGTTTTCAAATTACCTAGCAAATCGTTCTCAGTGTGTCAAATGGGCAAACACACCATCCCCTCCAGTACCAGTCACTGATGGGGTACTGCAAGGACCCATACTTGGTCCCCTATTATTTTTCATATTCATCAATGACCTGCCTCTTAACTGCCGTGGTGCATCAGTACAACTCTACGCTGATGATACAATACTCTACAGATCTTCCAAGGATATCCGCATCCTGACCGCGAATCTTGAGCTAGACTTCCACACCCAAGAATCCTGGTTCTTAAATAACCAACTGGTTCTCAATGAGAAAAAAAACAAAACTATGCTTTTTTGTCACACCTCCTTCAAAACCCTATATGACACACCCTTCCTCTTAAAAACCTCCTTGGGTACTCCACTGGAAAATGACTCATCATTCAAATACTTGGGACTCACGCTTGATGAGAACCTTGTGCTCGAAGCACACATAAACAACACTATCAAAACCACTAATCAAAAACTCGGGCTGCTCTACCACTCAACACCCTACTTCTCAAAGCATGCCAGAGTGACCACTGCCTCTGCCACCCTACTCCCTGGTCTATTCTATGCAGCACCTGTCATCCACTCAGTTAAGGCTGCGTTACTGAACAAACTAAAAAAGATATACCATAGGCTAGCTCGCTTTGTTGCCTCGGACCCCACCCATACTCACCATTGCCTTGTACTTAACAAATAAAGTTGGCCAACCTTTGACAACAAATTTGACTTCTCCGTGCACTGTACCACCTTTAAGTTGATTCAGCAGCCCTGTCTGATGGGCCTGCTATCCCTAAAACCTCCCCCTCGTGTACTAAGATCTTCTAGCCTACCATTACTGGAGCTCCCGAAGGCCAGACTAAAGATAGGCCAAATATCCTATGCCATCACTGCCCCCAGAATTTGAAGCAATTTGACCCACCCTCTACTTTCCTGCAAAACCATTAACCAATTAAACAACTCTACAAGGATGAGTTCTTCAAACCCCACCAATACAGAGGTAACTGTTATTAACAAGTAAGGCACATGTGACTAATGTTACGTGTCTCTCAATTTCTGCAATGGTCACAAACAGCCTCCTTCTCCTATCTCAAAACAATCTGATCTCCCCTTCTCTCCTCCTCCTCTACCTAGAATTACATCTGACTGTAACCTGAACCCCAACCAAATGCAGTTGAATCTGGCTAGTCTTAGTTATCTTGCAGTTTAATTTGTTGACATCTGGTATGTGAATGGCATAAATGTCCCTGCACACGGTATAAAATGTTTATCTGCCTCCTGCCTCCCCTGGCTACCTGCAAACTGCCTGTAATCCTGAATCCTTTGGTTATTGCCTACTTGAGTACTGTTGTTATTTACCTATGGCTTAACTGTATATTGTGACTCACTGTACTATTCTATGTGTATTATTGTATTATGTTTTGTTCTTGGAATGCTTTATTCCTTCGGTTGTCACTGAAAAAGAGACTTTGTCTCAGTTGACCTACCCAGTCATCAAAATTCAAATAAATAAATAAAATAAATATTCTTTCAGTTTCTTACAATAATATCTGTCATTTTGTTCTGCTTACCTCCCCGTCATACTCACCAATGTTTTTATATTACAATTGGCTAGGTTACTCCATTATTATGAACTGGTTATTTTTCAGTTATTTAGTTTTAAGATCATTTCTTCTCCTTCATGCTTTGCTCTTTCTAACTTGGTTACTGAAAGAACCATGTTATCAAACCTGAGATCAGCTAACGGAATCTCACTTCAAACAAAGCTCAGTAAAACATAATTGGCTCCTGTGCTTTTTCATTTGCTGCCCCTCGGTATTGGAATAGGTTACCAGAGCCTTTACGACACACTTGCTCTTTTACAGTTTTTAAAAATAATTTTCACTTACATTTGTGTAATTAGTGTACTGTGACTGTTCTTGATTGTATTTTGTACTAATTGTGCATTTATTGTCCGTTCTGTTTTTTTATATTTTGTCTTATACTTTGCATATTCCAGTCAAGCCTTAAAAAGGACCCTTGGTTCCAGTGCTCCTAACCAGTTAACAAATTAATAAATAAATACATGTCAGGCCAGAAAAGGTTAAAAACAAATGTGTTACTGCTGCCCATCTGGCCTGAACCAAATGAAGAAAAAATATTTACCTTCTCCCTCACCATAGTGACCACAGCTCACCCCACCTCCCTCCCAACTTGAACCTCACACAGAATTTTAAAGCTACACATGACCCTCTTCCTTTCCACTGCATCTCCATTCCCACCAGCTGCCAACCTCCTAAATTGGACTTCATCCGAAATTGTAAAAAATATACATAAATATCCTCTCCCCACCATTCTACCACATCATCATCCCTTTTGCTCCCTTTCAGCTGAATCAGACATCATCCTTCTCACAGCATCCCTTATTTTAAAATGTTGGCAAAGGAAAAGAGCCCTAAATAATTTATTTTAAAAATATTATTATTATTAATAATACACCTAATACAGCATAATATTATCCAAGCATTTAATGTTTTCACAATCACTTGTTTTTTGTAGTAACCAATATACAATATAGCATCACACCTAAGAATATATCTGAGAAATCATATCTTACAGGAAGTCTTACAAATGTAATTAGTAATGCATTCATAATTAATCTCTTCATCTTTCATTTGCACCTATATAGATAACATCCCAGGGCTCAACTGTGGCATCTCTGCAGACATTTGTTTGTTTGCTTGACAGTTGGATACCGGGAAAGGAACACTGAGGCATGGCTCATATCCTGGTGTGGCCCGGGGAAGGGGAGGTACAAGAATAAAATATACACAGTGATGATGATACAGGTAATACATACAGCCCTAAACTATTCTATCTATATGTACATCAAGTAAGGTGCAGGTAGTGTCGGGTACAAGAAAATACTATTACAAGTAAATGTCAATGTGCAGGCTGTTGGTATAATAAGTTAACAACAACTTAACAGTAACAGTATAATACGCTTAGTCATTCAGGGATTCCTTCAGCATGGTCTTTAAAGTATACAGATGACTAAAACAAAATACTAACTTCCATCAAAATGTCACCCTATCTGTAAGAATGAAGTCATGACAGGGCGTGCATTTCTAGAAAATGAATGCATGCCCTGGGTGAGCTGGATGGCACAAAGCCAATGGTGAGGTATCATTAAGCACACCCTGGAAGTGCATTAATTCACAAAAAATGCATGTCTTACCTGGCCCAGTGGCATGATGGTAGTACCACCAGCCACCAGGTTCAGGAGTGGACTTGGGTTGCTCAGGGTTAGCTGGGGGGAGGATTGAGCATCCAATGGACTGCACTCCTCTTCTGGGGGGTGGGGGGGTGATTGTCAGCTGCACTGTCATCTGTCACCTCGTTAAGACCTGGTGGTAGTGCAGGCTGGGGTGGCACATGAGTGAGGGGTTGCTGGTTTGGCATAGAGTATGCATGCCTCCACATGGCACACATAGCTACATGTCCATGGTTGGGATGGGCAGGGACCACAGAAATGCACATAAAGCACATGTGAGCTTATGAAGCCAAGCTATATCATCACCTAGGAACACCGACCAATATCTTGATTATATACCAGTGGGAGGACATCCCTCCCTTAGGGCCCCACAATAAGGAGCAAACTGTGGGAGACCCTTGTCAGGTAAGTTCCAGGGAGGTGGCAACTCGTAGTGGAAGAACAAGGATGGAGCTAATAAGCCTGACAGCATGTCATAGAGAAAAAGCTTTATGAAAAAAAAAAGAATTCATATCCTTAAGAGGGTTATTGTGCTTATAACATGGAAAACTTTTTTTTTAATATGAAAAAAGCTTTTATTTTTGTATAGTTAGGCTTTTACTAGGTACAATAAAACATAGACAATGATGGCAGAAAAAGGCCAAGGATTTTAGTAGTATGTTTGTATGATCCATCTAATCTACCCATGGTACCTTATCTGTCCCAGGACTTATTGCCCATATGTAGTTCTACACCTCCCTGTCCACCCCTCTGCTCCCCTCTCTACTGCTGCTAACATGAGAAACCACAAAACCATTCACTCTGTCATGGCCATGCTTGAAACCATTACAGTTTTGGCACCGACCACATCCGTTGGCAGACTGTTCCATGACTCCACCATGCTTTCCATACAAAAGAACTTCCTCATATCCCTCTTAAACATTCCCGCCACCAGTTTCCATTCATGACCTTGGATTCTTGAATCTTTACTCCTGTTAAATAGTTCACCTTGTTTATTTCCTTTGGGAATCTGAAGGTCCCTATCATATCCCCCTCTCTCACCTGATCTGCAGTGGGTACATGTTCAGTGCCTTGAGACAATCCTTGTAAGATCTGCCCTGTTGATCCTGAATCATTTTGGTCACCATGCATTGCACCATCCCCAGCCTCTCCCTGTCCTTCCTTAGGTGAGGACTCCAGAACTGAGCACGGTTTTCTAGGTGTGGCCTTACCAGTGACCTATATAGAGTTATTGTATTGTATTGTATTTTTTTGTATTGTTTGTTATTCAGATAAATACCTTTGAGCAAAGCTCTTGTACAAAGGTTCCACATCAAAGACACATTACAGACATTACAACAATACAACAAATGAAACATGCAAGGTATATCACGCTTGGTACAAGACACTCGTTCTACACCTATACTAATGGTCAGTAAGTTACAATAGAACAGGCTATAACCAATGGTCAGCAGAACTGCATGTGCAAAATAACAGGACGATAGATGAAAATGTATAGCAGCCAAATGGTTAGCCTTGTCACTGAGACCGGTTTGTCAGAGTGGTCAGAGCGGGATAGTTGGATGTATGTTCAGGCAGGAGCAACGGGAAACATAGTCAACCATGAACCTGGGAGTTCAATTCAGGAGGGTTAATGCGACTATGAAGCTAAAAGATTTGGGGGGGAGTGGGAAAAGGGAGGGCCAATCAGAGGCAGAGTCACTAGAGTGGGTGGGGGAGGAGAAAGGAAGGGAAGGGACCAGGTGAGTCCTTTGGGGACCTGGTTATTCTTGGTGACCATGGATGAGATTGACCTAATGTGATTGAGTAATAGTAGCATAGCAAGAGGGGCAAGGAGGTTGGCACTGAGCAGAGGGGCTGAATCACTGACACAGTTAGTACTACTTTTTTACTGCTGTCAATACCCACTCCAACACACACCAGCATCCTATTAGCCTTACTGTAGGCCTAGTACACTGGCTTGATTGTTAGGAGTCATTAATGATGACTCCTAGGTCCCTTTCTTCAAACATAGTGCTAAGTTTTGACTCTCCCATCCAGTACTGTCTGAGGGTTTTTGTTCCTTAGGTGCATAACTTTCCACTTTTTGGTGTTGAATTTTAATTGTCAAACCTTAGATGACCTCTATAGCCTTTGAAGAGTCCTATGCATCTCTCTGATCCCTTTGTCACTATCTCCCCTACAACAGAGCCTCATGTCATCTGTGAAGAGACACAGCTTGCCCTGGATGCCCTTTCTAACATCGGTGATGAATATACAAAAGAGGATGAGACCCAGGACAGATCCCTGCGACTTCCCATTTGTGACCCCCTTTCTTCTGATATGACCCCATTTACCACCATCCCCTGCTGTCACTCCTTTAACCAGTTTCCCACCCATCTAACTATTTTCTTAGATGTGCCCAGATCCTCCAGCTTCCTCAGCAATCTTCTGCATGGTCCCAAGTTAGAAACCTTGCTGAAACTGAAGTAGAGTAAATCTACAGGTTGGCCCTTATCTATCACCTCTGTTACCTCCAAGAAAACTACTGTAGCAGGTTGGTCTGACAAGACTACCCTGCCACAAATCCATGCTGCTTACTAGTCTGCAGACTATTGCTTTCTAGGGATCCACAAGTTCCTCTTTGACCAGTGACTCCATCGGTTTACCCACTACAGCAGTAAGGCTAATAGGTCTTTAATTTCCCGGTTGCTCCTTGTCCCTCCATGTGTAGTGGGACTATTCCCACTACCCTTCAGCATTTCAGAACTTTGCCTGAATTGAGCTATTGAATAGCTCTACTATAGGTTCAGCCAATTATTCTGCCAATTCCTTGAGTACCCTTAGGTGAATCCTGTCCATCCTTTGATCCCTATCTACCTTTAGGGCTCTAGCTCTTTCAGGACCCTTTCACTGGTAAAGACTGGCTGCCTTATTACAGGAATGCCCCTGACACCTGCCTTGATGCCACTTTCAGGCAATGGCCTGCAGTCTTCCTTTGTAAAGACAAAGCAGAAGTCATTGTTAAGGATGGCTGCTTTTTCTTCAGCTTCATCTATAACCCTGCCCCCTTCCTATACCAATAACAATATCCCCTTCCTGCTTCCTTTTTTCTTTAATATATCTGAAGAATTGCTCTTTCCCACCTTTGGCCTCCTCCACAATACACATGGAACAGAGAAAGAGAAAGCAGGAGGCAGGTGAGATGTCTGAGTAGGACTATGAGGGTAGACGGAGGTGTGGTAGGAAGTCTGGGAAGGACTACAAAGATAGAGGGAAAGGGTAGGGGTCTTGAGACCATGCAGGGAGGTCAAGGAAGGCAGGGGAGAAGAGGCAAGCCTGAAGCAGATGAAGGAGATAGGAGAAAAAGGCTTGATTTACAGGGAGAGAGGGGTTAGTGGGGATAAGCACAGACATGAGGAATGGGAGGGGCTTGAAGGGGAAGGGAGGCACAGTCAGTAGGAAGGTGGAGATGACATGGGGACATTAACCAAAATCATGGAGAAGAAAAGTGAGCAGACAACTTCTACAGCAGTGGATGGGAGGGAGGGGGTAACATGGGTGAGGGGGACATTAGGGTGATAATCATGGGGGACTCCATGATTAAAGGCATTCACTGGGGAAGGATGGGGGAAAGGATGCCAAAACAAAAGTGGTGTGTTTGCCTGGGATGTCAGCAGGAAGGGTGTGTCCAAGGATAGAGGAGGTGGTAAAAGGGAGTAGGGGGGAAACAAAGCATAATTATTTACCTTGTCACAAATGACCTAACGGGTAGGAGGTGGAGGTGGTAAAAAGTAGGTTCAGGGAGTTGGGGAAAACCTGCAAGGAGGTGGAAAAATCATTGGCATTCTCAGAGGTAATCCCTGTACCCAGAGCCAGCACAGTAAGGAAGATTAGGATTGAGGAATTCAATATGTGGCTGAGAGGTTTGTGCAAGAAGGAGGGGTTTGACTGCATAACAGACTGGGGAAGACTTGGTCAAATAAATCTGTCTATACAAAGAACAGGCTACACCTCAACAGGAAGGGCTTCAGGGTCCTTAAGGACAAAATGGGGGTCACATCAATCATAGGCTTAATTAAAACTACTGAGGGGGGCAGGCAGGCCTAATGACACAGACAGTCCAGAAGGTGGTAATGTATGGACCACCCCCATAACAGTAGAGGGGGTCAGGAGGAGGGTAAAGGGGGTAGGGCAGTTCAAAGATGTGGGAGGAGGGGAAGCATATGGGAGCAAAGAGAAAGCTGAAAGCAGAGGCAATGATAGGGGGTCAGAGTCGAAAGTGGAAGGCAGTGTCCCTGAACTCATGCAGTTTTGGAAACAAGATGGATGACCTGCAAGCGCTACTTGCAGAAGGGAGAGAGGACATTGCAGCAATAATTGAGACTTGGGCCACACCTAACCACAACTTGGACCTCTTAATTATGGGATACAAACTTTACTGGAGGGACAGAGCGTTAAGCAAAGGAGGAGGGGTGGCAGTATTCATTAGGTCCCGGTCCATGGTTTTTGTGTGTAGTGGTATGTAAGTTAATCAATTGCTTTTTACTTGCAGCTGAGTGATGCTGGTTTTGTTTATTGCTTAATCAGGGAAGGTATAACAAAGTACATAGCAGGAGGCAGAAGAGGGGAAGGCAGAAGCAACGTGGGTACAATTACAGACCACTAGAGTGAGGAAGGTGAGATCGGGGGTGGTGTACAGACCACCCAATCAGGATGAAGAATTGGACACAGACCTGTGTTCGCAAATTCTGAAGGTCACAGAGAAGGCTGAAGTGGTAACAGTGGGGGACTTCAACCTGTCCAGGGTGGACTGGAGTGTACCGACCAAAACATGTGCCAGGAGTCAGAAAATTCTAGAAGCGATTCAGAATTGGTTCCTGACACAAGGTGTCACTGAACCCACCCAGGAAGAGACAATCCTTGACCTGGTACTCACAAATGGTGAGCACATACAAGATGTAACAGTTAGGGAGCTACTGGATGGAAGTGATCATTGCTCAGTGTGTTCAGGCTGGATATGGGCATGGAAAGTGTCCCCAGTAGGACCAGAATACTAGATTATAGGATGGCAGACACTGGGAGAATGGGGGAAGTACTAAAAAAGCATCTAGTGAAAATTATAGCGTCTATGGAGGTGGACTAAAATGGGCTCTTATTAAACAGGGCTTAAAGGCTGCAGTGGAGGAGTATGCTAGATACAAGAGGAGGAACTCAAAGGTCAAAACACCAAGCTGGTACAGCTCTGAGGTAGCTCAGACAATGAGGAATAAGAGGCTGGCCTATAGGAAATACAAAAAGACCAAGAGAGAGGAGGAAAGGAAAAAATACCTAGAGCTGGCAAGGGAGGCAGGAAGCTTGGTCTGTAGAGCCAAGGTGCAGAAGGAACTGTAATTAGCTGAGGGTATTAAGACGGGGAGAAGGCTTTCTTTTGCTACATAGGTGAGAAAGGAGACAAAAAAGATGGGATAGTTAGACTAAGACAAGGAGATGGGTGGGTGGAGCAAAATAGGGAGAAGGCAAAGCTAATGAATGAATGCTTCTGCTCTGTCTTCACCAAGGAGAAAAATGGACTGGTGCCAATAGGGGGGATAAGGGGACCTGACAGGGGGTAGGAGGACAGATGGGGCAATAGAAGGGGAAAGAGTGAAGAAAGGGTTGATAGCATTGAAGATAGACGAATCACCTGGCCTGGATGGAGTGCACCCTAGTGTGCTGAGGGAACTGGTGGGGGAGCATGTGGAGCCACTGGCACACCTGTTCTGTTGTTCACTGGAGTCAGGCATGGTACCACAGTTCTGGAGAATGGCACATGTAGTAACCCTCGACAAGAGCGGTCCCAGGGAAGACCCCATGAACTACAGACCAGTCAGTCTCACTTTGCTAGTGTGTAAACTAATGGAGACCATACTGAAGGAAAGATTGATAGAGCATCTAAAGCAGGGGTCAACCTTATCCTTTTTTTGCATTAGCCAGCAGGGCAAGTTGATTCAAAACTGCACTAGCCCGCAGAAGGTTGCACTAGCCCTTAATTATAATAGTAAATTTTGATCACTTATACAGGAAACAATGCAAGCCAATAAATACTCTGATTATTGCACATGTATCCTGCTCCCACATTGCTTCCAGCTCCCCAGCAGAAAGAAAGAATGCAATGCCATTACACACAGTGAGCCCCCCCTCAATTGTTTTGTACCATGGCCTCCTCTCTTCCTTTTTCTGCCCCCCCCAACCAAACCAGAGGACTTCACTAGAGCAAATGTTCAATCAAGCAGTCCTAGCTCTGTACACACAATAGCTGACATCACCATGCACCTCACCACACTGTCACCGCCACCCACAGGGAAATGAACAGAGTCAGGCAGAGAAAGACACTCTCAGCTCCCACCCTACAGTCAACTGGAGACCTACACTTCTGGAAGTTTTTGTTCAGTCTCAAGTGAGCTAGAAGCACATCTAAGATTTATTTGGGGGTTGGAGCTACACAAACCTGAGGGGCTTGGGAAACAGAAAACTATGACATTTTTATTTTTAAAAGCATTGCTTTTAATATGCTCTGCTCTAACAATAACAGATTTTTCTTTAATATTGTCCTTTCGTCAGCCATGGGGAAACAGAACACATGCATAATGCTATACTATCTCTATTTCTATATAGGATTATCTATATACTCCAGGAATGCCTATTTTAAGCTTTCAAATTATGAATTTTATTAAGGTTTATTTTTGTTCCTTATGTGATCCAAAACTTTGCTTTTAGGATGAATGGACATGCTGAGTGGGATAAGGGTGAGACTGCATGGATGGTGATGGATGGCAATGGTCCATTTAGAAGAGTTGGGAATGCCCTACATTTGCCAGTAGTGGCACCTATAGAGCTGTGGATGGTCATTTCAGAGTCTGGACAGCAGTGGTGTCCGGGGAAAGAACATAGTTAAGAGATTTGGAAGGGAGAGGAAATATATGGTGAGGCTGGGATAAAACCCACCACCTGCAAGACCGACCCTGTATACCTCCTCGCATTTTATCACTGAAATGTTGGATACAGACACTCAATATGAAAAAAAATGAGGGGCACTGGTCTTAATAATATGGGACAGATTGTTAGACAAAGACACATTCAGAAAAATGAAAGCTAGTGACTTAACAGCACTCTGCCCTTGATCACACCCTGGACACTAGCTGAAAGTCCTAACAGTGGAGTGATTATGACTCACATTGAGTCTTTTGTGGGATCCCCTTCTTGAACTGCCAGATGACTGCAGATCTTAATGAGCTGTTAATCATACCAGGCCATCTTAAATATTGAGAGAGATTAGCATGAGAACTAGAGCCTGCTAAAGTAGAGACTTTTTTGACTTCATTAACAGCCATGAAAATCTGCACTAGTCAAGACAAGCAAGTAGAGTGTTAGTTGCACTAGCCCTGGTCAAATTGCCCTAGGGTTTGGGATAGTAAAACAATGTTAAGATTTTATTTATTTATTTAACAGACTTTATTTGAGTCAGGGACTCATTTACAAAGGCTTCGCGTTAGAAAAAACAAGCATAAACAATTAATACATAGAGACATAGAATGGCAGCTAAAGGTTACAGTTTTTTTAGTTATACAATATTGCAGAATCAAGATCGGATATACATTGCATTGAACGTGTTACCGAGAGCTGTATTTTACAGTTTTCAAGAGAACAATAAGTTTGCTGATAGAGGGAGTGAGTAACAGGTTTGATATTTACAGCGAAGTAGAGAATTAGACAGATACCTAGTGAGCGCAGCCAAAAGAAGCATTGTTAATAGGTAATGTTTGGTAGCCCTATCAATAGGAACTCAGTGGTGGGGTAGTCCCGTAAGATGATAGATGACCTAGCATTAGCTGGTACATTGGCAGCAACATGAAGCAAGAATGTGCTCTTTGAGGGTTGACTTGAAAGGTCCTAATTTGGAGATGGAGGAGACATCAGAGGGGAGTTCATTGTACCAGGTTGGGGCCCTGAGTGGGAATGACCTTTGGGCTAAGGAGGTTCTAACCCTCGGGGTGGACCACACCTGTTGGTTGGCAGTACGGATGTTAACCAAGGCTTGGGAGGATAGGAGAGAGGCAGAAACCCCCAAGGGTACTGCCCCAGGTGTATTTTCTTTGTGAGGAGACATGTTTGATCAAATAGCCTTTCATCCAGGGTAAACAGATTTGTCAGGGCATATAGGGTACACGTATAGGTATGCTTGTCTGCCCCGGTGAGGAGTCTGCATGCTTTGTTTATGGCAAGGTGGATTTTGTTAAGGGCTGTGTGGTCAGCAGCTGAGTAGATAGTGAGCCCATAATCGACTAGGGAGAGGACTGAGGAGGTGACTGTCAGATTAAGGGTTCCGGAGGTAGGCAATCCTTGTGCCGATACAATAGGCCTATACTGACATTTATGACTGATGATAGATTGTCAATGTGTGAATGGAAGGAGATGCTGGAATCAAATGTAAGGCTCAAGTATTTATATGTATGGACCTGTTCTAGAGGAAGGAGAGAGTGGGAGAGGATTGTTAGCTGCGCATTCTTGGCCTTATTCTGTCGATGAGCAAAGAGCATAGTCTTTGTCTTTTTTACATTGACCACAAGTCTTTGGTCTATAAACCAGTTTTCAGTGTGGTTAAATGCGTGTTGGAGTAAGAACTGCAATACTGTGGGATCTGGGTGCAAGGCAAAAAGAACCACGTCATCCACATAGAGTAGTAGGTTGCTGGGGCAGGAATTGGGCAAAGTGTTTAGGTAGATGCTGAATAATAGAGGGCTGAGGATGGAGCCCTGGGGAACCCCAGAGCAGATTGGCAGGGTGATTGAGTGTGTTGTTTATTTTGACACATTGTGATCTAGCTGTAAGGTAACTGATAAACCAGGAGATGGGTCCTTGGGACAGACCCATGTGGAAGAGTGTGCTTAAGAGTAAAGGGTGGAAGACTGTATCAAAGGCCATTGACAGGTCGATGAAGACAGCTCCAGCTAGGTGTTTCCTATCCAGGGCAGAGTGAATAAAATTAGAGAACTCAGTAAGAGCCGTAGTTGTACTGTGCCCAGATCTGAAGCCATGCTGCTCCCTGCAAAGTAGGTTATGAGCAAGTAGGTGCTCAGTGAGTTGGGTGGCTATAATTTTTTCGAGGGCTTTCGAGAGTGGTGGGAGAATGGATATGGGACGGTAGTTATTGGGGGAGGTGCTGTCACCACTCTTCAGTATTGGGGTGACTGTGGCAGTCTTCCAGGCTGCAGGGAACTGCCCCAGACTTAGGGAGTGGTTAATGAGGTCAGTCAGTGGGGAGAGGACTGTATCTAGTACTAGATGTAGGATTCTCATATCAAAAGAATCTTTGCAATAGCAAGAGCCACTGAGTGCTTTCATGAGAAAAGGCCTTGCCTCATTCGTAGAGATCACCCTGAGATGGAAGGGGGATGCTGGGTGTTTGGGGGCGGGGTCGCAGGTGTGGGGTCAAAGAAGTTATTTGGGACTACTGCACTAAGGTCAGAGAATGATGAGTTGAGGCAGTTGGCAATGGCCAGCGGGTCGGTGGTAGGGACATTGTTGACAGTTAGTGGGGGGGGGGGGCGTGGAGCCGGGATTTGCCATTGAGTTCCTTGATATTGTCCCAGAACAACCAAACATTCCCCCAGGAGGAGGCAAGGGTCATTTTGTAGTAGCCCAGTTTGGCCTATTTAATGGCCCAAGTGCATCTGTTACAAGCCGCTTTATAAGCTTGCTTGTCCGCCTGCGTGCCGGATGTGACTGCTTTATGCCAGAGATCATCTCTGTGCTTTAGCTGTTGGAGCAGTGCAGGCATGACCCAGGGGGCATTATGTTTCTTGGATTGCACTTTTGCTAGTGGGGCATAGATGTCACATGCTTTATTAAAAGAAGAGGTGAAATAATCAAGGGCTTCATCTATAGTAGGGGCCTGGGAGATGGGGGACCAGTCCCATTGAGTTAAGTATTTTCTTAGTTTTGTGAGGCCTCCGGGTCGGAGACGATGTCGGGCAATATAGTTTGGTTTGGGTTTCTGCTGAAGACATGACCAGGAAAAGAGGATGGGTGAGTGATCGCTTAAGGAGCCTGGAAGGACCACCAGGTCAGAGATTCTGTGGGGACGGTTGATGAGGAGAAGGTCAATCAGGGTGCTAGAGCCATTAATGGGGTTCACCCTGGTAGTTGGCTGATTAGCTGGGTCAGGTCCAGTGCAGTGAAGGTGTCCTTGGTGTGGGATGCCGAACTGGCAAGCCAGTTCACATTAAAGTCTCCAACTATGATGTCTTCTGTTTTGGGGGGGAAGCCAGAGATGTAATTAGCAAGGGATTGTATAGCAGGAGCTTGGTTTCTTAGGGGGACATATGCGACAGTAGTAATTACAGGGGCTCTGGAGGGAACTGGAGTAAGTTTTAATGATAAGGCTTGGGCACCGTGGTCTAATGGAGGTATTAGAAGGGCTTGGCATATCATGGAGTCACGGACGTACACAGCACACCCCTCACCATGTTTGCCCATTCTGTCGGCTCTGTGAAGGGTGAAGCCAGGGAGGGCAACCAAAGAGTCAGGTGTTTTTTTGGAGAGCCAGGTTTCTGTCAGTGCTAGCACATCTGGCTGATGTTGCAGTATTCAGCAATGGAGGCCTGCTGTCTTTTTGGTTAAGCTGCAAATGTTCATTGCAGCTATTCTAAGCCCGTGGTGCGATAGGCTAGGGTTGGGCGAGATGGGGCCCGGGTTAGGATGAACATTTCCCAAAATTAGTAGGAGTATGGCAAGGACTCTGAGGAGAGCAAAAGATAGTTGCCTTATTGTCAAGGATAGCTGCCGCCTAGTTATAGTGCAGCTAGTAGAAGGGATGTCCAGGGTGATATGGGTTGGAAAAGATAGGAATGTGATCCAGCATGGAGGTTGATGGTGGCACATGACTGCAGGGAGATAGGTGGGGGATGGGGATGCAAGAGAGGTAGTGGCAGTGTGGGTGGCAGTCAGTGGTGGTTCGTATGGGTGGGAGGTATGAGAAGAAGACCCTTGAGGGGAGGGCTAAGGGGTCCGAGAAGTAGGATAGGAAGAGCGATCAGTAGGAGCCTGGGTGGTCCGCGTGACAATGGGTGCCCAGCAAGTGGCGATAAGGGGGCAGTGGCCCAGTGTCGGTATAAGGGGGACACTCCGATACCCATAATTGTGGTGGTCTCTATGGCACAAGATCAACCCCTGCTCTAGAGGAACACGGTCTCCAGGGTGCAAGGCAGCATGGATTTATGGGAGACAAAAGGCAACCAAGGTAACACTCTACCAGCAATGTTGAAATAATGTAAAAATAACACGCTTAGACCATACTCAGTATAAAGAGTCCTTTGCACTTACCCCAGCACTTTGTAGCCTCACCAAGACACTTTGTGTATTTTTACATTATTTCAACATTGCTGGCAGAGTGCTGTCTTGGTTGCCATTTGTTCACACTTTTTGGGTAAGCACCCACTCATTTCATGAGCACAGGTCCTTCTGTGCCTCCTGGATTTATGGGAAAAAGGACTTGCCAAACAGAGCTGATTGACTTCTTTGACTGGGCAACCAAAACAGTGGACAGGGGCCAGGCAGTGGACATCCTCTACCTGGATTTCAGCAAAGCCTTTGACTTTGTACCCCACAAAAAGCTGATCAGAAAGTTGGTGGACCTTGGAATTGGAGAGACGATGTTAGAAAGGTAGAGAACTGGCTAGAGAAAAGGTCCCAAAAAGTGATGGTGGGATGAGAGTTGTCTAGTACCAGGGTGGTCTCAAGTAACATCCTGCAGGGCTCGGTGCTGGGGCCTGTGCTATTCAACATTTTCATTATGATATTGGGGATGGCACCAAGGGCAACATGTGTCTGTTCATAGACAACACCAAGATCTGTTGGAGGGTGGACTCAGGAGAGGAGATACAGGACCTTAAGGAGGACCTAAGAAGATGTAAGAGGTGGTCCAGGATCTGGTAACTGGGCTTCAATGCCAAAAAGTGCAAGGTTATGCAAATTGGAGCCCAAAACCCCAGGACAGAGTACTACCGGGGAAGGGTCCGGGTATTTGCAAGGAATAGGCTGCACCTGAGTTGGGAGAGGAAGGAGGTATTAAAGCAAGGACTGGGGAGGTATATTGCAACAAGGGTGGATTTAAACTAGATAGGGGGGTGGCAAGTGGACAGCAGGTAGGCAGGGATACGATAGAGTGGAGTCTCAGCCTACCTCCACCCAAGCAATCAGGGCAGCCTACCTCCCCCCAGGCAATCAGGGAAGGACTCAGGGTGGCCAAAAAAGGAGGGAGTAGAAGGGAGGAGATGGAGGCTAGTGAAGGGAAGGGGGCATTAAGAAGGGTGGTCTCACTGAATGCAAGAAGCCGAGGAAACAAATCCACTGAGCTACAGGCACTCTTAGCAGTGTGGAGGGTGGACATTGCAGCTGTCACAGAAACGTGGGCAACTGAGCACCAGGACGGGGATCTGGCAATCCCAGGACACAAATTATACAGAAAGGACCATGGGGAAGGGTGGCAGTCTATGTGAGGGACGGGATCAAATGCACAACAGACAAGGGAGAAGAAAGGAGAACAGAGGCAATCTGGCTGCAGCTCCTAGACTCAAGGGGTAGGAAATTGAGGTATGGTGTGGTATACAGGCCACCCTCCCAGTATGAGGAGCTTGACAGGGAGTTAGCGGGACAAATCAAAAAGGTATGTAGAAAAGAGAAGGTGGTCATCGTGGGGGATTTCAACTTGCCAGGGGCTGACTGGAGCAGGTCACTTCCAGTGCTAGGGAGCAAGTGCTCCTGGATGCAATCCAGGAGGGTCTCCTGACACAGTTGGTTACTGTACCTACTAGGCTAAAGAACACTTTATATCTGGTATTGTCAAATGGGTAGGCAGTGAGGAAAATAAAGGTAGAGGACCCACTAGCCGACAGCAATCACCAAACGGTGTGGTTTAATATCACAATGTGTGGGGAGCCAGAGAAATCAGTTACTCGGGTGGTAAACTTCAGGGGGGCGGACTTTGGGAGGATGCAGAAAGTACTGAAAGGGAAACTGGAGGGCATAAGGCAGGAGATGGATGTGGATCAGAAATAGGATATTATTAAATGGGGGGGTTACAGAGGCAACAAAAGCCTGTACCAAAGCACAGAGTAAGAGGAGCAGAGCAAGAAAACCATGCTGGTTGAACAGTGAGGTTGTGGAGGTGGTTAGGGCAAAATGAGTGGTGCACCAAAGGTTTAGGAGGACAGGGAAGGAAGTGGACAGGGAGGAATATGCAAGATGGTCCAGGGAGGTGACCAGAAAAGTGAGAGAAGCCAAGACCCAGAGGGAGCTGAGATTAGCACAGGGAATTTAAGGGGGGAGACTTTTTCAGATTCATCAGGGAGAAAAGGAAGTGCAAGCAAAAAATAGTGAGGATAAAAACGGTGGGGAGTGGATGGAAAAGGGGAGGAGCAGGAGGAAGCACTGAATGAATACTTTTGCTCAGTGTTGACGGAAGAAAGGGGACCGCTACCAGCATGGGCTGGGAGGGTGGGGACAGGGGGAAGAGGCGACAGATGGAAGAATTGAAGCAAGTAGAGTCCTAGAGGGACTGAGGGCACTGAAGGTAGACAAGGCACCAGGGCCAGATGGTATTCACCCCAGGGTGCTGAGGGAGATGGCGGAGGTGTTGGCGGAGCCACTGGCGGATCTGTACAGCACCACACTGGAGTCGGGATATGTGCCACTGGACTGGAGGATGGCATATGTAGTACCATTGCACAAGTGCAGGCCAAGGGATGACCCAGGTAATTATCATCTGGTAAGCCTCACCTTCATAGGGTGCAAACTCATGGAAACAATACTAAAGGAAAGACTGGTGTCGTACCTGGAGGACAATGGTCACCAGGATGTGAGGTAGCATGGGTCTGATTCAGGGAAGTCTTGTCAAACCAACCTCACCCAATATTATGACTGGATGACAGGTGAACTGTATAAGGGTTATGCGTTGGATGTTCTTTACTTGGACTTCAGCAAGGCCTTCGATTCGGTGCCTCATGGGCGACTTGGGGAGAAGCTAACTGATGTAGGGGTAGGGGAAAAAATTATTAACTGGATTACAAGCTGCCTGAGTGGCAGGCTGCAACGGGTGGTGGTGAGAGGGGATCTCTCAACTCCAAGGCCAGTGATGATTGGGGTGCCACAGGTTCTTTATTGGGGCCAGTGTTGTTTGGGCTCTTCATATCAGACATTGCATGTGGGGTGGTGAGCAAGGTAAGTCTGTTAGCTGACGACACCAAAATCGGAGCAGTGGTGGATGGAGAGGAGGGATAGAAGCAGCTGCAGGGGGACCTATGCAAGCTAGAGGAGTGGTCAGAGAGGTGGCAGCTGGGGTTCAATGCAAAGAAGTGTAAGGTTATGCACTTTGGGGAGAAGAACCCAAGGAAAGAATACTGGCTGGGGGGGGGGGTTAAGCTGGGGATCACTGAGGAGGAGAAGGACCTAGGGGTAATGATAACAGGGACCATGAACAACACTGCCCAGTGCAGGAGAGTGGCTGCAAAAGCGAGGGGATTTTCATCCAGGAGAAGAGAGGTGATCTTGCCCCTCTACAGGTTGCTGGTAAGGCCACACTTAGAGTATTGTGTGCAGTTTTGGAGGCTATACCTAAAGCGTGATATCAGGCTACTGGAGGGGGTGCAGAGGAGGGCAACAAAGATGATATGTGGAATGGAGGGGAGAGACTATGACAGCAGGCTGGGAGACCTGAATATGTACACCCTGGAGGATAGAAGGCATGGGGGGACATGATAAAGACATTCAAGTATCTGAGGGGAATCAATAAGGATGGGGCAGATGGGGTCTTTAAGTTAAGGAGGGGGAGGGTCACCAGGGGGCATGGGCTAAGAACAGAGGGGGTAAGATTTAGGAAGGAAATGAGGAGACACTATTTCACAGAGATGGTGGTAGCAACATGGACCGCCCTACCAGAATGGGTGGTATCATGTAAATCTGTGAACAGCTTCAAAAGGGCATTGGACAGGGAGCAGGGGAGAGTGAGAGGGTGGGGTGGGGTGGGGGTGAGTGTGATGACAAAGGGAGAAGGGTGGGCAGCTGCAAACTATGGGTGTTGGCTGCACACTCAAGCAGACTTTGACCGGGTGGTCTGTTTCTGCTGGCATATTCGTATGTTCGTATGTATCTCCCATGGAGGAGGAGAAAGATCTGGGAGTAATGACATCTAGTGACCTGAAGCACTCCACACGGTGCAAGAAGGCAGTGGCAAGGGCAAACAGAATATTGGGGTGCATAGCAAGGGGGATCAGCAGTAGGATACAGGAGGTGGCACTGCCCTTGCACAGGTCACTCGTGAGGTCACCTCTGGAATATGTGGTGCAGTTGTGGTGCCCTCACCTTAAAAACAATATCAACTTGATGGAGATGGTCCAGGGGTGAGACATGAAGATGACTGTGGAGCAGCAGGATAAAACTTATGAGGAGAGACTGATGGCACTGAACATGTACTCACTGGAGGACAGGAGGGAGAGGGGAGACATGATTGAGACCTTCAAGTACTTGAAAGGGATCAACACGGTGAATTAAGATGGCCTCTTCAGGCAAAGCTGCAGCAGAAATATTTATTTATTATTATTTAGCTTTTGTTAACCAGGTAAGTACATTAGACAAGACAATTTGCCTATTTTCAGGTACGACCCCGGGAGGGTACAGGAAATTACATACTTACACACTTGGGACAACATGGTACATAATTAGGAAAAGATTACATGTCATGAGACTACAAGGTACAGTTTGCCAAAACAAACTCAGATGTCACCTGCAAACCTCATAATGTAGACGAATACACATTGTACAAGGCATATGAGGCACATATAGTTAGAAATGTTGCAGTAGGGTAAGCGGTGTATCAGTTATAGAGCAGTACAAGGTAAGGATTGGTAACAGCAAGTACAATTACTAACATAAGGGCCAGCTGATATGCATGGGTGCAAGTGCTAACATATGTCACAGCACAGTCTGATGGGGGGGGGGTTAGGAGGTAGGTTAGGAGTCATTTCTTCACAGAAAGGGTGGTGACCAAGTAGAACATGCTGACAGAAAAGGTGAGCTCAGCAAGAACAGTGGGGCAGCATCAAGAGGGGCTGGGATAGATACAGATGTATGATTACGGTCAAGGGAGAGGGATGGAATGGTTGGGGAGGGAGGAGCAGGAACAACAGCCTGAGTTGTGAACCCTGCACAACAAACAGACCTGATAGACCAGAGGGCCTAATTCTGATGGCTAATTTATATGTTTATAGGTTCATATTTCCATGTCTGCCTTTGTCTCCCTGACTGTCCACTTACCATCTCTAGTTCTCATTTGATATTCTCCGCATTCCTCCTAATCTGCTTTTCCTTGTACCTGATGAAAGCCTTTTTGTTTGCCCTCACTGCTTCCCTGACCATTTCCAAGAACCATAATGGTCTCTTGTACCTGATTCATTTTGAGAATCTTCTCCTTCATTGTCCCCCCATCTTTTGGCTATACTATGATATCCCTAAACTCGGTATGCTGACACTCAGCATACTGAGTAATATTGCACAAAATCCACAGCCTCAAACGAATCCAATGCCCAACAGACACATTTAGGGCATCACGCATGAAACAAGTGTAAAATGCAGGGGGATTTGCCCACCGCACCCCCCCCCCATGTGGGGAGCTCCGTCCCCTACACTCCCCGTAACTAAAATATCTAACACCAAGGGGGAGCGGACCCCGGAAGTAAAATTATAATTTGTTATGGGGGGTGCAGTGCGTAAAACGACGTGACCCAGACCAGAACCCGGGTCACACACAGCATGCTGGCCGACCTATCAGCGGTATTCCCCTCCACACCACTGGGGCAGCTCGGCCAGCAACCCCATCCAGCCATTCTTTCTTGTACGTCAGAAGGGGTAAGGTAGCATTCCATCCCATCCACTACCTTACTCCATCGGGAAGAATATTGTCAGCTGTAGTAGCATCTAGTTATCTCCTCAATCGGGCAATGCTGACCAGGGTAATGGTTGTCAGGATGTTCAGCTTCCGGATAACATAAGTATACCCATCTTTTTTACTCTACACCGCTGATGCACTCCTCCTTGGTCAATTTTGCCTTGGACCAGCTCCATCATACAGTTGAAGTCCACTCTTCTGAAATCTAGGACTTCAGTTTTTAATAGGGGCATTCTGGTCCTGAGGGCCAGCCTGAACCAAATGAAGTTATGGTCGCTGGACCACAGTGGATCCCCCACCCTCACTCCACCCACCATCTCTGAGGTGGTGAGTACAACATTGAGAATGGCCGACTGTCTAGTGTGCTCCTTAACCAGGTGCAACACCAAGCAGTCCTGCGATGTATCCAACAGGGTCTAACATTTGGTGCATGTGGCAAATGGAATGTCCCAGTCAGTATCTGGTAGGTTCAGATCACCCACTACTACCATTTTGCCAGCTCTTCCCCAAGCTCCCTATCTCTCTTCCCCAAGCTCCCTGTCTCTTTCTTCCCCTTGTCGTGGTGGTCTGTAGATCACCCCCCCCCAGCAACTCCGTTTCCCCTTTGCTTCCCCTTATTTGTCCATCCTCCACAGACACCATGCCATCTATGACCTACAGAGCTACGTCTCAGCCCCCCTCACCCCCGTCTTCCCTCTATTCTGTCTGAACATTTTGTAACTCGGACTGACAAGTTCCAATCATTATTCTTTGTGGCCCAAGTTTCTGTGATGGCTGCTAGGTCCCAGTATCTGTCACCGATATCTGGAGCTCACTGATTTTGTTACCCAGATTCCTGACATTAAGGCTGACACCATTTCAATTAGCTCCAGATCCCCTTTTGTTGTTTTGTGATCCTGCTCCTGAATTCCTTATCATTCTCAATGTTTTATTTTTCCTGTTGCTTGCAGACCATGTGAGTCTTCATTTATAGCCTCTTCCACTACTCCTGTTTGAACGCAACCTTATATTTACCTACCATACTGCTACCAGTTCCCAGTATAGTGGGAGCACTAGTAAGGTTCCCCTCCCTCATTCCCTTTACAATGGTGCTTCTAGCCTTAATGTCCCCTGAAGACAGTATAGCTGTCCAATGTAGGCATCAAATGTCTGCCCAATACATTGGCCCCCTCTCTTGTCAGGTGAAGGCTATCACCTTTGAAGAGCTTCCTATCCCAAGCATTCCCCCAGTCCCCCACAAAGTTGTTCCCTTCGTCCAAACGCCATCCCCCTAACCACCTATTTAATCCTTAAACTTCTTCTCCTTCTCACTCTGTCTTTCCCTCCTACCTACTCCACACAGGGAGGACCTCAAGTGAACCAGCACCCCCAGCACCCCCTCACTCTCTGTTATCCTCTCTATTCTGTCTGTGTCCCAGATGGCTGATGACCCAGGAAGACATCTGACCATCCACATCCCTTCTTTTCCCTCCCACCACCATCTTTACTGCCCTGATCATAGAATCCCCAACTACTTAGTCTCTCCTAGATACCTTCTTCCTGCTCTCACCTACGGATGCCATGAGGTCATAACTCCCATTTTCCCCAACTGACTCAGAGTCCACCCCAGTGCAGTCAGTACCCGAGTCTCCTCCAGCGGTACAAAGCAATTTGCCTTTGAGATGGTGTGGGGTTGGTTGACCTCCATGTGGCTGCCCCGCCACCCTTCCTCCCTTCCCTACCACTCTCTACTCCCCCCGAGCAGTGGACCTCTGGGGGAGTGGAGGGATGTGGTTTGGGCTCCAACTTAGCCAGTGCCGCAGGAGAGATATCTCTTCCCTTGTTTCTACTAGCTGAGCATGGAGCTTTGCAAAGTTCCTGCAGAAGGGGCAATGACCCCACCTCCAGAGCACTACCCTAGAAAAGAGCTCCCCACAGTCCATGCAACTGACTTGCTCCCTGCTGAACCTCATCCCTGTAATTATCCTTATGATCACTCTTAGACTTCTGATACTAACAGTGCTATGTGACAAGGACGACTGAATGTCAGCGACTGGTCATAAGGGCACGCAACCACAAGGGCTTCGCCCCCCACACCCCACTTAATTAGGATTCCTACTCTGGGGGGGGCGCAACTCGGGGAAAGAGGTGAAATTCAAGGTTGCCCACATTGTCGACACCATCGTGCAGTCGCCCTTATGACCAGTCACCGACATTCAGTCGCCCACATCACAGGCTACCGATATGAACCAGTTCTCCCCTACCTTTCTAGCACCCTTGTGTTAGAACCAGACTGACATACTCTATGTATGGTCACCCAGAGAGGGATGCAATTGTTACTAGTACACTTTATACACTTACTAAACATCACAGGCTAACTCAATAGGGGTCACCTAGATAGATTGAAGCTATGGTACAACACAAGCAAACCAAACAGGCACACTTAACAACACACGCTAGCTTTAAAGGGGTCACCTAGATAGGGTGAGATTATAGTGCAGTACAAGTGAACTTAACAAGCACAGCGAACAACACAAGTTAATTATATAAGGGTTACCCAGATAGAGTGAAGCTATAGTACTGTACAAGTGGTCTTAATAAGCACACCTACTGTAACAACACAGGTTAGCTATATAGGGATAGGTTTGATAGGGTGAGGCTATGGTACAGTACAAGCAAATTCAACACAGTAACACTAAGTTAGCAATATAGGCTTGCTGTGAATTAGTGTTACCCTCTCCTCACAACACAGGCTGTCTATGCATTTGACTTACAGGAGTACAGTAGTTGGATAACTGAATGTTTAGTGTACTTACCCTTGCCAGATAGATATCCGATTGAAAGAAACGCCTTGTTCTGGTGTCCCCTCCACAGAGTGTCCTGCAGACTATCTGCAGACATCCTGTAGATGGCTTTAAGACAGATATTTCACTCCTTCTCTGACCCACTGACACAATGGGACATAAGCATAATGGAACACACTGGGTGAGTGCACACATTTATCCCAGAGTCAGAGCTTCCTGGTTAGCACTGCCAGCAAGCCAAAACCAACCCATAACCAGAAAGGTGACTCAGTCCCACCCCCAGTTATCCACTAGCTGAGGCCCCAGGACAGACAATTATTCACCCTCTCCCTAAGCTACAGGGCAAGACAGAGTTCTTTAATATATCCTTAAATGTAGGTTATTGTGGCTGGTCTCAGATTTACCCTACTGCCAAGAATAAGCATACCAATTCAAACAAGTTTCACCACAACTTACCCCATCTATGTTGTCTCCAAAAAAAAAGTCTTTTCCAGTGCTGTTTGTGGCAAAAACAGGTATACTCTATTTAAGGCAGCAACCTGCAGGAGTGAGTCGTATAAAACAAGCCAGAACCAAGCTGCAATCATACCATATGTGAGTTTGTTAATGGTGGCTGAGAGGCTTTAAATGCTCCTGGGAAGAGCATTCATTTTGAGGAAACCTATACCGTCAAGACTTGTTGTGTCTTAAAACCGAAAAAAGTTTTTTTTTTATTAAGCAAGGCTGTTTGGTAGATTATGTTAGGTTGGTGACAAATTATGCATTTACTGGAGATTAATGAATAGGCAGGTGATATGTTTCAACCAATATGATTACAAAGCATTCTAAAGTCCATTTTATGATATAAACTGTACATTTTCCATCGCAACTGCAGTTTCAGTTAGTGGAGTGCTATAGCAAGTGTGTGCCACTGCTTGATCCCTGTGTGATTTATAGTGAGAGAGAGAAAGAGATAGTGTGTGTGTGTGTGTGCCCTCTATCCTCAACTCATCTATCTAAAAGCTACTAATTGTGTGATGAATGACCACACCTGTTTGCTTCTGCTGTCTGTACCAACTGAACTCTGATCACTGCCTTCCTCCATATGTGTGTGCACTTGCCATATAACTTTTGCATTAGTACCCTCTCCACTGACCATTGCTCACTACAAAGTCTGTAGGAACACACTATCACTCTGCTTGCTTAGTCTATGAAAATCACAGCGTCTTCATATTATTTGCAGAATACAAAAAAGCAGTCCTTCAACTGAAAGCTGCTAGGTGCGGATGCAAAGCATTTTCAGATGAGGACTTTTTCCTACATTGCAAATAATGTGAGTAACTGTAATTTTATTAGAGTGAGTAAGTGGAGTGAAGTGGTATTTCTGTGGACTTACCAGATTGCTAGCAGTGAATGTAACGGTATGCCTGTGCATTTCTACCGGACCCATGTCTACTGCTCCGTAATATGCACTAGTACTCCCTCTTTTTACCCAACTCAAGACCACTACTCCATAAGGTCAATAGTACCCTCCCAGTCTTCCACTGCTCCCTGCATAGATAGTGTCTACCTGGCCCATTCCTGCTGCTCTGCAGGAAACACTAGTACCCTCTCTTTGTCTTCAACATGTGCACACTGCTCCCTACATTTATTTATTTTTTTATTTTGAATTTTATTGACCGGGTAAGCCCAGCTGGGCCTTGGGAGACCCTTTTTCAGGGGTGACCTTGGATTAATTACAGAGATATTGGCCGGGCCAGTGGCTCTGAGGGTTGAGACGCTGGATGCTACACCTCATGCCATGCTGGCAACCCGGGATCGGGAGTGGACTCGGGCCATCGGGGGTCAGCAGGGGAGGAGAGGATTCAGCATCTGGAGGACTGCTTTCTTCTCCTGGGATGGGTATCCAGGGATGTACTGCTCTGCAGCGGTCCCCGGGGGTACCACAGTAGCATGCCATTTACAGGAGGCGAGGTGACGGCGAATCTCAGCAGAGGGTCTGCCCTCGGCACAGATATCATTGCACATCAGCACCTCAGGGGACATTACAAAAGGTGGAAAACCCTGGTGTCCTAGGAGGTGATGGTGGGGCTCAGGTGGCAAAGCCCACACGCACAATGCCGTCCCTGATCCCGACTTGACTGTCCGTGGTCCTGCCTCTCCCATTCTGGGTCATGGGAGGGGGGGACACAGCAACCAATTCTTTGGTCAAGGAAGGGCATGGCAGGTGGTAGAGGTGATGCTAAGTGAGTCCCCCACTGGAGAGATGCCCAGGATGTCGGTGACCAGGAGCGAAATAACGTTAAAAAAAGAATTAAAGAGATATTTCACATACTGGATACATACAGTAAAGCAGTTTGAATGGGACAGGACTGTACAATGCTCAAGATTAGTTATAAGATTAGTTACAAGGATACATAGTGCCGGTGGTCATGATATACATACAGTAATCTACTATATAATATATACTATTTGTGTAGGACAATAATAACTATACAGTATTTACCCAGTTCAGAGAAGGACATATAGTAACATGTTACAGCTGGTGTTTTTGGTTAGGCTCACTATAGAGTTATACAGAATGAATACTTTTCAAGCTTGCTCTCTGCACTGGCAAAGAGCCTATCAACGGTAACAGTTACAGGAGTTTTGTTCTAATAAGTGCGACTTTAGGTCTTCTTTGAAGACCTCAAGTGAGGAGCTTTCTTGTATTTTGTTGGGAAGAGCATTCCATATGGTTGGAACTTATATGGCAAAGGGCCTTTTGCCAGATATTGATAAAATATATTAGCGTAGAAGAAAATTAAGACAGTGGTCATAACTGCCGCAATATGTCAAATTATGGTTGCAGAAAATTAGTTACAATAATTCATTACTTTTACATGCATCTAAAGAAGTGTTTAGAAATGGAGTGAACCAGGGTGTCTTGCCGTGGTTGAGTGCACTTAAGATTTTGTTGTGGTCTGGAAAGAGTTTGACATAATTGTTTAAACAAACAGGCAATATATTATAAAATGATGGTGTCCCTTTTGAATAGAGCTGTGCAAACCTCCCAAAGATCAACCATGCAAATTCTGAGTGTTCAGTCGCATAATGTTTGCCAAAGTTCTCTTAACAGCAGACTAGTTCGCACTGAACCAACCATTCAAAATCTTTAGGAATTGGGATCAAATGAAGTAACGTAATACAGTGGGCTGATGAAGCACCCAAAACAGCAGCATGATGCAGTGGGCCACGTTGAGAAGCATTGGTTCCAAACATTGTGTCTGGTCAGTCAGTGCCAAACATGGACAATACTAGTAATACATAGAAACATAGAAGCTGACGGCAGATAAGGACCACAAGGCCCATCCAGTCTGCCCATTTTTTCTACCTTACGAATGTGCCATAGACCTCTACTCTGTCAATGGCCTTTCTATTCATACTCATCTGTATTGCTCCCTTATGCCTATCCCATGCCTGTTTGAAGCATTACCTCCCTTTATTACCTCCCTTTTACAACTTACGATACCCCTACTAATACACCCCAACATGCCTCTAGCCTTACCTACTGCTTTAGTTGTCTGCTTGGATGATTTCATGTCATCTGTGATGATGATGCCCAAGTCTCTTTCTTCTCTTGTGATTGTCAGCAACTCCCCTCCCAACCTATAGGTGGCTTCAGGGTTTCTCTTCCCTATGTGCATGATCTTAGAAAATAGAAACATAGAAGTTGACAGCAGATAAGGACCGCAAGGCCCATCCAGTCTGCCCATTTCTTTTTCTACCTTAATGTGCCATTGGCCTTTGCTCTGTCAATGGCCTATCTATTCATACTCATCTGTATTGCTCCCTTATGCCTATCCCATGCCTGTTTGAAGCCCGGCACTGTATTCATAGCCACCACCTCCTGAAGTAGGCTGTTCTATGCATCCACCACCCTTTCTGTGAAAAGAACTTCCTCACATTACCCCTTAATTGGCCTCCCTCTAATTTCATGCTGTATCCTCTTGTCCTGCTATTTTTCTTATATTGAAACATGTTAGACTCTTTCACCTTGTTTATGCCCTTAAGGTGTTTGAATGTTTTGATCATATCACCTCTCGCCCTCCTTGCACTTCTTTGCGTTAAACTCCAGTTGCCACTCTTCCAACCATTTTGCCAGTTTATCCAGATCTCTTCTCATTCTGCCCACCTCATCTGGATCATCTACTCTGTTGCAGAGCTTGGTGTCATATGCAAACAGACAAACCTTACCCCTCCAGTGCATCTGCAATGTCATTGATGAAGATATTGAAGAGGGCTGGCCCCAGGACCGATCCCTGAGGTAATCCACTTGTGATTTGTGTCTCTTCTGACTGTATACCATTTACCACCACTCTCTGTTTTCTGCCCACCAACCAGTTTGCCACCCAGTTGACCAGCTTCTAACTCACCCTGAGCCTACCCAGCTTATTAATCAATCTTCTATTTGGAACAGTATCAAAAGCTTTGCTGAAGTCAAGGTAGGCAACATCAGTTGCACCCCTCTTGGTCCACTACTCTGGTTCCCAGTCAAAGAAATCTATGAGATTAGTTTGATAGGACCTTCCTGTTGTAAACCCATGCTGTCTTGGATCCTGTGCTCCTATGGATTCCAGGTGTTGCACTATCCTTTCCTTAAGGAGTGCCTCCATAATCTTGCCCACTACTGAGGTAAGACTGACTGATCTGTAGTTCCCTGTGATCGGTTCTCCCTGCTACCACTCTTGGGGAGTGGGATCACATGAGCCCTTCTCCAGTCTTCTGGGACCTCTCCTGTGCTCAGAGACTCACCAAACAGTTCTGATAATGGCTCTACTAGTTCCACCCTTAGCTCCTTTAGTACCCTGGAATGTATGCCATCAGGTCCCATTGCTTTGTCCACCCTGAGCTTAGCAAGCTCTTGTAGGACCCTTTCTTTTGTGAAGGGACTAGTGCACACCTCCCTCCCCTGTGTCCATGGTGCTGAGCTGTGGGCCCTGCCCTACCTTCTCCTCAGTAAATACTGAGCAGAACTATCCATTTAGGATGGATGCTTTTCCTTGGTCCTCCTCCACACACTCCCCCTTATCCCCTTTGATCTTAGCAATACCCCCTCTGGACTTTCTCCTTTCACTGATGTATCTATAGAAAGTCTTTCCCCTTCTTTACTGTTTGTGCTAGTGTTTCCTTGGTTTGGACCTTTGCCTGCCTTACTGTGTTCCCTGCTTCCCTTAGGGAAGTTTGGTATGCCTCCCTATCTCCATTCCGCTGTGTTCCCTTATATTTCCTGAAAGCCAGCCTTTTGGCTCTGACCTTTTCTGCTACTGTTTTTAAGAACCAAAGTGGTTTCCTCCATCTTTTGCTCTTGCATTTCTCTCTAACACAGTGGGATGTTGCTTCAAGTATTGCATCCTTAATGTTTGCCCAGTTTGCCTGTACCCCCCTCACCTGTATTTCGTCTTGCCAGGGCTAGCTTAACTCTGCTGGCCATCTTATCAAGTCAGCTCCTCTGAAGTCCCATATTTTTGCCTTGGAACGGGATGATTTAGTTCTAGTGGCCAAATTGAACCATATCATGTGATGGTCATTGGCCCCCAGATGACCTTCTACCTGGAGATCTGTGATCCTTTCCCTGTTGGTCAGTACTAGATCTAGGATAGCCCTGTCTCTTGTGGGTTGTTGTATCAGTTGTTTGAGGCCCTCCCCCTGCAGGGGAATTCACTATGTATCTAGTTCTGGTGGATGTTCCTGCTGGTATTGATTAATCTGTAGCTGGCATGTTGAAGTCTCCCATTATCAGAACTTCCCTTTTAGCTGTCATGTTTTGTATCTCTTCTAACAGTAATGTGTCTCTGTCCTCCACCTGGTCTGGAGGCCTGTAGACAACCTCAGTTCGTATGGCTGTCCTATTTCCTGTTTCCAGGGTGACCCACAGTTCTTCTGGCTCCTTATGTGCATTCTGAATTTCTGTAGCTTTGATATTTTCATTGATGTAAAGGGCCACTCCTCCCCCCCCTTTGCACCTCATTCTCTTCTGAACAGTACATAGCCAGGTACTGACGTCTCCTAAGTGTAGGTACTAGTGAACCATGTCTCGCTAATGGCTACTATGTCCAGTTTAGCCTCTGTCATTGTTGCTTGCCAAGGGTATGTGACTAACAGTGCTCGAAATACAATGGTTGCAGTTGTAAGGCCTATATACGCCCACAGAATATCAGTACAAAATCCCATAGTGTAGGCTGCAGGTTTTCAAAATTGTGCTCCCATTGGGACAGTACCACACATGGACATTGGATAAAGCTTCCCATTACACCATGGGTAATTGTTGTATACACTGGGTTCATGGGCAGCATTGCTCCAAAAATGATTACGGGCAATGTTGTCCCAACAATTATTTATCCAGCCTGTGTAGGCCTGGCAATAATTTGCAAAACATTAATCTTGGGAGGACAGTGTGGGCTACTGGTTCCAAAAATTGTGTGCCCATTAATTTGGAATAGTGCCTCACATATGGACAAGGCTTCCCGTTATGCCATAGAAAAGTGTTGAGTAGATTGATTTCATGGGCAACCTTGCCCCAAAAATGATTTATTCGGCCTGTGTAGACCTGCCAAAAAGTCACAAAACATTAATCTGAAGAAGACTAAGTGAACACAACAGTGCAGCAACCCACAGTGTTGGGTAGGCCACTGGTTCTCCAAAATGTCTGCTGAACACAGAAGCCCTGTCTATCCACCTCACTGTCCTCCTGCTCTGTCTTTAGCCCAGCTGGAAGTGTAAGAGGTTCATCATCCATGAACAGTGGCACAAAGGGCTTTGGAAAGTGAGCATCTCTACATTTTGGGTTGGAAGGCATGTTCTTCTGTTGGTGACAATGTTGTCTGCAGCACTAAAAATGCTTTCAGAGTATGTACCTGCAGGTGGCCAACTAAGGTGTTTGACATCTACTTGTGAGGTTGAGGGCCAAATGGTCTATTTTTCATACCAGTCAATAGAGGATAGTCTCCTGCTAGTCGTATGTTCTCATCATGATAATCCTGCATCATTTTGCTTGTTGGCATCTCAAGCACCACTGTGTCAGAAAGTGACTTGCTTCTTTATCAAGCCATAGTTAAAAAGTTTCTCCTATAGCAATCCATCATCAGTGGCTGTCTTTCTGGGAGTGAAGTAGCAGTAGTAATAGCAGCAGCAGCAGTAGTACTAGCAGGTTGACTTGGAGACAAAAATGAGTTTCTTCTGTGACCTTTAGTAGTAGCAATGGAAACACATTGGGATCCTTCTTCTCTTCCACCTGACCTGTCAGTGCGATCTAAGGGATGATGATGACTGTTATTTATCTGCTCTGTTTGTGTTCCTGGTCTTGTTTTGTGCCATATGTACAGAGATCAAATGGATAAGCCAGACTTTATAGGAATATCTCAAATGAGTCTTTGAACTAAGGTTCCGAGAGAGTGGCCATGGTGTATTGGTCATCTGTATATATTTTTGAAATGCGTGTATCATTCCATAATGTGACTGTATCCTTTCTACATGACTAGGAGCAGTGGTATCCTCCTTTTCCTCATACTGAGTTTTCATACAAAGAATTTGCAGGTTAATGAGGGCAATGAAGGGGGAGTTACTGACTTAGACCAACTGCATCAGCACTTAACACCCTTGTGGCCTCCTCAAAGGGCTTCAGCACAGTGCAAAGTGTTTCCATTAGGTGCCACTGACTTGAGCTGATGTATACCTCTCTCTTGCCAATATCATGCTCAATGACATACTGGTGGATAGCCACCTGTTGTTCTAGCAGCTGTTTCAACATGTACTGGGTGTAATTCCATCTTGTTGCCACATCTTGTTTCAGGTGGGGTAGATGGGAAGGTGGCTCTGCTGCTGAATGTTTCATAACAGCCTCTGTGCCTTCACAGAATGGCTAAAATGATCACAAACATCTTTGGTCACACCTACTCATGGCTGTAAATTGGTGAGGTGCCTTCTTCATCTAGGAATCCCTGAACTACCAGATTTATACAGTGAGAAAAACATGGGACGTGTATAATCCCCACTGTTAACTGCCTTTATGATGTTCTTTGCATTATCCAGTACTATGAAATCTGGGAGTGTGGTGTCAGCCATGCATTAAACTTCTGTTAAGGAAGTGTAACAACTTTTTTGCATAACAGTAATTGCCAAAGCCAGCAATACATAAAGCTGCCTGCTTGTGGAAGTTGGGGGACCACGGTGACTTACAACGACTGCTACTGCTGCTGTTGGCACTTAACCCAGAGGAAAAGGAGGAGAAGAATGAAGAGGAGAAACTGACTTAATGGACAGTCACTGCCATGTAATCAGAAGTCTGACAACTGATCCACAAAGTTTTGGTGATGGCAATGGTTACAACAAATAATGCTTTCAGGGCACGTGACACAGTCTTATAAACACTTTGATGCTAATCAGGAACAGCCACTGTGAAAATGTAGGTCAGCTGGGCACTTGATAGCTTGGCACTACAATTTGTGTTAGCAATAGAAAATCTGGATCCTCACAAAGGAGAATGGCAGCAAGTAAGTTGCTAGCATTGTCACAGTTGAGTTTGTAACCCCCACAAATGGGGGTTCCAAAAGTCTTCCTTGGGCTTGCCTAAATGCCCACTGCCAGGCTGGTGTGCTGTGTCCTAGTAAATTAAAAGTGTTTGCATATCAGTGCCCTGTTACCCTCCGTGCCTGTCTCTTTAAGAGCTGCCTATTTCATAGAGTATAATTAAATCTGGGTAGGGGCCGAGTAGTTTCAGGCTCAAGTCCCGCCCGGGCTGCTGTATTATTGTGCCATTCTGTCATCGCTAATTGGAGAGAGAGAGCCCTACAAGGAACTGTAACTGTTTGCTGATTATCTGCTTTAATAATAGTAATATTGTAGTTTGTCTAACCTGCCTTCCTTTGCAGCATGGACATTTCTGTTAGTCACCACCATCATCTTGGTTCTGGACTGCAAGTCTGGACCAATCAGTACCTTGGGGAACCTAAAATGGAGTCTATTCCCAGGGGTCTTGTGGGAGTGAATTTCTGTAGGAATTGTAATTTTACCTTTTGGTGCCTAAAGGGACTGGGAGGGGGAGTGCTAGCAGTGACAGACAGATGGATCAGCCAACTGAACCTTTTGGATCACTGGACAAGTCCTAGGCTGCCTGCAGCAGTAAGTCAGTGTAGAGATAGAGCTGAAACAGTGAACAGTTTGAGAGACTCGAGCAGCTGCTCCTGCGTTGCGCACAGGGGAAATCAGTGGGAAGGCTGTGTTTGGCCTGCCGGCTACCATCTTCCAAAGTGAAGAGACCTTGAGCCTGAGATCGGGCTTCATCCAAAATTGCAGCTTTTGAAATCGGAATCTGATTTGTGACTAATTGAATTTCTCCTGAAGTGGACCGAAGATTTGCCTTCGCGCGATCGGCCTGTCAGGACTTGAGATTTCCGCAGAGCATATGGTTTGCGCAGAGACACTGTGAACTGCAACTGGACTGTCCTCCAAACTGCGGTATTTACTTTGCTTTCACTGTAAGTGTGCTGAATGTTGATAGTGGGTCACGAATTGGTTCCCCACTGCTTGAATGTGTCACACTTGCTGGAAGCTGCATCCAGCCCTTACCGGACTGTCATCTGAACTGTTTACCTGGTCTGGGCCTTGCCACTTCAGCTCAGACAGCCGCTCACGCTGCAGAGAACTAACCAATGAGACACCCACCTGGGGATTTGGTTCCCTGCTCAACACCAACGAACAGGATCGGCACCAAGGCGCTTCGTGTGGGCCCTGCTTCTCCTGGCAATCCAGCACTTCATCCTGAAGTCTTAATTTCATCCATCCTGCATCCTGTGCTGGGTAGCATGAGTAAACACCAGGGTAGCTCCCTGCAACAAAACTCAAATCAAAGTATGTCAACTGATTTAATTGTTGTTGCTAATAATTTTGGACTGAGCCATCCTGCTCTGGATTACAAATTGTGGGTTAAAGTGCATGGATGTTTTTTTTTCTTTCCATCACAGGGCTCCAACTAGCTGAAATGCCAGCCTACACCAGGCAATGCTTCTGGCTATCCTGTAGTTCCAACTGGGTACCCAGAGTGTGTGTGACTGTGCTACAGGGACCTTTACGTGCATGCCTCATAGCCTGAACCTTTCAGATCTTGAATCAACCATTAGATTTTGTCCCCTTCCTTGTTACTGCCCCTTAAATAAATCAGATCCAAATCTTTTTGCATTGAAACTTGTTGTGGTGCACCTATGTACAAACAGCATTGAAATACTGTTGGTTGTTGTGCCAAACTTTATTTTACAGTGGGTCTCCAGGGCCAAGCCAGCTGAATTGGCCCTGGTGGTAAGTGCAACAAGTGTGGGGTTAAAACTGTTGTCAGGTGTCAACTGCAATTGTGTATTCTGTGAACCATTTAAGCCACTAGAGGAAAAAGAGGGAGGGTTACAGTGTGCCGGAGGGCTCTACCCAGGTTAGCTACGCTACCACTAACCCTGTCCTCTGGGTGGAGGCACCCATTTTCAGTACCCAGGTCCCTCAACTTGCAGCTGGTCATGCAGGCAGGGGTAGTATCCCTCGGGATAGCACCACCCAGGGGTTACACTCTTGTTAGCTATTTTGCCTCTGGTCTGTTGGCTTTATAATTCTGGCCCATTTCCAGGGGCTGGACCAGTGAGAGTTGAGTGCTTTTTGTCCCTGGACATGACAGTTGGCTCCTATTTTTGCCACCCTTGTGGGTGGAATTGGCTGGAGATTTGTGGACCCTCAGAGGTGTGGGAGTAGAGATGCAGCAAAATAAAATTTCACCTGCGAAATTGCGCGAAATCAGCAATATCGCCGGCAAAATCTTTCGGGGAATTGCGGTGAAATTGCACAATTTCACCCACAATTGTGCTTGTCGTTGCCAGCCACAATGCAAAATAAACCTCTACACACACATGAAGTTGCCCTGCACCCCCCCCCCATTTGTTTTATTTAAAAAAAATTCACCCACCTCCTCCACTCCTTGGTGTCTGGTGTCAAGTAGTGGTGCCCCCGACTGTCACTGGCCGTAAACATTAATAAGCACCCCCCAAAGTTACCTTGCCACCTCCGTTGTTTGTTTTTAATAAAAAAAAAATCTACCCTTCACTCCCAGTCCCTGGTGTCTAGTGATCCCCCCCGCCGTCACTGGCCGTAAACATTAATAAGCACCCCCAAGTTATCCTGCCGCCTCCGTTGTTTGTATAAAAAATGTATACCCTTCACTCCCTGGTGTCTAGTGGACCCCCCCATAAGTATATAGCAGCACCCACCCAGCTCCCCCCCAATACCCGTCCCCGTCGGGCCCAGCACAACCCTCCACTCACCTCCATGGCCAGCAGCCTGACAATAAGCGTCACTGAGCACTTGAATGAATGAATCGTACCACACTCCATTCATTCATTCCAAACTCAGTGGTGCTCCATTGACTACCCGGCCACTCAGTGAGAAGCAGTGGCTCATACCCGATGGCGGTAGGCAAACCGACCGAGCAGCAGAGTAGGTGCTGCTCTGTATGTAGAAATCCCTGGGCCTGAGATTGAAAAGTATACATTTTCAAACAACAGAGTAACAGGATAACTGAGGAGCTGCAGTAATGTTTATTGCCAGCCAGTAACAGCTACCAGGTACCAGGGACTTAGAAGATGAAATATTTGTTTTATTAAAAAACAAACACTGGAGAAGGCAGGCAATGATGTGCTGTGTAATGTTGCAACCATGATAGCCAGGAGGGACCACTAGACACCAGGAAGAATTTTGAACACAATTTCATAGAGGAACAGGAGGCAAAATTACTCTCATAGGTGGCGAAATTTCACCACGGCTGGCTAAATTTCACCCCTGGGTGCAAAATTTTGCCCGCGAGCGAAATTTCGCCAGCTTGGGGGTGAAATTTAATGCAAAACCGTGGGCGAAATTTTGCATTATCCATGAAATATTTCGCGTAATGCGTTAATTACACGAAATATTTCACTGGGTGAAATATTCCAATTTCGCACAGCACTATGTGGGAGACAGTGAGCTAAAGAACTGATGAACAGAAGATGTCTGAATTGTTAATCGACTACCACGTAAAAGACTTTCTTCCTCTTCTTTTCTATCTGGTCTCTTAATAT
Organism: Neoceratodus forsteri; assembly: GCA_016271365.2. Lineage (NCBI taxonomy): Eukaryota > Metazoa > Chordata > Ceratodontiformes > Ceratodontidae > Neoceratodus > Neoceratodus forsteri. Next base: position 126,216,218 of record CM028134.1, read on the forward strand.
TCTCCTCCCCTTGTCCATAATTATTATCATCATCATCAGCTTCACTGCTTGCTGGTGCTTCTGCTGACACCTTGCGTTGGCATGCCTTCTCATACTGAGATCTGTGAAACTTCAGCAAATGCCTTTTCATGGTAGATGTTCCCAGCCTTGTTCTCTCCTTACCCCAACTTAGCCTGTCTTTACATAAAAGACCACTACATGTGTCCATAATTCTTTGTCTGCTTGAAAAAAATCCTACACCACAGATGTCACTGGTTTGTTTTTTCCTCCTGGCAATCTCAGCTGTTGCATAATAATCAGGCTACTGCGGGCTGCTTACACATCATCACCATCCTTCTCCTCCTCCACCAGTTCTTCAGGTTCAGGGAATGGTTCTTCTTCCTCTACCATGTGTCCTGGGCCACCAGTTTTGCCTGTGTCTTATAGAAACATAGAAAAATGATGGCAGATAAGGACCGCTAGGCCCATCCAGTCTGCCCGTGAACTGCTGTCTTACCACCACTTGTAGTCTTTTCTGATCTCTTATGTGCATCTGCCCAAGTTGAACTCCCACCTATTCCACCTCCTCCTCCTCCCCAGAACTGCTGCTGCTATCACTTTTATCAGGTATAAAATCACAGTCTGTGTCTCTGTTCCCAAGTTCCGACAAATCACTTTGCTCTTCCTCCTATGCCTGTGTCACTACCTGTCGCACTCCTTATTTCTTTTTTCCTACATAGAAACAGAAACATAGAAGGTGACAGCAGATACAGACCTTGTGGCCCACCTAGTCTGCTCCTTTTCCCTAACTCAAGGTTTTTCAACTGGGGGTTCGCAGTCCCCAAGGGGTCTGTGATCATCTCCTGGGGGATCCGCGAACCACCTGCTGAAAATCGCAACTGCGCTGAAAAAGCAATGAATTGCAAGTCATACAAAGATATGGTTTCAGTTTTTACTTTTTGTCTTGCCTCATTCAGTCTGCTTTGACATCAGCTTCTTCACTAACTCACTAATGAGGTATGCTAACATCTACGCTTAACTTACTAATTTAACTGAGAGACACAATAGCCTGTAATTAGCTACTTGTTAACCACGTTAGTATAACACTGCTGTATAACTCACTTTCTGATCAATAGCATTACAATTAACTTCAGCTGTTCCCCCTCACTCAAACCCATGTGTCCCGTGTACCTACGTTAGAAGAGATTCATTGACTCAGTTCCATCCCTGCTAGCCTGTTCTGCAATGTTTAGTGGCTCAGTGTTTCAATATATACTGGCTGCTTCAGCATCTATAGCGCAAGTCGGCAGCTCAGTTTTTCAATATCTACCAGTGGGTTCTCCTAAAGAAAAGGAAAAAAGTACTACAGCTTACTGGACTATTTATTAATGCTAAATAAATGGTGGTATGACAATGTGATAATGGCAGGACAGCAGTTTTACTTATTAATTATCAGTCAGTGGCAGGTTAGGTTAGCAGTTTGATGCTCTGCAGGTTTATCAAGGCAGGTTAACATTTTGTTCCTGTCAATATAAAGGTGTCAGGACAGTCAGTGTCATGGTTAATTGCCCCCCCTCCCCAGCCAAGGCAGGACAGCAATTTGAGAATGTTTGCGATAAGGTTACAAAGATCCTTTAAGTACCTTTTTCTGCTCCTTGTAGAATTGAAGCCATTGAAGACATCATTGTGATGGGCCATTTTCTTCATCACATCATGCTCAGATTTCTCATCAATGTCACTGCTTGAAATGTCATTCATGCATTATTTTTATTAATTTTAATTAGAGTTGTATTAAAATGACAATAAAAAGCATTTTTACTTGGGTTTATAGTGGCCTGTTGATTGTTTTTTGTTTTGTTTTATACTGGTATGTAAATTGGTACTACTATGCACACTGCCACATAGTATGCAAGCCGCATCTAGTAGGTAGTGGATCCCCAACACTGCTAACATTTGTCTAGGGGGGCCCCGGACCAGAAAAGGTTGACAATCCCTGCCCTAACTAATGCAATACCGCAGACCCTAGTTGATTTGTGGCTTACCCTTTCTTTCCTATTACAAGAGTACTCTTATGTCTATTCCATGCATTCTTGAATTCCCCTACCATCTTTACCCTCACCACCTCTGCAGAGAGGCTGTTCCAAGCATTAACTACTCTTTCTGTGGAAAAGTTCTTCCTTACATTGCCCCTGAGCTTATCCCCCTCTAGTCTCATATCATGCCCCCTTGTTCTTGTATACCTCCTTTTCTGAAAGATGCTACCCTCCAGAACCTTGTTTATACCACTGAGGTACTTGAATGTCTCTATCATATCCACCCTCACTCCTCTTCTCCAGGGAATACATATTGAGGTCCTCTAATCTTTCCTCATATGACATTTAGTGCAGCCCTTGCATCATTTTTGTTGTCCTTCTCTAGACTGCCTCTATTTTGTCCATGTCCTTCAGGAGATGTGGCCTCCAGAACTGGACACAGTACTCCAGATGAGATCTCACTAGTGATCTGTACAGTGGCATAACCAACTCCTTTTTTCTGCTGATGATACCTCTCCCTATGCACCCTAGCATCCCATTGGCTCTCCCAACAGCTTTCTCACATTGTTTGGTTATCTTTAGGTCATCTTCTATGATTATCCCAGGTCCCTTTCTTGATTGGTGGCCTTCAATACTTATACCCCCATCTTGTACTCCTCCACTGGATTTCTTTGTCCCAAATGTATGATTTTGCACTTCTTTGCATTGAATCTTAGCTGCCACACTCTTGACCACTTCTCAAGCATGTTTAGGTCCTTTCTCATTTTTTCCACCCCCCTCCCGAGTGTTGACCCTGTTGAAGATCTTAGTGTCATCTGCAAAGAATACCTTCCCCTCCATCCCCTCTGCAATATCACTTATGAATACATTAAGAGGACTGGCTCTAGCACTGATCCCTGTGCCACACGGCTGGTCACTCCCCTCTCCTCGAATTGAACGCCATTTACCACCACCCTCTGTGTCCTGTCACTCAACTAGTTTCTGGCCCAGTTTATCACCTTGGGGCCCACTCCCAGGCTGCCAACTTATTTACCAACCTCCTATGTGGAATGGTGTTGAAGGCTTTGCTGAAATCTAGGTAGGCCACATCGATTTACTTATGTTGCAGCAATACCAAAGTCGCCAACATCCCCAACATTGACAGACACAATACTGAGTGTCAGCATTGTACTGTCGGTATGCCGGTGTGTTTTCTTCTGGGGGCCCTGCCCCCCAAACACCCCAGTATTTATATAACCAGCTCCGAGTCAGAGTTGTCTCGGGGAGGGGCAAAACACCGAGATGTAGTGCTGGTGTCAGTGGGGACATTACGGTGACCTGTCGATTTTTGTCACTGTAATGGTCATTGCTGTAGATGTTTCGTTGTTTGGTCAGCATACCAGCCACATCCATCACCCCTCCCTGATCTGCCTCCCTGATCTACCCCCCGGTCACTCAGTCAAAGAAATCTATCAGATTTGTTTGACAAGACCTTCCCATTGTGAATCCATGCTGCCTCTGATCCTGTTCTCCACTGGATTCAAGAAACATCACAATCCTTTCCTTTAGCAGTGACTCCATTAATTTCCCCACCACTGAGGTCAGGCTCATTGGCCTGTAGTTGCCAGCCTCCTCCCTGTTCCCACTTTTGTGGAGAAGGACTACATTAGCCCTCCTCAAGTCCCCTGGAACCACTACTGTCTCTATCGATTTGTTGAATAGGGCTGTTAGTGGTGCTGCCAGCCCACCTTTAAGTTCTTTTAATAATCTGGGATGTATCCCATCTGGCCCCATAGCCTTGTAACCTTTCAGATACTCAAGATCCTTTAGGACTTTTCCCTCCGTAAACAGGCTGATGTACACCTCTCTCCTATTGATGCTCCTATCGCCCAATAGTGGTCCTTATAGATACATAGACAGTGTCGGCAGATAAGGGCCTATGGCCCACCCAGTCTGCCCATTTGAGCTTGTAAGTTCAGTTTATGTTTTCCTAGAAGTCCGTTGCCCCTTACCCCTGACCTCCAGAATTCCTTTATGTCAATCCCATGCATTCTTAAATCCCGTGATTGTTTCAGCCCCACCACTTCCTCTGGCAGAGTGTTCCACTTGTCCACCACTGTTCTATGAAGAAATTCTTCCTCACGCTTCTCTGAATCATCCTCCCTCCAACTTCAACCCATGCCCCTCTAGTCCTGGAACATCTTTTTCACTTAAAATAGTGTATTCCTGCACCCTGTTCCTCCCTGTAAGATGCTTGTATGTCTCTATCATATCCTCTCCCTCCTCTCCTCCAGGGAGTACATGCTCAGTTCCTTCAACCTGTCCTCATAGGACTTGTGATGCAATCCATGTACCATCTTTGTTGCCCTCCTCTGAACCGTCTCTACCCTGTCTATGTCCTTACGTAGGTAAGGTCTCCAGAACTGTACACTGTACTCCAGGTGGGGCCTCACTAGTGTCTTGTATGGTGGAATTATGACCTCCTTTTCCTGCTGGTGATGCCCCTGCCTATACATCCCAGCATCCTATTTGCTTTACCTGATGCCTTGTCACACTGTTTCCCTACCTTGAGGTCATCAGAGATGATAACCCCAAGATCCCTTTCCTGCTTGGTGCATGCATATCCTCACCCCCAACTGATATATTGTGCCAGGGTTTTTGTGCCCCATATGCATTATCTTGCACTTCTTTGCATTGAATTTCAACTGCCAAACTCCTGACCATTCTTCAAGTTTCTGCAGGTCCCTTCTCATTCTGTCTACACCCTCTGGTGTGTCTACTCTGTTACAGAGCTTTGTGTCATCAGCGAACAGTAAAATTCTGCCTTCTAGATCCTTCTCCTTCCCCTTCTTCTGTGAATACTGAACAAAAATATTTGTTCAGGACTGTTGCTTTTTCTAGGTCCCCCTCAAGCACTCCCCCTCCCTTCCTTTTTTAACCTCACAATCCCACCCCAGTCTTCTTTCTTTCACTAATGTACATGAAAGAGGTCTTGTCTCCTTTCTTAATTGCCTGCGCTATTTTTTTCCTCCATTTGTGCCTTTGCACTCCTGACTGCTTTCCCTACCTCCCTCCCTCTGTTTTCCAGATACAGTTCTCTGTCTTCCCCGCTCTGTTTCCTTGTAGCTCCTGAAAACTAGACTTTTCTCTCTTATCTTCCTGGCCATGTCCTTTGAGAAACTTAGTGTTTTTTCTTTCTCTTTGTTTTACTTAGTTGCCTAACACAAAGGCTTGTTGCCTCTGCTATGGCTCTCTTAAGGTTAGCCCATTATTTCTCTACATTCCCCATTCTTCCTCCCCTGCCAGGGCTTCCTTGAGACATTCCCCCATTTTTTGCAAAGTCAACCTGTCTGAAATCCAGGACCCTTGATTTTGTGTGGTTTGACTTCTCCAGTATTCTCACATTGAACCACACTGCATGATGATCACTGGACCCCAGGTGGCTACCTATCATTACATCGGTGACTCTATCCCAGTCGGTGAGTTGGTGAGTACCAGGTCGAATATTGCTCCTTCTTTGGTGGGTTCCACCACAAGCTGCTTGAGGCATGCCCCCTGTATGGCATCCAGGATGCCTCTGCTCCTGGCTGTGGCTGCAGCCTGGGTGCTCCAATCCACAGCAGGCAAAATTAAGTCTCCCACCAGCAGGCAGTATAGCGCAGTGGTTCAAGGCTCTGAGCTGCAAATCTGGAGACCTGGGTTTGAACCCCACAGCCCTCACTTGCATACTGTGTGACCCTGAGCAAGTCACTTAACTTCCCTGTGCTCCCAGGTTGCACCTGTAAACAAACTTTCAGCTTAGTGTGTCTCACCTGGTTAAACAATTGGTGGAAAAAAAAAGCAACCCTTCACCTTTAGCTGTCATTTTGTGGATAGATTCCATAGTACCCTGTTCATCCCCTCCCCTTGTGCTGGAGGACTGTATATCTTGCCAGTGTGAATGTCAGTGCCATTTCCTATCTCCAGGGTGACCCACACTGGTTCAGCTCCCTTCTGCATTCCCTGAACTTCAGTTGCTTTAATTCTCTCCTTGACAGTGATTGCTCATGTGCTAACCCTTGCAGGGCCATGCAAGTGGTTCCTAAAATGTGTGATGCTTTATGGACTGTTTGACAACTACTGTCATCTTCTGCTACACATGTAGTTTCCATTTGGGCAGAAGGTCTATGACCAAGCTCACCTGCTTTAGTTTTTCTTTGATGTGACTGGATGATCCAATGCCACCATCTCTTTGACTTCTCTGTTTCTCCATTTCCTAATGCTTGCAACAGGACTCAACCACTTGGATGATGAATGATGAAGAGTAATGTTTTATTTAAGTTTTTGATTTTTTTGAATTTAACATTTTTATTTATTTTTATTTCTTATATTTATCAATGGTATGCAGTTAAGGAGTTCCAGAGGCCAGGCACCAACTCAATAGCAGCTGGCACACACTTGCTGCCCACTGACCAGATCACACTGCAATAGAACAGTTTAGGACCCCCCCCCACACACACACACACACACTTCAGGGAAATGTTTTCATTTTCATTCTTTTACTTTTTTTATGGGATGCCACCAAGGTGCCAACTACCAGTGGCCGGTCACTGTTCTGCTGCCAAATGGCACACACTTACTGTCCAGTAAAATTAGTAAATTAAAGTAGTCCCCCCTCCAAAAAAAAAATCACTTCTATTCTCAGGTTCTATCAGGGACTTCAACATTTGTTTATATTTCTAATACCCTGCTAAAATGTTAGTTCTGCAATGAAAAAAAATTGCGGGCTGCTCTGCTGAGATTAGGCATCAAGTGGGCACTCACAGATTGCCACCTCATGCCCCATCTGCCCGCTGCTCAGCCCCAGCACACTCCTCCTCCTCCAGAGTCCCGTGTCTCAGAGGTCTCCCCTCTCAGGTAAATCCATGGTGCCAGAGGCCTGCTGCACACTGCTGTTCAGCCTGTCTTCTGTTGTTATTTTTTTTAATTTCCCTCATAAATATACCCCTTCAGCAGTCCTGGTGTTGTAGGACTAGGGTAGGCCAAACCTTTGAAGATTTTCTTTGCTTTGAAGAATTTCCTAGCTAATCTGCCTTGAAGTAAATCATAGCCCTGCCTGAGCTGAGCTACCTAACAGCCTTACAAGCACACATGATCTTTTATACTGGCTCCCGTGATCAAGTTGAGTCTTGCTCCAAAATGAGGTTGTGACTCACACTGTGCCCTAGTTATAACTAGTGATGTGCGAAGTGGGGAAAATTTGCTCCTTGAAAACTTTTGCGGATTTTCCCCACTTCACCAGGTGTGCGAAGCCCAGCTTCACCGCCTGAAAAACTCCACAAAATGCAGGTTTCCCTGGTGTCTAGTGGTCCTCTTCCTGCCAATTGTCAGCCCAACATGAAAATATAAATCCTCCCCAATCACCAGGAAATCCCCCATTTCCCCCCTGCAGTGTTGTGTTCTCCCCATCTATTGCCTGATTGTTGTAAAATAAAAAAAATCAAAGGTCCGCTCCACTCCCCATCATGGAGTGCTTGTTTGAAATAATTTCCCTGGTGTCTACTGGACCCCCCCAACCCACTGATCACCGTCCCCAATATAATAAAAATATATCCTAAATCCCTGGTGTCTAGTGGACCCCCCACCCTGCTGATCACCATCCCCAATATAATAAAAATATATCCTAAATCCCTGGTGTCTCGTGGACCCCCCAACCGCTGATCACCGGCTCCACTATAATAAAAATATATACTAAATCCCTGGTGTCTAGTGAACCCCCCCACCCCACTGATCGCTGGCCCCAATATAAAAAAAACTGAATCTTAAATCTCTAGTGTCTAGTGGACCCCCCCACCCTGCCAATCACTGGCCACAATATAAAAAAAATATATCCTAAATCCCTGGGGTCTAGTGGACCCCCCACCCCACTGATCCACCATCCCCAATATAATAAAAATATATACTAAATCCCTGGTGTCTAGTGGACCCCCCCACCCTGCTGATCGCTGGCCCCAATATAATAAAAATATATACTAAATCCCTGGTGTCTAGTGGACCCCTCACCCCGCTGATCACCGTCCCCAATATAATAAAAATATATCCTAAATCCCTAGTGTCTAATGGACCCCCCCACCCTGCTGATTGCTGGCCCCAATATAAAAAACAAATCCTAAATCCTGGTGTCTAATGGACCCCCCACCCTGCTGATCACCGGCTCCAATATAATAAAAATATATCCTAAATCACTGGTGTCTCGTGGATCCTCCCCCCCACCATTCCATCTGGCAATCCCCCACCACCCCACTTCCCCCCAGCTCCAACCTCTAGCGGGTCACCGGCACAGCCCTTCACTCACCTCTGTGGGCAGCAGCCCGACTGAGCTCTCTCAGTCGTGATGATGAATGAGCGTGTGCTTGTACAAGCACACATTCATTCATTGAGAGAGCTCAGTCAGGCTGCTGACTGCGGAGGTGAGTGGAGGGCTGTGCGGGTGGCCCACTTGGGGTCAGAGCAGGGGGAGGAGCAGGATGGTGGTGGTTTGCCTGATGGGGTGGTGGGGTGGGGGCCACTGGACACCAGGGATTCAGAATATAGTTTTATTATATTGGGACCAGCGATCGGTATGCTGGGGGGTCCACTAGACACCAAGGATTTAGGATATATTTTTATTATATTGGGACTGGCAATTAGTGGAGGGGTCCACTACACATCAGGGGTTCAGAATATATTTTTATTATATTGGGGCCTGTGATCGGTGGAAGGGGCCACTAGACACCAGGGATTCAGGATATATTTTGTTATATTGAGGCCAGCGATCGGAGGGCTGGGGGGTTCACTAGAGACCAGGGATTTAAAAAAAAATGTTATATTGGGGTCGGCAATCAGTGGGGGGGGGCCGGCACTTGGCACTAGACATCAGGGATTTGGGGGATTCAAAGTTTGTAACTTCTCCTTGCTTTGGGGATTTTAAAGTATAATTTGCTCTTTAGCCACAGTCCAAAAAAAACTGAACGCCCAAAGTCTGAGGTGTTTGACTCTTATTCTTTTGCAGAACCAAACTTTCAGCCCTACTTTTGAATATTAATTTATTATAATCTATATTGAATAGTAGAGTCTTTGCCATATACAGTTTGCTATACAACCACTGAAGCAGCCCAGTTTGTACTGGTACCAGGTCATAATGCTGAAACAAAAAAATGCACATGAATAATCACGCGGTGTAGAGCGTGCTGGGGTTTAGAGTGACAGGGGTATAACAGCAGCAGGGAATTACCGCTACTCTTGTTACTCTGCACTCTCCCTAGAAAGGATCAAGTTGCTGTGTGCTGGAGTGCCTGGTTGAGATGCTTCCATGATGGAGTGGCTAAGGCACCTGCACACAGCAGGATGGGAGACCTGGGACTGTGGTTCGGTTCCCCCCAGATCTCCCAGTGCTGCAACTTTACCATTCATTTTTTTTTAAAGTTAAATTGTTCTCCTTTGGTGTTTCACCCAATCCCTGAATCCACCACCTCAGAGTTTGTAATCTAAAGTCCAAGGGAGTGGGGATGCCCTTGTCAGGGGTTTGGGGCAATGTCCCCAAAAAACAGAAAATCCCATTGCTTTCAAAGGGTGTGCTCTTTTCTTGTGGTTGGTGTTGTTTCTGACTCTATTTGGGTTGACGCTTTTTTGCTTGCGACGGCTGTTTCTGTGCATTTTTTGTTGTTGGCATTATGGCCCTATGCCATTTGTGCTAGCCAACTCTTGCTATATTTATTTATATAATTGCTTGGATCAAACAAGCAGTCTGATTGGTCAAAACTGGTTACATACATAAATTTTACACTGCCACATAGTTCAGATTATCTTTTCTGTTCTTTTTTTTAAATTTTATCTTATAAACCCTTTTTTTTGTATAATGTTTTCCCCCCCTACATCCCCAATGACCCCTACTCCTTCAGGCGGCCACATTCCCGACTCACCCCAACTGTCCCCTTTGGAACTGCTCCTCAATCCCAAATCTCAGCCGACCCAGAAGTATTCCCACGTAACCTTGTGCTGTGTGGGTCCCCCTCCTCCGAGGGGGAAGGCACTGGGGTGGGCATACCAGCATACTCTAAGTAGGTCTGGGGTGCTGCTGAGACTGAGAGAGGCCTCCCTGGAGGACTACAGTGGTAGCAGAGAATGGCAGCCATCATCTGACTGCCATTAGAGCTGTTTCTGTTTTTCTGGTTTTGTCCCTCCTGCACCGCTACTTGTAGTGCCCCCAGTCTCCACCGGGGGCCACTACAGGGTAAGGTTTGCCACCCATCCCACCCAGGAGAGGAGAGCAGTCCTCTGGATGTTCAATGCTCTCCTTCCCCTGCCAGCCCCCAGTGCCTGGAGTCCATTCCTGAAGCCAGGTTGCCAGCGTGGCTCGAGGTGTGGCATCCAGCGCCTCAACCCTCTGCATCACAGGGCCAGCCAACCCATTTTATTTGCACAATAACACACTCCAGGTATGTACTAATACTGTTAATTGCTGCAATTTCCAGGTGGTTGAAAGCACACAGCTGTGACTTATGCTTCGCAACTGATCTTGGGTTTGGGGTAATTTAGTATTAATGCACACCAGACCAGGTGTCATTGCTTACTTTTTAAGCCTGTGGGCATGGGTACTGTAATGTTCCCTCCTATCCAGCAAACAAGATAGTACCATCACTTCATGTTCCTCTTAATATCTGATTTATTTAATACAGTTTTTACCAGGTGAGCATACGGAGCCTGGGATGCTCATCTCCAGTTATGACCGGGGATGGGGGAGAACCTGGGAAAGCAGAGGGAATACATACATACATACATAACATACATACATACATAACATACATACATACATACATACATACATAACATGCATGCATACATACATGCATACATACATACATACATACATGCATACATACATGCATACATACATACATGCATACATACATATATATATATATACATATATATACATATACATATATATATATATATATATATATATATATATATACATATATACATATATACATACATATATACATACATAATATACATACATACATATATATATACATACATACATACATACATACATACATAATATACATACATACATACAGAGGAATACATGTAAGCAATAACGCCCGACAGGGTGGGCGGTGATGGGCAATACCGGACCGCCAGGGGCAATGAGGCCCGACGCCACAGGCGGAGGGCTTCCATAGCTCTTGGGCGGTCCGGCTGTCTATACTACCACCCTGGAGGGCATTATTGTGCTTAGAAAATGGGCACTGTGTTTTATGTGCTTTAAATAAACAAGTTTGCATAACAAGACTTTTAATTTATTAAGTATTTTATTTGTAGAGTTAAAAAAATAGTTCCTCCACCTGCTTTTTTTTATTGGTTGTCATGGCAACCCTCACCCCCCCCGCCCGCTACTGGCATACAGGGCTCGCGTTTGAAATTTCTTTGGGGTCTTTTTTTAAAATACAGGCAAGGTTTGCCTTGCTTCTTTCATTTCTTTGAGTAGCAGCAGCGACCACGGGGAACTTCAACACCGCACCGAGTGTTTTGAGCTGTGTTCCTGAGGAGGGTGCCTGAATGAATTAGAAATGAGGAGCGAAGGAGGGGCACGAGAGCACAAACGGCTACTATGTCAGATTTGCGTGACCGAAAGGAGCCCGTTTCACATAAATGTAGATTACAATTGCTGAATGGGGTACTAGATTCTGAATTTAACTGCACCCGTTTGAAAAAGTGACAGTTTGTTGGCGTGTGTGCTTTTTTTTTTTTTTTTGTCATCACTCAGCAGTACCATCTGAACTGGCTCTCTCGCTAAGCGAGGGAAGAAAATGGTGGCATTTTTACATTTTTAATGAGGTGTTGCAGCCAATTAGGAAGCACGGTGAGTACCAGGAGACATCCTGGGTGAAGGGACATTGTAGACTGGTACTTTTTGTTTCCTGGGCATCTATTGAAAGTTAATGTACCCCTCTGGCAAGGGTACTAGACAATCAGATGCCAGGAAATAAAAAGCCCATTTTCTAAGCATACATACATAACATGCATGCATACATGCATACATACATACATGCATACATACATACATACATAACATACATAAATAGTACAAAAGTACAGAGGAGATACACATATACACATTGCAAAAACTGACATTATGATCCCCATATTAACTGTTTGGGAAAATATACAGCTACACAGTGCAGAGAAGCTTACGATAATATAATTACATGTCATGTCCAGAAGAAACAGCACATTGAAACAGCAAACTAAATTTTATCTTCTTCTCGCACCATGTGCGCCCTGAAAAATTTTATCACAGATATAAAATGTAAAATACAAGCAAAAAATTAAATAAAAAGATACTTGATTGTCCCATAAGAAGTGAAACAGGGCTTAGAACCACTTCACCAGGATAAACAACTGGTTGCTAGGGAAACCTTTAAATGATTTACAGGTAGAGTACACTGTAAGATGTCACCAAATGCTGTAAACTGATTGCTAGGCAACCTCTGTAATGCTTCTATGGATGTACATAGATTTTAGTTAGTTCTAAAATAAAAAGGAACAGTTTTTGATATATTTAAACAAATATAAACCAGAAATAAAACAAACCAGAAGCAAAAAATGTGACTGCATAGATCAAGTCTGAAATAGTCAGATGGCAGCAGCAGAGTTTAATAAAACAGCAAAGAACCATATGATGATTTAAAAACTGGGCAAAACACTGCAAGAGATCCAATAACAGATGACTTCAGGAAGTAAAGTTATGAAACGTGTAACTAGTGTACATTTTAGGAAGAGTGAAGGGCTAACATTTTCCAAAGTACACAACTTTAAGGAAGGTAAGGAGTTTGGATTTTAGGAGGGTCCTAGACACACATTTTCTGTGGTGCATGGGCAGCAAATTTTGAGGGGGTAAGGGGATACATTTTAGGAAGTGCAATGGCACACATTTTAGAAGATATCTTTCATGAGGAGTGAGAGATACAGAGCACAAATATTTCAAATGAGGATATTTGCAGACCCCTTCAGGTAAACAAAGAGAATTGGGAGGATGCTTAGGGGACCATGCAAAGAGAAATTTGGTATGCTGTTTGCACTACACATGGCAACCTAAGGACATTGACCAGTATTTTAACAAACTTACCAGGCAGTGCTAAAATTAATTAGATGGGCATTATAAAACAAAGCAACCAGAAGTGAAATTGTGTACATGCTGCTACTGCTGCTGCTGCTGCTAAAGTAGCAATAGTCCAGAAAGCATCCAGTTCTTTTACATTGTGTACCTCTCTACAGGAAAAGCACTAGAACTAGAGCTGTGCAGAATATAAAATTCCACCAGTGGAATGCCTATAGATTGAACATTCAGATGCCTCAAAATTCTGTGGCGCGTTCGTGACAATTTTAAATTTCAGTTATTTCACTATAATTGTAAAAGTATGTGTCTGAATAACATCAAATTTGGAGCACCAACATAACCCCATGGCTTACAAGGATGTATCAAACTTCAGAGCTATAGATTGAAAGATGGAAGAGTTATGGGTGGACAAACATTTGATCAAAATTTAATTTTCAGTTATTTTGAGATAATTTTAAAATTTCTTATCCAAATTTCTCCACGATATCAGAATTTAGAGATGCATCTAAAATGCATATATGCACAATGTTTTGCATCTCAAGCTTTAATGGGAGCTGAGTTATAGGTAGTCAAATAAGTTGCCAAAATTTGGATTTCTGTAATTTTAGTAGAATTTTGATACTATTCATTGAAATGTTACAAAACTTGACAGATATACAGGTTACCACTACATTTGTATATGCACATAGTTTCAGATTTCTAGCTTTAAATGGGACTGAGTTATAGCATGCCAAACATGTTGCCAAAAAATGTAAATTTCAGTTCCCTCTAATTTTAAAACTACATATCCAAATTTAACCAGTGTTGAAACATTTAAACTACTATACCACATGGTCATTTCTGAAAAAGTTCATATTTTCAGCTTTAAATGGGATTGAATTAAAAGTAGTCAAACTTTCACAACATTTAAAAATTTAATTTTGCAAGAATGTAAACTTCAAATTCATAACCCCCTGAAACTTTAAAATTACAGAATGCAATACCATTAAATTTTCCAGGTTCTTAGACCTTACAAGGAGACTATGTGTGCCAATTTTATGAATTGTTTGCTGTGAGAAATTGCAAAATAATGTGTACTTAAGGTCAAATTCCATGCATCTTTGTGAAAATTGTAGAATTTCATGAAAAATGCCATAAAACTGGAATTTTCTAATTTCACTCAGCCTTATCTAGGGGACTCTAATTAAAGAATGGGGTATAAGAGGCAAGTATCACAGGGGATCACCAGGTTCTGGAGTTAGATGCACAGAAATGGACAGCTGAGCTGAGTAGCACAACAGTGGTAGACCCCCAGGTTGGAGCAAGAAAGCACAGTGTCAACAATTCCAACCTGAATGCAGGGGCCCAGATATTCAAACTGTGCCATTCTGAGGCGCAAGCCCCTGCGCTGCTCAAAATAGTTGCGCAGGGGTGTGGCCGGGGCGATATTCAAAGGAGTTGCGCTATTGAGCAACTCCTTTGAATATCACCCCCCAGCCACAGCCACTGCACATGGCGCAGTGGAACTTGCACCACCGCAAGTTGCCAGAGTTGAGCATTAAACTTGCGGTGGCGCCAGCAAGTACCATTGCGCCATCCTTAAATTTCCGATATTCAAGGTGACATACAAATGGGGCCATAATTTATCACAGGTGCGGGGGCCATTTGCATCTATTTCTCAACCCCATTTGTATGCCATTAGCATGTAGGTGCGCCGATCCCGAGGACTTGTGCCTGGCCGCCCTGCCAGGCAGCAGCCGTCGGGGACCGATGCACCAGCCCGATCGCGGGCAGTATCTCTGTATACATTTCCCCCCACCACAGATCCAAAGCCCGATCGCGGGCGAAATGTATGAACCCCCGCCCACACACATCTCGAAGCCCGATCGCACGGGCAATAAAGTAACATGAACCCCAGCCCACATCTCCCGATGCCCGATCATGGGCAGAATGTATCAACCCCCAGTGCCCATCGCGGGCAGAAATGTAAAAATCCCCCAACCCGAATATCTCCCTGGTGGTCCAGTGGACCATAATGCCGATCATGGGCAGAATGTCAAGTTACAACCCCCAAACATCTCCCTGGTGTCTAAGTACCCCCCCACCCACCCTGACCCCTCACCCCGCTCCCCCCAGCAGCGGCGGCGCAGCATCCCACCTGCCTGCGCATGCTGTCCAGTAGGCTGCACGCCATTGGTGCAGAGCTACAGCCAATGGGCATGCAGCCCATACCATACATGACAGTCCAGATTTGTGAATGATGTTCATATAGACATAGATATTTATAGACCTGTTACACTAGTCCACAGTCAGACTCTTTTTCAATAAACATTATTCTGAGTTGGAGTGAGTTCTCCTGTACTGGAGTAAAACTATATACACATATATTATATATACATATCAGTGCATATGTGTGTGTGTGTGTGTGTGTGTGTATGTATATATATATATATATATATATATATATATATATTTTTTTATGGTAGCACGGTAGTGCTACCATAGTTAGGGTTGAGGAGCCATTTCTATGTTAAACCCCAAAATTTCGCACCTTAATAACTTTGCAACTGTTTGACAGATTTGGCTGAAATTTGGAATACATGATCAAGAACCATAGGCCTTGGGATCTACCAAGTTTTGTAGTGGTCGGTTATACAGCTGCGGAGTTATTAAGCATGATCTGTGCACGCGTTTACGCATTTTCTGGAATTCTACGGTCGTGCCTACAGGTCGTACGGTTTGTGCGACTGGTCTGAAATCTTCAAGGAACATGTGGCCAGGGTCCCCAATGTGCCTTTCAAAGATTTTGTGAAAAAATATTAAACGGTTCAAAAGTTATTCAAAAAACAGTTTCCATTATAAGTCAAAGGAAAAGTTAACAAAAAGTTCAACACTTTCGCAAATGCATTTTTACTTTCGCAAATGGGCCTGTTACTTTCGCAAATCGGCCATTTTGTTTTCAGTTGGTGATCAGAAAAATGGTTGGCATTTAAATGTGGGACCCTCTAGCAACCTAATTCTTTTTGTATTCACCTAGTCGGACCCTGAGGATGCTTGCCATGTCTTTATTTTGTGGTAAAACACCCCAGAAATATGTTTTTCAAATTTCTGGAAAAAGTACTTTCGCAAATTACTTTCGTGCTCACGAAAGTGTCGAACTTTTTTGCGAAAGCTTTCACAAATTGAGACAGTAGTTTTCCATCTGTGGGATAGTGACAGCGATTCTTTGGCACTGCGCTTCAAAAGAACCGTTGGGAGTTTTGGGCTGACATTTGGAAGGAACGGAGCCGACATCTCACAGATGTGCCTTTCAGTGTTGTATTGAAAAAATATTACACAGCGGCAAAGTTACAGCACTCCAAAGTTGGCAGTTTTTCCCATAGGATAACATTACGGCGCCCGACGCATTACAGAAATCCTTTGGCACCCTGCTGCAAAATAATGGTTTCGTCTTTTTTCCTGAAATTTGGAGGCAAGACAGCCAACAGCCCACAGATGTGCCTTTCAGTAGTTTGGTGAAAAAATATCACACGGCGGCAAAGTTGCGGCACTCCAAAGTTGACGGTTTTTCCCATAGGATAACATTACGGCGTTCGCCGCGCCTTTCAGGGCCCGTATCTCGGAAACGGTGCGAGATACGGACTTTTCGTTGGAAAATTTCTTAGCCCCCTGCTAGGGGCTAAGATTAAAATTAGCCAGGACAGTTGTAAATAACATGACTTTTAAATTTTTTTTCTACGTTGTACGGTTCCTGAGATATTATGTATTTAGTATTCCAAGATCTCATTTTCTGCGCCGATACTCATTATTATGCATACATTATTTGTACCCACTGTCTTTCTCTATGCAGGTTTTGGGGAAAACCAGCCTGTGCGCTTACATTACTGTTACTGTTGCCCTTTCGCTTACGTTCCATACCGTTTCACTTACCGTTGGCGTCTGTGCCACCATGTGCGTTATCCTTTGCGTTTTCATTTGCGCTTGCGTTTCTGTTATTTTTTTGCCATTTCTGTCTACAGTACTGTTTATCTTTCTGTTTCACTTTACGTCACCATGCCCATTGACATTTCTGTTTGCAGGCACCATGTTACTATGTGACAACACATCACGTGGCACACCGTTCCAGCTTGTGTTATCATGTGTGCCCCGCGCTCCCGCCACCGCATTACATTCAC
Source organism: Neoceratodus forsteri (assembly GCA_016271365.2). Lineage (NCBI taxonomy): Eukaryota > Metazoa > Chordata > Ceratodontiformes > Ceratodontidae > Neoceratodus > Neoceratodus forsteri. The sequence continues at coordinate 126,233,509 of CM028134.1, forward strand.
TATTTCCCATTATCATTCTCAAAAAGAAGGGAAATTAGAGGCAAAAAACTCCATTTAATGCATTAGTTAGGGTTGTTCCACAGCGACAAAAGTGGGGAAATTCGCTGTTAGGGTTGAAAACCCTAACTCCGAATTCACCCCACCAGCACCAAACACACACAGACACACACACACATTCAAGTATGGGGGAGGACCAAGTCAACACAACCAATGACAGACATCCAGCAGCAGGTGACAGAAATAACAAACAATTGTCTAAATGTACTACGAGATATCCCCACCCACCTGACCAGGTACTGCATGCTCAGTGGAGATCAACAGCAAAACTGAGGCCATGTACACCAAACGTACACATCCCTGATTGCAGCTGCACACAACGTACCACACTTAGTAGTTGCATGGCCTTACCTACCGATGCCCCACACCAGACCACACCACTTGTGGTGGGCCACCTGAGCAATAGAGTTCAGCAAAACCAAGGAGTTGTACAGGTATAATATCTCTGATTATAACAAGGGTTTGAGAAATGCAGCTTTCTAATTGACTGTAAACATTGTAACAGCCTTATGTTTAGTTTTTATTAACATACATGTAGAGCCAAGCCATATGATGAACATGGTTTAATGTTGTTTAAAAAAACAGTTTTATTATGATAGCAATAAGCCACTCCCAGGTATTATGTTAATGGTCAGTTTATCACTGTCTAGCGACATGTGGCACTCGGCTATGCCTCATTCAACATTAAACCCCTACAGGGTGATTAACAGACCATTTAACATAACTGTTGGTCATGCTTTATTGCTTAATTGTCTTTATGAGTAGATACTCTCCCCTCTGCTAGGCACTGCAGCAGCTTTGCAACACAGTGTCCCACCCAGTTACACCATACACTGTCTAGTTACTGGAGAATGGCTGTGAAAATGAACTCATGAAGATGAACAGTGTAACTTGATCATTACAGTCATTGAAACCCTAGTGTGATTATAACTGACAGAGTCAGTGATAGAGATAACCCCTGCTGTCCTAGTACACTTACCCCATTGTGAGTTAAATCAATACTAAAGACATTCTGTTTATATCTACACCATACCTACTTGATTGCTGTTGTACCACAATTAACATAGTTATCACTTTGATAGCATCAGTGACAGAAGTGTGGCAAACCCAAACAGTAGGCATACAGCCCGTATGAAACAACTGTTAAAAAAAATCACACTGTGTCCATAAGTGGCATAGATCACTCATTGCAACAATAGTAAATGTATTACTATTTGAATAAGTTAGTCATCACAGATGCAATGAGATTGTCTTTATCAGGTACAACATACTCAGTAAGTGCCTACAGGAAAATCTATCCTATATACATCTCCAATACAGGTACATCATTGTTGGCTCAGTAGTGCTATGATATTTAGAAGTTGCTTGGCCTGATCCATGCAATTACAATGTTTCTTACAAAGAATACTTACTGCATCTTTACTATTGAAACACACTGAAGGTCTATGTATGTACATCAGCAGTACACCTTCATCAGTAAGAATGCATGTGATACTGGCAGTACGAATTTCACAGCATTGAACAGGCAATGCTTTTCCATACGTTTACATCAGCCTCTCTATGTTGAGCAAACCATTGCAGTAAATGTACTACTATGTAAATCACCTACTAAATGTATCACTACTTTTATCTTGAGCATGCTAGTGTCTTGTAGTTAATTTATGTGCTTCTCTTAATTAATGTATACTCACTAGTGTTAAAACCTTTCTACAACTGTCATCTTGCACCTTCAGCATTTATATTGAATAACGGCACAGTACCAGTTGTGGTCTGGTGTGGGGCATCGGTAGGTAAGGCCATGCAACTACTAAGTGTGGTACGTTGTGTGCAGCTGCAATCAGGGATGTGTACGTTTGGTGTACATGGCCTCAGTTTTGCAGTTGATCTCCACTGAGCATGCAGTACCTGGTCAGGTGGGTGGGGATGTCTCGAAGTACATTTAGACAATTGTTTGTTATTTCTGTCACCTGCTGCTGGATGTCTGTCATTGGTTGTGTTGACTTGGTCCTCCCCCGTACTTGAATGTGTGTGTGTGTCTGTGTGTGTGTGGTGCTGGGGTGAATTCGGAATTAGGGTTTTCAACCCTAACAGCGAATTTCCTCACTTTTGTCGCTGTGGAACAACCCTAACTAATGCATTAAACAGAGTTTTTGCCTCTAATTATATATATATATGTGTGTGTGTGTATATATATATATATATATATATATACACACACATACATATTCATGGCAAAAAATCCATTTAATGCAACAGTTAGGATTGTTCCACAGTGACAAAAAATGAAGGGTCGAAGCCTTTCACTCAGCCACCCCAACGCGCATTGGGTGTGCGTTGGGGTCCTTACACTAACTCTCACCCCATTCCATGTATAGACAAGCTGAGGTGGTGAAGTATAGGAGAATGGGGTGAGAGTTAGAACTGATGACCCCAACGCACACCCCGATGCCGGTTGGGGGTGGGCTGGGAATGCAGGGAGCTTAACCCTAACACTGAATTTCCTCACTTTTGCCGCTGTGAAACAACCCTAACTGATGCATTAAATTGAAATTTTTGCCATGAATTTCCCTTCTTTTTGAGAATGGGGATGATAAATAGTGAATGGAATGTGGTGGTGGGAGCGCAAGCCATTCGGGCCCCGTGCTCCCACCACGTGATTTTTTTTGTCACATAGTAGCAGTAACTGCAATGCTAATGCAAGCACAAATGGTTACGCACATGGTGACACAAACGTAAATGGTAAAGCAAACGTTAATGGAAACGCAAGTGCAAAGTGACTGCAAAGCAAACAGTGATGCAAACAGAGATGCAAATGAAAGTGCTTACAGAAATGCAACTGGTAGCATGCACGGTCATGGTACTGCAATTGGAAACTCAAATGGTAATGGTGACAGCAACAATAACACCAAGGGAAACAGAAATGGAAATGCAAGCGAGTATGGAAACGCAAACCATAACATGCACGATCACGGTACCACAATTGTAAATGCAAATGGTAATGGTAATGGTAACAACAACAATAACACCAAGGAACACAGAAACACAAATGGAAGCATGTATGGAAATGCAAACCATAACACACACGGGCACGGGAACGCAATTGGAAATGCAAATGGTAATGGTAAGAACACGGGTGATGCAAAACGAAAGAGAAATGGAAATGGAAGGGCAGCTGCCAACACAGATGGTAATGCTAAGCGAAAGATGAACACAAACAGTAATGGAGACACAAATGGTAGCAGTAATGCAAACGCAAATAGAAACGCAAAGGGTAAAGCACACGGTGGCGTACACAGGAACGCTATCGCAAACTGGCACGGAAACACAAGTGTAATGCCTATGTGCAACAGTAAGTGGAGCACACCCCCTATTTTTCCCTAAAAGCTCCATTGAGAAAGACACTGAAAACAAAGAATGTATGCTTAATAATGGGCCTCGGAGCAGAAAACGAGCGGTTGTAATACTAAAATGATAATATCTCAGTAATCGTATGACGTAGAAAAAAAATTAAAATTTCACATCATTCATGAGTTTTCTGGCTAGGTTTTCACTAAATGCATAGCCCTTAGGGCTATACATTGTGGTGTTGTCACGATGAAAATTCCATATCTCACACCATTTCTGAGATACGAGCCCCGAAAGGCTCAGTGGACGCCACCATGTTAGTCTATGGAAAAAAACATTAACTTCAGAGTACCATAACTTTGCATCCATGCAATATTTTTTCACCAAACCACCAAAAGGCACATCTGTGAGATGTTGGCTGCCTTTCCTCCAAATTTCAGCAGAAAAAAACAAACCGTTCTTTTGCAGCAGGATGGCAAAGAATTCCTGTCATTTTGCCATAGCCTAGAAAAGTAGTGTCGTGATTTGAGACACCTTTCTCAAAAATTTGTGAAAGTGTCGCAAGTGCAACACTATTTTGTGACACTACTTTTCCCACACATTTGAAAAACATATTTCTGGGGTGTTTAACCCCAAAATAAAGACATGGCTAGCATGCTGAGGGTCCGACTAGGTGAACACAAAAAGAATTGTGTTCCTAGAGGGTCCCAATTTTAAATGCCAAGCATTTTTCTGATCAGTAACTGAAAAGAAAAAATGGTGGATTTGTGACACTACTAGGGGCATTTGTAACACTAAAAAATGCATTTGCAAAAGTGTCAAACTTTTTGTTAACTTTTCCCATTGACTTATAATGGGAATTGTTTTTTGAATAACTTTTGAACTGTTCAATATTTTTTCAAAAAATCTTCAAAAGGCACATCAGGGACCAGGCTGCACATTCCCTGATGTTTTCAGACCAGTCACGCAAACCGTACTACCTGTAGGCACTGGCAAAGAATGCGCAAAAAAAAGGTCATTGCTAGCATGGATGTTGCTTAATAACTCCACAGTTGTACATCCCACTGGTACAAATGTTGGCAGATCCCAAGATCTATGGTTATGCCCTGTGTCTGCCAAATGTCAGGCAAATCTGCTGAATGGTGGCAAAGTTATTAAGGTGCAAATTTGCACCATTTAACCTTAAAACGGCTATCAATCCCTAACTATGGTAGCACTACCATGCTACCAAAATATATATAAAATATATATATATATATATATATATATATATATATATATATATATATATATATATATATAGGATACATGATGGGCAAGAGTGGGATATGGAAAATATTCTCACTCCTGCAGAGTGAGCTGTGTATTCTCAAGCGTCAAGGCATGAGGAATTACACAGCTCACGAGGCAGAGTGAGAATATTTTCCATATGCCATGATCTGCCCATCATGTGTGCAATTTATACCACAGGGGTGAGAGCTGCAGGAACATTTTTTCTGAGTCTGTGTGTTTTCTGCTCATTCTGTGTGTGCTGTCGGTGTGGGTGTGGGTGTGTGTGTGTGTGTGTGTGTTCTGAATGGACTGGGAGTCAGAAACACAGGTGAGTGTGTTTTGCAGAGCTAATTGAGTGAGTCAGAGGCTCAGTGAGAAAGACAAACTTCTGCAGGTAGCACTGAGAAACATAACTTGCTTTGTAAAAGACTTTCATTTAGAATTCAGGTTGTTTTGAAGCTGAGATCAGCACAGTAATGGCCTAGCAATGTTAGAAACACAATGGGACATAGGTGAGAGTCTTTTGCAAAGCTAATTGAGTAAGTTGCAGCTTCAGTGAGAAAGAGAAACTTTTTCTGAAGCAGTTTCCTTTAGAATGCAAGCTGCAGTGCATTTATCCTCACTCTGGTGACATCAGCAGAGTATGGATAAATGTTGATATCCTCACTCTGCTGATGTAATTAGGATTTATCCTCACTGCAGTGGAAATAACACAGGTTATCCTACTGAGGAAGCTTTCACCCCCCATGGTATAACACAGCAGATATGGGTATGGATTGGCCAAGATAAAACTATCTTATGACTAACTTGCAAGATAGTACTACTGTCCTGCAAAGCTGAGTATGTCACAGTGGAAAACTAAACCAATCAGGGATCAGCTTTAACAGTGCTGATGACATCACAATAATAACAGTGTGCAGTACAAAAGCCAGCATGTGTGAGATGCTTTGTAGACTAAGTTGCTTTCTACTTCACTACAGTTTTGATTGTATTGACTTGCACTCTGTTGATAGTATTGACTTCTATTGTATTGATTTGTAATGTATTGATTTGTGCTGAGCCATTGATCAGAAGGCACAGTTTACACATGTTACATAGGTTTTTCAAGCTTTATTAGACTTGTGTCCATAGTTTGCTTGCCTCAGTATATGTCATTTCATATTTATTTATAGTACACCTATCAAGCCTAGTTTTGAGCAGATTTATGATTTTGCTCATGACTCTATTGAAACTCGTAATAGGATTGAGCACTTGACTGTATCAAATAATGAAGTGCTACATGATTTATCCTGTGCATCACCCTCTGTTGATAATAATGGTTTAAAACACTTTTCAATCAGGAGTTAATGACCATGAATATTTGTCCTAGTAAGTCTCAAGCTACCAAATCAATGCCTATTAAGTTAATCACTTCAGAGTGTGTTAAACAATCACCTGTTTCTGATTCTTGTACACCTACTGTCTCAAAACAAGTGTTAGTCCTGGGAGATTCAATCATTAAGCACATTGACAGGGTGGTATGCAATAGTGACAAGAGCAACCACACTTGTTCTAGCTTCCGTGGGGCCAGGGTATCTGACATTACCTCCATGATGCCTAAAATTTTACAAAATGTGGGGGAAATCCACTGGTTATCATACATGCCGGTGTTAATGATATAAACAACACCCCATTTAATTAGTTACAACAGGACTATGTGGTGTTATGTAACCTGTTACTTGATAGGGGTTGCTGTGTATGTATATCTGAAATTCTACCTGTCCTGAAAGCAACATCTACCATGACACAAAAAATCAAAGCCCTAAATGAATGGCTGAGAAAGTGGTGTTTTAAGCAGAATTTACCCTGTATTACCCACTGGGAATCATTTTCAGATCGTTCTTCCTTGTTTTGCTGGGACGGGTTACATCTCAGTCGTAGCGGTAGTACACTTATGGGGAAAAGTATCACTAAAATCATAAATCATTGTTTAAACTAAAAACAATGGGGGAGAATGGGTCTTTTCCCAAGTCTCTGAATACTTACAAAAATATTATTACAACTAAATGTAAATTCCTAGCTTTGAATGCAAGATCTTTAAACCAACTCAAATTAGCAGAACTCGAAGCCAAATGTAAAACTTTAAATATAGATGTGGTGGGAGTAACTGAAACTTGGTGGGACGATCCTCAATTTGGTCCAGAGAAATTCCAGGTTATAAATTATATCATAAAAACAGATTAGATAAGAAGCGGTGGAGTTTGTATGTACATACGTAAATGATATTCCTTCTTTGAAGTGTGTTCTCCCTTTCCTTTGGAAAGTATATGGGTTTAAATCTTATTGAAGGAGCAGTCCTATATAACTATTGGTAACATCTATCGACCTCCATCTGCAAATTCAGATTACACACCTGATATGTTTAAAGAAATTACACATTTTTCAGAATCTCAAGATACTGTAATATTTGGTGATTTTAACCTCCCTCATATTAACTGGGACTCATTCTCAGGACAGTCCTATGCAGAGAAAGGACTAATAGATGTGGTAGTTAGTACTGGATTACAACAACTTGTCACTGAACCCACTCAAGGTCCTAATATTTTGGATCTATTATTTACTAACATAGAGCAACAAATTTGCAATTCACAAATTTGGGATCCACTTGGAACCAGTGATCATTCATCTATTCTTTTTGAAATCCAACAGTTTAAAACTACACAAAGGAAGTTATACTGTACAAAAAAATTATAATAAATCAATTTTTTTAAATCAATGAATACTTGCAAAGCATAAACTGGGAATCTAATCTTCTTAATTGTACAACACAACAAGCTTGGGACTTTTTTAAAAACATTGTACATTATTTGGAAAATACCTTTATTCCATCTAAGAAGAAATTTAATAATAAAATAAAAATTCCCCCTTGGTTCAACAAGACAATTAAAAATCAGATTAAAATAAAAATTAAACTTTTTAGGAAACTTAAGAATAGTCCTGTTCCATTTAAAACTGCTCTATTACATAAATACAGACTATCTGTGAAAAACTTAAAAAATTCTATTAAATTGGCAAAAAATAAGCTAGAATTTAAACTAGCTCACACAAAAGACTGTCACAAATCTCTTTTCTCCTATATAAATAGTAAAAAAGGTGTATCAAGGACCATTGGTCCCATTATAACCAATGGCTCTTCTTTATCTGATATAGAAACCTCGAATCTCTTTAATAAGTACTTTTGTTCTGTCTTCTCTCACAAATCACCTATTAGTACATTTAAAGTTCACCATGTAGATTATCATAGGTTCTATCCAACTGACATTATACAGGCTATCAAAAAACTAAAAAAAAAAAATACTAGTCCAGGCCCAGACGGTATTCATCCATGGTTTCTGATCGAAACCTCTATAAATATTTCCATACTTTTGTCAATTATCTTCAACACATCCTTACAAGAAAGCATTGTACCAAATGATTGGCGTTCAGCAATAGTTACTCCCATATTTAAAAAAGGCAATAGAGGTTCTGTGCAAAATTATCATCCAATTAGCCTGACCTCAGTGGCTGGTAAATTAATGGAACGTGTAATGAAGCCTCTAATAGATCAAGATTGTAAAAAATTAGAAATTTATGATTCAAATCAGCATGGGTTTACTTCCAAGTGTTCCTGCACCACCAATCTGATATCTTTTTACAATAATATAAGTACTCTACTAGATATGGGTATCCTTACTGATGTATTTCTTTTGGACTTTAGTAGAGCTTTCGATAAAGTCTCACATGAAAAACTCATTACTAAAATGCACAATCTAGGTTTGTCACCTGATATTGTCAACTGGACTTTAAACTGGTTGGAAAATGGCTCTCAGAGAGTCAGAATTAATTATATCTTGTCTGATTCGGGTAGTGTGACAAGTGGTGTACCACAGGGGTCAGTCTTGGGACCAACATTGTTTAATCTCTTTATCAGTGATTTACAAACAGGGCCAAATAACTTCATGGTTAAATTTGCAGATGATACTAAATTGGGGGCAAGGTTAATAATCAAGAAAATATTTCTGCATTAAAGAAGGATTTGGAAAAATTAACACTTTGGACAAATGAAAATCATATGCAGTTTAATCAAGACAAATGTTTAGTAGTGCATTTCGGTGTAAATAATCCAAAAACGATATATTATATAAACGGACTACCACTTCACTCATCAAACTGTGAAAAAGATTTAGGGATATATGTTAATAATAAACTTACATCAAATGATCACTGTGTTAGAACTGCTTGCATGACTTTTGAGGCAAATAAAATGCACTTTTGTTAATTGCACTGAACAATGCCTTATTCCATTGTATAGTGCATACATTAGACCGTATTTAGACTATGGCTCCCCTTTCTGGAATCCAAACCAAAAAAAGACATAGCAATTCTTGAACAGGTTCAAATGAGAGTAACTAGAATGATTCCAAGATTAACAAACTTGGATTATCAGAACAGATTAAAAGCTACTGGTCTCTTCTCTCTTCAAACTAGAAGATTAAGAGGTGATATGCTTATGGTTTTAATTTAATAAATTCACCAGATCTAATGGAAAATGTGGTCTAACACTCTCCAAAAGGAGACATGTTCCGAGACTGCATAATAAACAGCTTGAAGTAAAAACTTATAAAACCAGCAAAAGGGGAAACTTTTTTTCAGTAAGAGCATCCATTGTATGGAACACCTTGTCACAAGAATTGGTAGAGGCAACTAGTGCCACTGTCTTTAAAAACAAATTAGATGTTTGGTTGAGGGATAATAGATAAATAATGTCCCACATAGTGTGGGGAACAGTCTTGATGGGCTCTGGCCTTCTTCTGTTCTTTCATGCCAAGTAAGTAATACCACCTCTGTTGGTAAGCTGTTCCATAAGGGGGCAACCCTGAGGCTAAACCAATGCCTCCTCTTTCGTAAGTTCCATTTATCAAGTGTTAGCTGTAATGGATGGCCTCTGGTTTGGTATGTTCCCTGCTTGAGTGTCAACCCATAGCTATTAGCTTTTGATTCATTCTGCAATGCTTTGTAATCCATACACATGCCCCCGGTCTCTTCTGTATTGGAGAGTATATAGATTTAGTTCTTTTGATCTTTCTGAATACGTAAGCTCTTTGCAGCCAGATACTGCCTTTGTAGACCTCTTTTGAATTTTTTCAAGTTTGATGACATCTCCTTTTTTGTAGGGTGACCACACTTGAGCCCCATATTCTAGATGTGGCCTGACCAGTGATCGATACAAGGGGAGCATCACCTCCCTATCCCTGCTACTAATGTGTCTCAAAATACAGTTCAAGTTCTGACTTGCCTTGCTTGCCACAGTACTGCAATGGTCACTGAATTGGAGGTTTGGTGCTATCATTGTTATTCCAAGGTCCCTTTCCTTTATGGTAACTGGCATATTCCTGTTTCCCATAGTATATGCAATGTTTAAGCTGCATCTTCCCATGTGCATAATAGCACATTTATCCACATTCAGGGCCAGTTTATATTTGACTGTCCAGTTGTAGATTTCATTAAGTGCTGTTTGCAGAGATTGTCCATCCCCAGCATTGTTCACTATTGCCCCAATTCTGCAGTCGTCTGCACATTTTGTGGTCCAGATGTTAGGATGTGAGCAATTTAGGGATACCACATATATATTAAATAGACAATGAGAAATTTAGGGATACCACATATATATTAAATAGACAAGGACCCAAGATGGAGCCCTGAGGAACCCCGCTTGTCACCCATGCCCAGACCAACAAAACCCCATTGACCGCTACTCTCTGTCTTCTATTGGACGGCCATTCTTTCACCCAGTTGATTACATTCAAGTTCAGTTTGTTTGACTCCAGGACACCCGTTAGCTCTTCATGAGAGAGTTTGTCAAAAGCTTTAGAAAAGTCTAAATAAGCCACATCCACTGAGTCTCCCTAGTCTATTGCCCTACTGACTTTTTCAATAAAAGATGAGCATGTTTGTTTGGCATGACTTTCATTTAATGAACCCATGTTGTGAACCATCCTGTAGATTCTCCTCCTCTAGGTGTTTAATAATGAGGTCCTTGAGTATGCCCTCCAGAATCTTACCCAACACTGAAGTGAGGCTCACAGGTGTAAAATTCTTTGGTTTAGTTCTGGATCCCTTTTCAGGATTGGTACTACCAGTGCCTCCTTCCAGTCCTGTACCACTTCCCCCCTGTCTAAAGATCACTGGAAAATATAGGTCAATGGGGGTTCTATATAATATGAGATTTCTCTCAAGACCCTAGGATGCATGTTATCTGGTCCTGGGGATTTGTTTGTTATTTTTTTGCAATCTCTCCCTGACTTCTTCAACATCAATTTGTATTCCCCCTAGTGCAGATGTAGCTATTAATTCTAGTTTGCCCAGTTTGGTGGGGTTGAATACCGAACATTTTGCACTTTTTTAATTTTTAACTTTTAACCCTTTCTATCACAAAACCACCTAAACATATTTTTCACAAATCAAATATGATACAGGTGAGAGTCAGAGAGAAGAAAAATCTTCACTCGCAATACTTGACCTCTTCTGACCTCACTCGTGGCTATGCTACTTATGAGGTCAGGAAGTCAAGTATATCTCGTGAAGATATATATCATGAAGACTATATATATATATATATATATATATATATATATACACATATATATATATTAGTAGCTGCATGGTAGTACAGCTATAGTTAGGGTTGAGTACTAGGCACTTTAATGTTAAAGCCTCAAATTTTGCACTTTAATAACTTTGCAACCGTTTGTCCTATTTGACTGAAATTTTGCATGTGCCATCTGCTGCCATAGATCTCTGGATCTGGCAAGTTGTGTTCCAGTTAAATTTGTGGTTGTGGAGCTGTGGAGTGCCAAACAAAGTGCAAAATAACACTTTTTTGGCCATTTTTTGTAAATTCTTGACTCATCCCTACAGCTTGACTGGTTTGTCCATCTGATCTGAAATGTTCATGGTTTATGGAGACTGGGGCAGGGAAGTTCCTTTTGAAGGTTTGGTGAAAAAATATTAAACCATTCAAAAGTTATTAAAGTTTAAATTATAGCCTATGGGAGCAAAATATATGTTCTGAAAGTGAAAGCAGGTAAACAGCCCCCCCCCCCAAAAAAACATTTCTTTGCCACTTCATAGCAAAAAAAATGGTCAGAACCTTTGGGCTGAAATTTACAGGGTAGCAATCCCTTTCCCGCAGATGTGCCCTTTGCTGGTTTGGTGAAGAAACTGACACTGATTCCATAGTTACAGCATTCCGTAGTTGCAAATTTTCCCATAGGACAATACTGTGATGGTCACTGCACCTTTTGCAGACTATTTCTCGAAAGTGGTTCAAGATACAGATTTTTTGCTAAGCACAGCTTACTACGCATGTGTGGAGGTGGCCAGGCCATGAATACAAGTGCCTAGGATTTTTTTTCCAAAGTTCCAACAGTTCCTGAGATATTGCAACTTTTGCAGCACAAGGGTTACCTGTAATGGCTCTAGGCGTGCGCTATGTCTCTGTACTTATGGGTACATGGGAGCCCCGCATTTGGATTCCATTATGCAATAATGGGAGAGCATGGCCCTACATTATGCAGTAGTGGGAGTGCAGGATCCAGTGGGCCCTGCGCTCCCACACAGAGATGTGATATCATTAAAATATCAGTACACTTTTGTATAGATGGGAGCACTGGGCCCTCCAGGCCCTATACTCCCACATGACAATCAGAGACAATTTCAAAATGAATGCATGATGGTGCCCTGTGCTCCCACAACCACATATAAGTAGCATTACACTTTCTCAAAAAGAAGGGAAATTCATTGCAAAAATCTTCATTAATGCATCAGTTAGCGTTGTCATTACAGTGACAAAGGTTTGGAAATTCAATGTTAGGGTTACCAACCCTACCCCCACTCCCACACAAAAAGCATCAGGTTGTGTCTTGGGGTTGTTGGGCCTAACTTTCACCCCATTCTCCTACTGTGTACCACTCAGTTTCCTTACAAATGGAATTGGGTGAGAGCTAGTGCTGACAAACCCAAGGCACACCCCGATGCCTGTTGGTGTGTGAAGAGTGGTGGTGGTGGTGGGTAGGGTTGGTAACCCTAACATTGAATTTCCAAACTTTTGTCACTGTAATGACAACCCTAACTGATGCATTAACAAAGTTTTTGTAATGAATATATATATATATATATATATATATGAGAGATAATAGTGGCAACGAGAAATACTATTGTTAGGCTGAACACCTATTTAAGGTTAAAGTGTGAAATTTTGCAGCTTAATAACTTTGCCACTGTATGACAGATGTGCCTGAAATTTGGCAGGTACAGAGCAGTACCATAGATCTCTGGATCTGCCAAGCTTCGTAACAGTCAGATATACGGTTGTGGCACTCTAAAGCGACATTCTGTGTCGCATTTATGCTTTTTTGCACATTCTTTGCTCACAGCTACAGGTCGCATGCTTTGCATGACTGGACTGAAACTTTCTGAGAACATGCAGCCGGGGTCCCCAATGTGCCTTTTGAAAATTTCGTGAAAAAAATATTAAATGGTTCAAAGGTTGTTCAAAAAACAAGTTTCCCATTATAGTCAATGGGAAAAGTTAACAAAAACTTCGACAGTGTCGCAAATGCAGTTTTTAATGTCGCAAACGACCCCTGTAGTGTCATGAGTCAGACATTTTTTTTTCAGTTACTGGTTACAGGAATGCTTGGCATTTAAATTTGGGACCCTCTAGGGACACAATTATTTTTGTGTTCACCTAGTCGAGCCCTGAAGATGCTAGCCATGTCTTTTTTGGGGGGTTAAATACCCCAGAAATATGTTTTTGAAATTTTTGTAAACTGTAGTGTCACAAAATAGTGTTGCACCTGTGACACTTGCATGATTTTTTTGCAAAAGTGTCGTGATTTGCAACACTACTTTGCGACACTATGCCCCCCCAAAAAAATATGCCACCCTGCTGCGAAAGAATGGTTTGGTCTTTTGGTCTGAAATTTGGAGGGAAGAAAGCCAGCATCCAACAGATGTGCTTTTTTGTGGTTTGGTGACAAAATATTACAGGGATGTAAAGTTACAGTACTCCGAAGTTGACACTTTTTCCCATAGACTAACATTGTGGTGTCCACCGTGCCTTTCGGGGCCTGTATCTCGGGAAGCTGGCGAGATCACGGACTTTTGCTGAAAATGCTTAGCCCCACTAGGGGCCTGAGTGAAAAACTAGCCAGGAAAGTCATAACTCATACTGAAATTTTAATTTTTTTCACATCGTGAGTTCCTGAGATATAAGCAATTTAGTATTCCAAGTGCTCATTTTCTGCTCCGAGGTCCATTATTATGCATACATTCTTTTTATTCACTGTCTTTCTCTATGCAGCTTTTAGGGGAAAAAAGGGTGTGCGCTTTCATTACTGTTACACTTACTGTTTCCACTTGCGTTTCTGTTACTGTTTGCGTTACCATTATCGTCTATGCCACTGTGTGCTACCCTTTGAGTTTTCGTTTGTGCTTGCATTTGCATTACTGTTCCCATTTGCATTTGCATTTGTGTTTGTGTTTCCTTTGGCCTCATCATTGCTGTTACCATTGGCATTTGCGTTTCCAGTTGCGGTACCATGTTCATGCGTGTTACCATTTGCGTTTCCGTATGCACTTGCATTTACATTTCCCTTTGTGTTACTGTTCACTTTGGCATCATTGTTGCTGTTACTGTAACTGTTTGCATTTCCAATTGCATTACCATTACTGTTTGCGTCTTCATCAACGTTTGCATTTCTGTTGCCCTTAGCGTTTGCGTTTTTGGTTGTGTTTCCATTGTTGATTGCGTCACTGTTTCCTTCTGTGGTGCCATTGCCTTAACTGTTTGCATTTCTATTTGCGTTTCTGTTACCATTTGCATTTTTCTTACCATTTGTGATTCCATTGGCTTTACCATTTACGTTACTGTTTCCGTTAATGTTCGCGTTTCTGTTGTCATTAGCATTTGTGTTACCATTTCTGTTTTCATTAACGTTTGTGTTTGCCTTTCTCTTACCATTTGCGTTATCATTTACCATTGCGTCACCATGTGAGTTACCATTTGTGCTTGCATTTGCATTACCATTAGCATTACTATGTGACAAAAAATTCACTATTTATAGTGCTTATTCTCAAAAAGAAGGGTCCTAATTCTCACCCCATTCTCCTATTCTGCACCACCTCAGCTTGTTTACACATGGGATGGGGTAAGAGTTAGGACTGACAATCCCAATGCACACCCTGATGCCTGTTGGTGGGGGTGGGGTGCAAGGGGTGGAACCTAACACTGAATTTCCTCACTTTTGTTGCTGTGGAACAACCCTAACTGACGATTAAACTGAGTTTTTGCCATGAATATATATATAAATATATATATATATATATATATACACACACGCAGATAGATGGATAGATAGATTCATTGCAGAAAACTTTGTTAATGCATCAGTTTGGTTTGATAGTACAGTGACAAAAGTTTGAAATGTGATGTTAAGTTTACCTTCATTTTCACTACCACACACCAACAGATATTTGTGTGTCAGAAAGTCATAAGGCCCAACTCTCACCCCCATTCATGTGCAAACAGGCTGATATGCTACAGTATAGGAGAATGGGGCGAGAGATAGGCCTGATGACCCCATGACACACCCCGATGTCTGTTGATGAGTGGAGTGAGGGGGTGGGGAGTAGGGGGATAATCCTAACATCACATTTTCAAACTTTTGTTGCTGTGCTATCAACCCTAACTGATGCAGTAATGAAATTTTTTCCAATGAATTCCCCTTCTTTTTGAAAAAGTGTAATCTAACTGGTAGGTGGTAGTGGGAGCGTGGGTCCTCTGGGCCCTGTGCTCCTCTCATGCTGCCCATTTTTTCATAATGGTAAGCGTATGTGGGTGAATGGGCCCTCTGGGCTCTGTGCCCCACTCACACATAAGTACGAAGCCATACAGCAACCGTATAGTACTGAAAAGGAACCTGTGTAACATTAATTTGGCAATATCTCAATAGCCATAGCAATTATGAAAAAAAAATCCATTGCAGTGGTATTCATGACTTCAAAACCTCCACATAGGCTTAGTCCACCTAAGGTGGACTAAGCTGTGGAGAATGAAAAATCTGTATCTTGCACCATTTCCGAGATATGGGTGTCAAAAGTCTTAAGACAAATAGTTCCTGCAACTGCCCAATTTTGACACCTCACGGTATATAAGCTTATATCTGTGCTCTACAAAGAGCTGGGTGGTCAGACCATTATCAATAGAACTAGACATGCTCAGGTTATATTCACTGCAGGCACGCTTGAGCTGGTATTTGCGCTGGTTCTGAATGTGTAACCAATCTTCTTTGACGTGTGAAGTGTCAACTGTAAACAAAAAATCAACACCTAAGCAATAAATATAGTTATACAAAATCAAGTAATATTGAACTATTTATAGATATACCAATAGAGATACAATAGATATATATGAAAAGAAGCTGCCAAAACCCCATAAACATTTCAACAGTTTGACTCATATTTAATGCATTTCTGTGGATTGTTCCATCCTCATTCTACACACACACACACACACACACACACACACACACACACACACACAAACACACGCACGCACACTTCAGATCCCCAAATAAAGGGATAATTTTAAAACTGAAAGAAAAAGCAGAGAATTTTTAGCAAGTTTTATTTGTTTCGGATACATTTAGGAGTACATTATTGTATCATCAGATATCATTTTAACCGTTTAGCTTAAATGCCCTTCTTACTGTTCCTCTGTACCTCAGTTGTTTTATCGCTTCCAAACCAACAATCTTGAACTGAAAATTGAGAACATGATCAGAGGTTGGTGATGGTGCACAGAAACATAGAAGTTGGCAGTAGATAAGGCCCACTTGGCCCAGCTAGTCTGTCCTAAATTCCATTTCTGAGATATGGGTGTCGAAAGACTTAAGACAAATAGTTCCTGCAACTGCTTCACCTAATGATACTACCACCTGTGCGCACTCCAGGTTCCTCTTTTCCACCCCAGAGCTTTATCTTTCCAATCATTGCTATATCCTCCTGCCCTCCTCCCCACTCTTTCACCCCCCCACCTCACTCCTACCTACCTACCTACTACCTGCACCCTCCACCCCTTCTACTCCTACTGACAAGGCCTTTTGATTGCTTACCACTCTTCTTCTTCTTCTCCTCTCTTATTACCCCCCCACTCCTTTCTTCTCCACTACTAAAGTTATTAATTCTAGATAATTAAAGTATGCACTTTACTGTTTTTTAAACCTAGTCTTTGTTTTACCGCCTCTATGTGTTTGTTCACCCCTCCCCATTGACATGGAACTTTTGTAAATGAGCACCTTTCATTCAAAGGTATTGTAATCTGACACTGGATTGGATTAAAAGTTGCCACGGGCACCGCAATGTTAGCCTATGGGAAATTTCTCAAATTCAGAGTGCCGTAACTATGGGCCCATTCAATGTTGTGGGACAAAACCACCAAAAGGCACATCTGTGGGACCAGGGCTTGCCACCCTGTAAATTTCAGCCCAAAAGCCCCAACCATTTTGATGCAGTGAGGTGGCAAAGAATTGCTGTTTTTGGGTAATGTTCTGTTGCAAAATGCAACAGTTTTGCAAAATTTTGCGGCAGAATGGGCACAACACTTTTATGATTTGCTAAAGTGTCACATCCATTCTGTTGCAATTTGCAACACTACAGGAGGTCTGATCTCCAAAATGGCATTTCTAGGGGGTTTCCCCCCAAAAAAATACAGTGCTGTGATACTCAGGGCTAGCAAGGTAAACATAACTGTTAGTGTTTACCTAGGGGGTCCCAAATTTAAACACCAGACATTTTTCTCTCTCACTAACTGAAAACAAGATGGCCACCACATGACAGTAAAAGGGCCATTTGTGACAGTAAAATGTAGTGGTGGCAGCTTTCGAGAGACACATATGTTTTTTTTCCATCGACTATAATGGGAAACTTGTTTTTTGAATAACTTTTAAATGGTTTAGTATTTTTCACCAAACGTCGAGGAACATCAGTGACTAGACTGCTTGCAGAAGACTTTAAACCAAACAGACAAATCATGCGGGCTGTAGCCACAAGCAAAGAAACACACACAAAAAAGTTTTTGTGTGTTTTTTACGCTCTGCAGTTCCACAATCGCTCATCTGACTGTAACGAAACTTGCCAGAGCCAGAGATCTGTGGTACCAGACAAAACATGCAAAATTTCAGGCAAATCTATGATATGCTGGCAAAGTTTATAAAAGTGCAAAATTTGGGGTTTAACATACAGTGGCCTGGCAACCCTAACTATACTGGCACTACTGTGCCAGTAATATATATATATATATGTATGTATGTATGTATATATATATATATATATATATATATATATATATACACACACACACACACACACACTATCTTATCTAGCGAGCTATTTTCAGCTTAGTACTTTTCATTTCCCCTGTATCTTTGAAGGAGGATGGCCTCTATATGGGAATGAGTAATTAAACAGTAGAAAATCTATATTGTACTTTTGATAAATGTCATCCATTTCTTTTCTGGTACGGTTGCTAAGAAACCATTCCGTGATGTTTAAGGTTGTCCTACTGTCATTGCTGTGTGTCTTGTAATTTGGGTAGCGCAGGTTCCTTGGGACATCAAGATACCTCAGGATAAGATTTGCATCCCTTTCTATGGACTCAAACCTTCCAATGAAATCATACTGAATGTCACATGGATGACAGAGTCTAAACATCATTTTCCAATGAACATCATAGTCATTTTCTTCTACTGCAAAACGAATAAACTCTTCAAATGTTAACCCTGCTGTGCTATTGCTATTACCCCTGTATTTCCTTTTTATCTTGTTTGCAATATTAGTATAGTAGGTACTGCTGTGAAGGAATTTGTCCCTGTAGGCTGAGACTAGTCGCTCTATGGGGTCTCTGGAAAACATTATCTTGGTATAGTTCTGCAGCAACAATATTTGCTTCTCAGGGGGATAGGAACTGAGTCTCTTGAGCAAGGATGTTCTGTGGACAGCTTCCTGTTCAAATTCTGCAGCCTCCCTGGTGGTGTTCATGGCTAGCTGGAGAATTATCCTCTTCCAGTTGGTGCAGCCTACTTTTGGCACCACACAGTATATAAGCTTATATCTGTGCTCTACAAAGAGCTGGGAGGTTAGATGTTTATCAACAGCACTAGACTTGCCCAGGTTATATTCACTGCAGGCACGCTCGAGCTGGTATTTGCGCTGGTTCTGAATGTGTAACCAATCTTCCTCAACATGTGAAGTGTCAACTGTAAACAAAAAATCAACACCTAAGCAATAAATATAGTTATACAAAATCAAGTAATATTGCACTACTTATAGATATACCAATAGAGATACAATAGATATATATGAAAAGAAGCTGCCAAAACCCCATAAACATTTCAACAGTTTGACTCATATTTAATGCATTTCTGTGGATTGTTCCATCCTCATTCTACACACACACAAACACATACATACTCACACACACACACACACACACACGCACACACACACTTCAGATCCCCAAATAAAGGGATACTTTTAAAACTGAAAGAAAAAGCAGAGAATTTTTAACAAGTTTTCTTATTTGTTCCAGATACATTTAGGAGTACATTATTGTATCATCACATATCATTTTAACTGTTTACACTTAAATGCCCTTCTTACTATTCCTCTGTACCTCAGTTGTTTTATCTCTTCCAAACCAACAATCTTAAACTGAAAATTGAGAACATGATCAGAGGTTGCTGATGGTGCACAGAAACATAGAAGTTGACAGCAGATAAGGCCCACTTGGCCCAGCTAGTCTGTCCTAAATTCCCTACCTATAGTGCCACCGGGAGACCCTACTTGGACTCCCGCTTAAACCCTCGTCTTAATTCTAAGATTCCCTTATATCTATCCCATACATTCTTAAATCCTGTGACTGTTCTAGCCCTTACCACTTCCTCTGAGAGGCTGTTCCAAGCATCCACCACCCGCTTCATGAAGGAGTGACTTGGCTCTTGTAGTTTGCCCTTGCCTTGCTCTTAGTACTATCTCTGACATGTTGACCTGTACCTAGACAAAACCACATGTGTGCTGTCATGTTACTACCTTTACTGCATTGTCAGCTTTCTGTTGTGTCGTTACTATAGTAATGACAAGGTATCTTTGAAAAGGAGCATTTGTGGCCAAATGTGCTCACTTGTCACTACTGCTACTGTCCTGTCAGCTCTTTCTTGTTGTGTTGTAGTACACTGATGATGAGGAACCTTTGTAAATGAACACTTGTGCTCAAAGGTGTATGTCCAAATTGAACAAATAAACAAATAATAATAATAAATAAATACTTTCTCACGTTTCCTTTCAGCCTCCCCCCTCCCCAACCTCATATTGTGATCTCTTGTCCTTGAGAATCTTTTCCTTTGGAAAATGCTCCCTTTCTGTACCTTGTTGATTCCTGTGAGGTTCTTGAATGTCTCTATCATATCCTCCATTCCCTCCTGTCTTCTTGGGAGTATATATTTAAATCCTTAAGCCTTTCTTCATAGGGCTTCTGATGCAGGCTCTGCACCAATTTGATTGCCCTTGTTTGCACCACCTCCACCTTGCCTATGTCCTTTCAGAGAAGTGGGGCCCGATTCTCAAAGTTCTGTGCAAAACATGAATGTCACAAGTGGCACCTTGCGTCAAACACTGCCCCCTGAGCTAGTCACCAAAGCAGCTTGCATCAAATGCGGCTGCCTGCCCCAAACAGGACTTGCACCACCTTTGTGCCAAATAAGGGCTGTGACCTGGCACTGGGGGCATGTGGCAGATACAAGCTGCCACATCCCCTAATGTTGAATTTACAGAACTCTCACAGAGGGAGAAATTCTATACCTTGAGCCAGCAGGTCTGGTCTAAGGGCACGAAATTTCTTCTCTGGGAGAGTAGCCTATTTGTGGCAATGTGCCATGGTCCCCCTGTCCAATCCCTGATGTTCCCATCAATATTACATTAAAATAATTCCCCATTCACTTAAAATAATTTCCCATTCACTGGTGGTCCAGTGACCCTCCTCCTCTCCGATCCCTGATGTCCCATCAATACTACAATAATTATGTTCCCAATCAAAGAAAAAGTGTTTATTCAAGTGCAGCTAATATGGATCATTTAGAGGTATGAAGTTAATTTCAGTATACTGCATGAGAATATTATAAACAGCTGAAATTGTCCTGTCTCATTTATTTATGTCAGAGAGTCTAATACAGTTAGAATTAAACCAGAGTCTCTTTTTAGATGTGAATACTACTGCTTCACATACGTGAAGCACTTTGACGGTACAAGAGAGTGTTGTTTTGTACTGCAGCAATCGGGAAGCAGTTGTGTGTGCTTGTACAGTAATGCAAGCAAAAACACTGGTAGCATACTAGAGTCTGTATGTGTCTCTTTTCAGTCAGTGAGTGATGGAGAAAACTGCTCCCACTTTTCATCCAGTGGTGTAACGAGTGCCTGCCTTGATCTGAATATTCCCATGTGACCCCTTGAAGTTTGAAGTTTATTTATATTTAGACAGGATAATGCACTAGGCAAAGTCTGTTTTCAGGGCCATCCTGTATATATACATAACATATGCCAGGTTACATAATACCAAATTACACACACTGTTCAGAAAGGACAGAGTGGGAAGGAAAGGAGGAGTGTGGCGCTTTATGTGAAGGAAAGCATAAAAGCAACAGAAATACTGGGAATTTGGGGGGCAGAGGCGCTGTAGACCCTTTTTGAACACTGCAGCCCAACGTTTTATTGTTTGCACTTAGAGGATGTGATGTGTCTGGGCAGATGCCAATCCCTGCCAGGTCTGTTGCAAAACAGATGTTTTCAAAGAGGCAATGTTATCTCAGACAAGAGATTTAATTAATCATCTGGTTATTTCAGCATGGTTATGCAAAGGTCACATCTGCAAACAGTTTAATCTTTGCCACAGCATCATTCAAGTGATAAATACATTCCCAGAACCAATATATAAACATTGTACAGATAATGAAAAATGAGCACATATCAAGGGTACAAAATCCAAAATTTATTACACTGCCCCTTCCCACAAAATGACATCCTCATAATCTGACTAAACATTCAGAATCGCTGTAACAAAATGAGTTGTTATACAAAACAAACAAAAAGAATAATACATGCAGATATTTTATCAGTTAGCTCCCACTGTGCTTGAATACCCCAAGCAATCAGGCTGCACATTGTTCAGAAAGGACAGGGTGAGAAGGAAAGGAGGGAGTGTGGTGTCTTTAAGTGAAGTAAAGCATAAAAGCAACAGAAATACTGGGAATTCAGGGTGACAGAGATGCTGTGGGTCACCCTTGAGTCAGAAAATGGAGCCACTAGTTAAACATACATTATTTATTTATTTATTTGCTTTGGGTAACAGGGTAGGCATGGGAATGCCTATTTTCAGTCACGACCCGGGAGAATACAGGTAGACAATACATGATCATACCATGTGACGCAGCACATGAAATAGGTAATACAGTAGGGGGTCAGAACAAATGAAAGAGGTTGAGCGAAATACAGTTTAGAACAAGGTCAGAGTACAGGCAATATAACATTAGACAAGGTAACAAAATATGAACAAGTGCAACATAACTTGAAATACTGAGTACAAAAATAGATGAGATAGATTATATACAGTATACAATAAGAGCCTTTGTGGTAGTAAAGCTTATGAGAGAAGGGACAGGAGGATGAGATAGAGGCAGGGGGTGAGGGTGGTAGAGAGTGTGAAACAGGAGGGTCGATAGAGAGAGAAGATAAGACTGATTGGAAGGGAGTAGATAAAGGGTGGGTGGAGAGAGGAATGGAAAGAGGGATCTACGGTAGGTGGAAACAAGCACAGGGGTTAGAAGCACGTAGATGATCTTGGTGGAGTTTCTTGAAGCTGGCATGGGTGGAAGCTAGGCAGACAGCTTGAGGTATGGCATTCCAGTGCTTCAGAGCAGAGTGAGAGAAAGCTTGTGCACCCATAGAGGTTTTGCATCTTGGGATATAGAAAGGGGCTAGGTCAGTAGAGTGGAGCCCATAAGAGGGTGATGGGGAGTGAAGTATGGAAGCGAGAGATTGAGAGAGCCCTGATCTAACTATTCCATCAGTTAGGGAGCCATAGGACTGAAGTCGATGGGCAGTGGGAGAGGAACAGTTTAAGTCAGCATAGTGCTGGCAGTGGTGTTTAAATCTAGGTGATGCAGAGGCATAGCGGCAGATGTTGTTATATAGAAACATAGAAACATAGAAGTTGACGGCAGATAAGGACCGCAAGGCCCATCCAGTCTGCCCATTTCTTTTTCTACCTTATAAATGTGCCATCGGCCTTTGCTCTGTCAGTGGCCTATCTATTCATAGTCATTTGTATTGCTCCCTTATGCCTATCCCATGCCTGTTTGAAGCCCTGCACTGTATTCATAGCCACCACTTCTTGTGGTAAGCCATTCCATGCATCACCACCCTTTCTGTGAAAAGAATTTCCTCACATTCCCCTTAATCGGTCTCCCTCTAATCTCATGCTGTGTCCTCTTGTCCTGCTATTTTTCTTATATTTAAACATGTTAGACTCTTTCACCTTGTTTATGCCCTTAAGGTGTTTGAATGCCTTGATCATATCACCTCTCTCCTCCTTTGCTCAAGGGTATACATATTGAGCTCCGTTAATCTGTCCTCATATGTCTTCTGATGCAGTCCCTGCACCATTTGGTTGCCTTCTCTGGACTGCCTCAATTTGGTTAATGTCCTTGTGAAGGTGTGGCCTCCAATACTGCACGCAGTTCTCCAGATGGGGCCTAACCAGTGTCCTGTACAGAGGGATTATTACCTCCCTCTTATGACTTGTGATACCCCTACTAATACACCCTAACACCCCCCTAGCCTTACCTACTGCTTTAGAGGTCTGCTTGGATGATTTTAGGTCATCAGTGATGATGATGCCCAAGTCTCTTTCTTCCTTTGTGACTGCTAGCAACTCCCCTCCCAGCCTATAGGTGGCTTCAGGGTTTCTCTTCCCTATGTGCATGATTTTGCACTTCTTTGCATTAAATTCCAGTTGCACTCTTCTGACCATTCTGCTAGTTTATCCAGATCTCTTCTCATTCTGCCCACCCCATCTGGATCATCTACTCTGTTGCAGATCTTGGTGTCATCTGCAAACAGACAAGCCTTACCCTCTAGTCCATCTGCAAGGTCACTAATGAAGATGTTGAAGAGGACTGGCCCCAGGACTGATCCCTGAGGTACCCCACTTGTGACTTGCATCTCTTCTGACTGTATACCACCACTCTCTGTTTTCTGCCTGTCAACCAGTTTGCCACCCAGTTGACCAACTTCTGACCCACCCCGAGCCTACCCAGCTTATTTATCAATCTTCTATGTGGAACAGTGTCAAAAGCTTTGCTGAAGTCAAGGTAGGCGACATCAACTGCTCCCCTTGGTCCACCACTCTGGTTACCCAGTCAAAGAAATCTATGAGATTAGTTTGATGGGACCTTCCTTTGTAAACCCATGCGGTCTTGGATCCTGTGCCCCTATGGATTCCAGGTGTTGCACTATCCTTTTCCTTAAGAGTGCCTCCATAATCTTGCCCACTACTGAGGTAAGACTGAGCCAGTCTGTAGTTCCCGCCTCCTCCCTGCTACCACTCTTGTGGGCGGGATCACATAACCCTTCTCCAGTCTTCTGGGACCTCTCCTGTGCTCAGAGACTCACTAAACAATTCTGCTAATGGCTCTGCTAGTTCCTCCTTTAGCTCCTTAAGTACCCTGGGATGTATGCCATCAGGTCCCATTGCCTTATCCACCCTGAGCTTAGCAAGCTCTTGTAGGACCCTTTCTTTTGTGAAGGGAGTAGTGCTCACCTCCCTCCCCCCTGTGTCCATGATGCTGAGCTGTGGGCCCTGCCCTACCTTCTCTTCAGTAAATACTGAGCAAAAGTATCTATTTAGGATAGATAAAATGCATTTGACTGTGTAACTTAAACTACTGGAGTATTACACACAGGGCCTAGTGAGACTTGAACTCACGATCCCAAGTTTACTAGAACAGTGCTCTAACCACTGAGCTATAGGGCCACTTTTTTTATAGGTTGTGTCCCATTTATGGAGGGAGGACTTAGTGGCATTTAGGTATGTTACTGCGCCATAGGCTAAGGCCGGGAGTAGGAGGCCTTGTGCAACAGCAAGTCTGGCACATGGGGTGAGGGCATAGCTAGTACAGTAGGTCCCTCCAATTTTTGAGTTGACAGATTTACAGGTGGTGGTAATGTGTTGATAAAAATCAAGGGATTCATCCAGGAGAATCCCCAGATATTTAAAGGATCTGGAAGGTACAAGTGGGGAACCATCTGCGCACAAGATTTTGAGGGAATTTTGATTTCCTTTAAGTCGGACAGAGGAGCCAAAGAGCATAGAGTGTGTTTTGCTAACATTGAGCACTAGTTTGTTCTCTGTCAACCAGGATTGTATGTCATGGAAGTCAGAGGCAAGAGAGTGGTTTATATCTGTGGTGTTTTTGGCTCTATAGTAGATGACTAGGTCATCCGCATAAAGAAGAGATGAGCAGATTGGGGCTAGCAATGGGAGGTCATTGATGAAGATAGAAAAAAGCAGAGGGCCCAGTTTAGAGCCCTGAGGAACACCAACTTGAATAGAAGAGAGATCCGACATGGCAGAATTGAAAACTACGACTTGCTTCCTATTTGAGAGGTAGCTCTCAAACCATACCACTACTTCAGCAGAGAAACCAAAGGAGTGAAGTTTAGAGAGGAGAAGGCTGTGGTTGACCAGATCAAAAGCCTTAGTCAGGTCAATGAAGACTGCACCTGTCAAGAGGCCAGTATCCATAGCAGCATAGATATAGTTTGTTAGCTTTAGGAGGGCAGTGGAGGTATTGTGGCCTTTTCGGAAGCCATGCTGTGCGCCAGAGAGGAGGCTGAATTTTTGTAGGTAAGGGATGGTTTGAGTAGCCACTAATTTTTCTAGGATTTTGCTGAGCACCGAAAGAATGGCAATGGGTAGATAATTGCCAATTTCTTTTGGATCTCCTTTTTTAGGTAAAGGTGTTATTTTGGCTATTTTCCAGATATCAGGAAAGGTGCCATGGCACAGCGATAAGTTAAAGACTTTGGTTAGGGGGGAGGCAATGATAGGGGCAGCTACTTTCAGAAGCCGAGGTTCAAGCCCATCAGACCCAGAGCCAGTGCTGTCTGGGATAGCCAATAGTAGCTTTAGTACTTCAGTTCTTGTGAGCCTGGAACCAAAAGGTGGATGAGTGGGCATGGATTGTGTATCTGTGGGGGAGGACATAGTGCTTCCAGGGGGGGAAGGAGGCCACATGACTTGATAGGTCAGAAAAGTGATGGTTGAAGGAGTTGGCGATGGTCACCAGGTTGTTACAATGAATGCCATTTAGCAGCATGTCATTCGAAGTGGCCTTGTGATCAGTTCCCAGGAGGGTTTTTATGACTAACCAGAATTTATTTGAGTCACCTGCAGCTTTTGTTAATAAGTCTTTGCAAAACATGCTTTTTGCTAGGCGGATTCTTCTTTTGCAGGTACAGTATTTCTCAATGATCTGTAGGTGTCATAATCTGATTTAAGTCCAGAGGCCTTGAAACTCCACCAATATTTGTCTCGAGCCTTAATTTGGGAGAGAAGGTCCTTGGTTAGCCATTTAGTTTGAGCTCCTTGTATACAGCGGGTAGCTCTGGGAGTGTGTATATCCTGGAGGGGTTCAAATCTTGCTAGGAAGAAATCAAGGGCTGACTGAGCATTAGAGGTATTGAAGATTGGGGACCAATCAGTCATAGAGACATCGTACATAAACAGCGTTTGATTAAAGTTACCGAGATTGCAGAAGGTGATAAGTTTTGGGGGAGGGGATGGTCGACTGGGGGCGTGCCAGATGCAGAAGGTAGGAGAGTAATCACTTATTGCATCTGCAAGGGTACCATTCGAGGCTATGCTGTCAGGGCGCTTTGTAAGGATCCAGTGAATTAGTAAGCTAGACCGGGGGAGCCAGGACTCTTGTTGGGTCAGTGATAATCTGGTGGAGATTGTGGCCCTGTACTAAGGTGTGGAAGGGCTGGTTTGCTTTACTGGTCCAGTTCAAGTTGAAATCCCCTAGTATCAGAACCTCATTCCATCCGATCATAATGTCCACCTGGGAGAGGAGTTCCTTTAGACCAGAGATGCTGCCGACCAGTGGGTTATAGGCACACACTATATGCAGCTTCTTGAGCCAAGTTGGAGAATTGCATGAATTGATTCACAGAGAGAGAGAGAGGGGGGAGGGGATGTGCCTAAATAGAGATAGATGTGATTTGTAGAAGATGGCAACACCACCACCACCACGCTTAGCTAGGGGCCTGTCTTGCCTAATTATTTTATAATTAGTTAACATGCACTGGGAATCAGGGGTGGATGGTTTCAGCCAGGTTTCGGACAGGCAGAGAATGTCAGGGTTATGCAGAGCAACCCAGGCCTCAAATTCAATAAGGTTGCGGGACAGGCTCCTAATATTCTGGTGAGTAATGCAGAGGCCCTTGGAGCGAGCTGAGGCTGTGTTGGAGTAAGGTGGAATACCTACGGGCCCTGGGTTTAATTCAATATCTCCAGCTAACAATAGTGCTAGTAGGAGCCGATACCACAGTTTACGGTGGACGAATGGTGTTGGCAGTATGGGGTTGCAGGACAGAGATTTATGAAGGGTGAAGGCTATATGGTAAAATAACCTGTTAGGGATAAGAAGAGGTGTGCTGGCTAAGGGCAAGTAAAATTGTGTAACACCACTATGGTCAAAATGGTCCCTAGGATGTGTGTGGTGAAGATTCCGAGATGGTGGGCAGCGTGATATAGTGTTCCTTGTGAGAGGTGCAAGCAAGAAGCAAAGAAGGAGGAGTGTGTAGGAATTTATGGACTGTAGATTTTTAACTACGAAAGCCATTTCTGCCTAAATCAAGATTGGAACCTGGTAAGATATGGCTTACACTTGGGTGGATGCTTTGTGGATAAATCAAGAGGACTGGATGATGGTCAATCAAGAGGACTGGACTGAGATGCTGTAAAAATCAGTGCGGTTTAAAGCCAATGGGAGTGGTGGCAGCAGACTACTTACAGAGTATGCAGACTCCCCTAGTGGTGAAGAAACATAGGCTGCAGATGGGAAAAGAGGGGATAGTATAAAATCAGCAACACCTACCAGGCCTCTGGCACAAGGGGAAGAGTTAGATAAGGAAATGTTGGAAGCAATTGGCAACATGGCTGAAAAGGGGCAGGTGTTGCTGGTGGGGACTTCAATCTGCCAGATGTAGATTAGAGCTTCCCAGCTGTGACTTTAACTAAAAGCTTGGACAACCTGGACTCACTTCAGGGGGCATTCCTCAGGCAACTAGTCAGTGAACCCACTCATGATGGGAGCAATGCTGGACCTGGTGCTTACTAACAGGGTCAGTACTGCAGACATCAAGGTGAGAAGCCATCTGGGGACCAGTGATCATTGTAAAGTGTGGATCAACATAAGAACAGTCAGGGAATCCAACCACACAATGGGGATAGTCTTGGACTTCAGAAAGGGCTGATTTTATAAAGATCGGTGAATGCTTCAGGAATGACCTGGCAGGGGAGATGATTGGGGGTTGAGGAACAGTGGGCTAAACTAAAAGAGGACATAGTGAACGCAACAAACCTCTGCATCAAGCAAGGAAATAAAAGCAAAAGGAAGAGGCGACCATGATTGATCTTGAAAGAGGTGGGAGGAAAGCTGAAGGTTAAAAGAGTAGCATTCAGAGGGTATAAGGAGACCCAGATAGAGGAGAATAAGGAAGTGTATCAGGAAATACAAGGAAAGCAGTAAAGAGTGCAAAGGCACAAAGTGAAGAAAGAGGCAGTATCAAAAGGGGATAAAAAATGTTTTGGGTACATTAGCAAAAAAAGGAAGACTAAGGGAGAGATTGTAAGGTAAAGGGGCAAGGGGACTGTACAATAGGGGACCAAAAAAAGGCAGACATCTTGAACAAATGCTTCAGCTCAGTGTTCACAGTGGAACAGGAAGGGGAGGGACCATGAAAAAAAGCATTAGGAGTTCTGTTGGGAAGAAAGTGGACACTACTACTTTCTCTGAGGACAGAGCACTCTGTAACCTGAAGGTGGACAAAGCTATGGGACCAGACAGGGTACATCCAGGAGTGCTGAGGGAGCTCAGGGAGGTACTAGCTGCACCTCTGACAGACCTATGTAACAGCTCATTGGAGACTGGAATGGCCCTGGAGGACTGGAGAAGGATAGATGTCTCATTTCACATAAGTGGTAGCAGGGAAGAGGTTGGCAATTATAGGCCTGTCAGCCTGATATTGGTGACGGGTAAGTTAATGGAAACATTACTAAAGGAAAAGACTATGGAATATCTGGAATCCAGTGGGTTACAGGATCCGAGGCAGCATGGATTCACAGGGAGAGGTCATGCCAGACAAATCTGATAGATCTCTTTGATTGGGTGACCAAGCAGTTAGATTATGGCAGAGCAGTGGACAAGGTCTACCCAGATTCCAGCAAGGCTTTTGACACCATTTCACATGGGAGACTGGTAAGCAAGCTGGGTAGCTTGGGGATGGGCAACAAGGTGGCACCAGGGTAAGAAACTGGTTGGGGGATAAGAGACATAAAGTAGTAGTAAATGGAGTTCACTCCGAGGAAGGGAGGGTGACCAGTGTGGCACCTCAGGTTTCAGTGCTGTCAAAAGTCCTCTTTAATGTCTCCATTAGTGACATAGCAGAGGAACTGGAAGTAAGGGTCTGCCTCTTTGCAGAGGACACCAAGATCTGCAAAAAGGTAGATATTCTGTGTGTCGGGGAAGGGGTGGAAAGGATTAGTAGAGTTCTGAAAAACTGGAGGAGTGATCAAGAGTATGGCAGTTGGTTTTTAATGCAAAAAAAGTGCACGGGTGCCATAGACACCTGGAGGCAGAGTGCAAAATGAGTGGAGTGATACTGACAATGACCAAGCAGGAAGGAGACCTGGAGTTAATCATAGCAGATTACCTAAAGATGGCCTGGAAGTGTGGCAAAGCAGTCAAGAGGGCTAGTCAGATGCTGGGGTACATAGGAAGGGGCATCACCTTGCAGGGCCTGTGTGGTGTGTTGGTTGAGGTAGGCTCCTACCCCCCCTTGTGCCTGGATGATCTTGTGTTATGCTGCATGGGACCGAGCAGGAGCTGCTTCATTTTGCCTCTGGGGAGCTAGAGGTTTTTGGGGTACTCCTAAGTTATTCTAGGGTCGGCCTTGTTAGTCTGGCCTCGGGGTATCTGTAGCTGTGGGTCTTGGGTGGTGTGATAGAGCCTGATTAGGCGGCTTGGGGGTGCGGGGGGAGTCTTCACTCTCTGTTGTTTTGGCCTGTGTACATCCCTGGCCTGTTCTCAGGACTCCCCTGCTTCCTTTTATTAATTTGCACCGAGACTAGTCCTCTTAGCTTTCCCCAGGGGCCAATTGATTTAAATTGCCCTGCCAAACTTTAAGAAGAGGACTCCAGTTTTTCTTCTGAATTCGCTGATTATGGTCAGACTTCGAATTTTATTTATTTTACTTGCTTTTTATTGGAAGGCAGTGAGAGTGCCTCTTCAGTTCCCCCTGTAGTGAGAGTGCTCGGGGGCTGAAAGACAAAATAAAGCAAAGTTGTTTTTGGGCTCAGGAAGTGAGAGTACCTGTGCTTTACTGGCCTCCCTAGGTTGTGAGAGGGCCTTCGAGGGCTGAAGAATTTTCTTTATTTTTACTTCCTTCATTATAAACTTTGCATCCCTGGACTTAAGTTACAGTTATAACTTCAAAGAACTACATCACTTATTTTATGACCGTTTTTCTCTGGCTGACCTTTATTATTTTGGTTTAGAATTTAGTTACTTTTTTTTTATTTTGAGGGTGGGTGATTGGGGGGTATTTATTTATTTTATGGTTTATGGAATAGTTGATTACTGTATGTTTGGATATGGGTATGGGTTAAATTCGTAGTTTAGGATTGTTTATTTGTTGGTATTCGCTTAGTGTGGCAAATATGTATTGGAAAGGCATAAAGACAGTCGGGTATTATTCCCCCTCCAGGTTCAGGGACCTCTGTCCTTTTTTCTGCCCTCCCCATCACCAGAGGTGTACAGAGGGTGTAGGGCTCTGGGGATTATTAGAAAAAGGGGGAGGACGAGGTTTGGGCCTGGAGAGGGATTGGAAAGGAGTGGGCGGATAGGAATAGTGGGGATGAGGGGACGAGGAGACGCCCTGGGGTGAAATGGGTCCAGGAAAGGGGTCCTCCCTGTCTGATTCCCATACCCAAGGGTTCTGTTGGTAGTCAGCAGGTAGCACGGTCATCCTCGGATGCTCATCCTACTCGGGTGGTGCTATGCAACGCCAGGTCTATTAAAAACAAGACCGCTATTATAGCGGATTTTGTCAGAACATCTGACCTGGCGTGCATTACTAAGACCTGGCTGGATGAGAATGCTGGCCCAGTTTTGGCATCAGCAATCCCAGCCAGGTACTTGGTGATACACCGCCTTAGGATGGGTCATAGGGGTGGGGTGTTGCTATCTGTTTTAGATCGAACTGGGCCTAGTGGAAGTACCAGTGGGAAGTGCCAACACCTTTAGATGTAACATGGGCAGGTGTAGGCAGGATTCTTCCTGCTTACTGTCCACCAGGTGATGGGAATGTTATCCTGTGGGAAGTCACAGACTTCATTGTCGATCTGACGTTGGGATCACCCAGATGGTTGGTTCTGGGGATTTCAATGCCTGGGTCGACGATGAACTCTCGCAGTTTGGTCAAGACTTCTGCCAGTTAATGATTTCACTGGGCTTCACTCAGGTTATTTCCTCCTCGACCCATATTGGTAGTCATTCATTGGATTTGGTGTTCCTACTGGGGGATGGAGATATCCGATTTGGTGGTGGAACCACTAGGGTGGTCTGACCATCACTCCATTGGGTTCAGTTTTGAGGCCACCCCCTAGTAGGCCAGCCCCTATGGAGATGGTCCGGTACCGCCCTTTGAGGGGTGTTTCCCCAGATGGTCTGATGGCGGTGCTGGACCTATCGGGTTTACTGAGTGATTGCATGGACCCAGGGGACTTGGTACTTGCCTATAATAAGGCGGTGGCGGAGGACCTGGATTCCATTGCTCCGATTCATGTTCGTCCTCTCACTCTTCGCCCTAGGTCTCCTTTTTTTGATGAGACTTTAAGGGGGTTGAGGAGAGTTGGATGAAGATTAGAGAGGCGCTGGCAGAAATCAGGCTTGGATTGTGACAAACTTAGTTTGATGGACCATTATGTGGTCTATCAATCAGCAATCTCTCGTAAGAAGGCAGAATTCCTGTCCAGAGAGATTGCTGCTGCACAGAACAGACCAGTTCAGCTTTTCCAGACTGTAGACAGATTGTGCAATCCAATCTGTCTTCAGCCCAGAAGAGCCTTTTCTCAAGAATGGTGTGAGTAGTTTGCTCAATTCTTTTCAGATAAGGTTGCCACAATCAGGTCTGATGTCCTCTTGACCCTCCCAAATGGGAGTTGTGATGGTCAGCAGGAGATGTTGGACGTCCTGTTTGTGTGGTCTGACTTCAGCCTTCACACAATCAATGACATTGTGATGGCTATCCAATCATTGCGTCCGACCAACTGTGGTTTGGACCTGGGCCCCACACGTCTCTTAGTGGGCTGTGTGGATAAAATTGGCCCGGTCCTTGCTGAGATAGTCTGGAGGTCTTTGGAGAGGGGGAATTTTCCAAATTCTCTGAAGAAGGCAGTGATTCAGCCCCTTCTTAAGAAGTCCTCCTTGGACCCAGATTGTCTGGCTAACTACAGGCCTGTCTCTAACCTGCCCTTTGTGGGTAAGGTTATTGAGAAGGTGGTCGCATCGCAGCTGGATGATCATTTGACCAGCCACAATGTCTATGATTCTCTCCAGTCCGGATTTAGGAAGAGACATAGAAACATAGACTTTGACGGCAGATAAGGACTGCTTGGCCCACCTAGTCTGCCCATTTTCCTACCTAGAGGATAAGCTGCAGATCCTATTTAACCAACAGTCTATTTCTTCTTACACAAAATTGCCTTATGTCTGTCCCATGCATTCTTGAATTCTCCCACAGTTTTAGACCCCACAACCTCCTCAGGAAGGCTGTTCCACGCATCCACCTCTCTCTGTGAAAAATACTTCCTCACATTGCCCCTGAGCCATCCTCCTCTATCTTCAAATTGTGTCCACTTGTTCTTGCACATCTCTTTTTCTGAAAGATGCTACTCTCTTGGACTTTGTTGATTCCACTGAGGTACTTAAACATTTCAATCATGACCCCCCTCTTCCTCCTTTCCTCGAGGGTATACATATTAAGCTCCTTTAGTCTTTCCTTGTATGGCTTCTCTTGCAGACCCTGCACCATTTTAGTTGCCCTCCTCTGAACTGCCTCCATCCTGTCTATGTCCCTGCAAAGAGATGGGGTCTCCAGAACTGGACGCAGTACTCCAGATGGAGTCTCACCAACTGTCTGTACAGGGGGATAACAACTTCCTGTTTTCTGCTGGTGATGCTCTCCCTATACATCCCAGTATCCCCCAGCCCTCCCTACCGCCTTCTCACATTGCTTGCCAACCTTAAGGTCATCTGATATGATTACCCCAGGTCCTTCCTTCAGAAGTGATTCCATCACTTTCCCTACCACAGAGGTCAAACTGACAGGTCTATAGTTTCCTGCCTCTGTCTTGCTCCCACTTTGTGAAGGGGAATCACATCAGCCTTCTTCCAGTCCTCAAGTACCACACCATCCTCCTATGATTTGTTATAAAGGGTAGTCAGTGGTGTCACTAGTTCTCTGCTTAATTCTTTGACAGCTCCTGTCTGGGTGCTAAATGACCTCCTAATAGCGAGAGATCGAGGACTTGTTCCATCTTGGTCCTTCTTGACTCTCTACAGCATTTGACACCGTGGACCATGGTGTGCTACTGGAGCGCCTGCAGTTTATCTGTGGGCTGTCTGGTACAGTCCTCAGCTGGTTTGATCTTTCCTCGAGGTGAGGACTCAGAGGGTGGTGTCTGGGATTTTTCCTCAGCATTATTCTCCCTATCCTGTGGGGTGCCACAGGGCTCCATTTTGGTGCCCATGTTGTTTTGTGTATATGCTACCATTGGGAGCAATCATTAGATGGTACGTTTGAGTTTTCACTGCTATGCAGATAATACTCAACTGTACATGTCCTTTGTGCCTCGCCCAGATGCTGCCTTTTCGGTCTTTAACAACTGTCTGGCCGAAATCCAGGACTGGATGAATGTGAGCTGCTGGTTGATCAGAAAAACTGAGGTGTTGGCTGTGGACCCAGGTCACGGGAGGTGGGTTTGTTGGCAGGATCTCCTCGGGTTTATGGCTTGGGGGTGTTCAGCTAACTACCTCAGACCGGGTACGGAACTTGGGCGTTGTGTTTGATGACTGTTTGACACTTAAATCCCAGGTGTCGGCAGTTGTCAAAGCCTCTTTTTACCATCTGAGGAACATTGCCCGGGTGAAGCACCTGGTTCCTCCTGATGATCTTCCTACTTCAGTCCACGCCTTCGTTACCTGCCGCCTTGACTACTGCAATGCCCTTTATCTTGGGCTACCGGGGGTTGATATTCGCCGCTTGCAGCTAATGCAGAATGCGGCAGCCAGGCTATTGACTGGTTCCTCTAGGTCCAGTCATATAACACCTGTGCTCCGTGGACTGCATTGGCTGCCAATATGCTGGCGAATCACCTTCAAGGTCGGTTTGCTGACCTAGAAGGCCCTACATGATCAGGGACCTGGCTACCTGAAAGATCTCCTTTGTCCCTACTGTCCCTCCCGCTCTCTCTGATCCACTGACGAGGGATTGCTAGAGATTCCCAGGGTTCATTTGAAGACCTCTGGGGCCAGATCTTTTAGCTTTATGACCCCGACCCCGTGGAATTCTCTACCTCGTCAGATATGAGATTGACCTACTGTCCAAAGCTTTAAGGGGGCATTAAAAATGCGTCTTTTTAGCCTTGCATATAAAGATTTTTAAATGTTGCAGGATTGGATTAATTTTAATATTCTCTTAATCATATTGATTTTAGTATGTTATGTACAAGCGCCTTGGTTTTGGAAAGGCGCCTTTTATAAATAAAGTTTGATTTGATTTGATTTGATCACCAGCAGTTAAAAGGAAGTGGTGTTGCCCCTATATATGTAATCCCTCCCCTTGTGGGTGGACTTATTTCTACCTTTAGGGACACCTCCCCCCCCCCGGTACTTAGGGAGTTTGCATGCTGTGGGGGTGTTTTTTTCTGTTTCAGTCAGTTGGGGGCAGCAGAGGTTGGATTAGTATATATAGATGGGAGATAGGCAGTAACCAGAGAAAGACCAGCAGAGCTTGCTGCAGGGCAGTTCGAGGGGGTTTCTCCCCCCTCCTCTTAGGCAGATCGTCAGTTTCAGTGGCAGTCTGCCGGGTCCCAGGTTGGGGTTTCCATGGGTGGAGGGAAGACAGGCAGTTGAGGTCGATGGGTCTAGGGTTCCTTTGGGAATTCAGGTGGTGAGAGCATCCATGGAAGCAGTAGGAGTTTGGCAGAGCATGTACTGTAGGACCTAGGAGGGATGTTGCCCAATTTTGTAAGTAGTGTTCTTGAGCCATTGGGGTTATTGTGGTAGTGGCAGGGCCTCGACGGGGATTGGTGGATGGTGGCAGCTCCTCCTGATCCCAGTTACCCATGTGGCATGACAGTTCAGGGGTAGAAGGTGAGTGGGTGGTGGCCTGACTCGATGGGGTCTGCAGTGTCGAGTCTGAGTCGGGCTCCAGGGCCTAAAAATGAGTAGGCCTTTAGGACAATGTGGGCCATGCCTATCTCTGGAAACAGGATTTTTGTTTGGAAGCAGGGAGCCACTATAGCTGTTGTTTGGAGGGCTTGGCTCTGGGGAGAGCCACAGGGAATGTATAAGGGAGAATGCACCAGGGACCAGGCCAGGACCAGGTTTAATGGGAGGAACATTTATGGGAGCAGCCACAGAGGTTTCAGGCTGTTCAATTTTCACCCAAGCATGAATTAACTCGACAGCAGCAGAGGAGTACATCACTCCCCAGAGGAGGAGAAAATGAAATGGAAAGAGGTTCAGCATAAAAGAAGTGGTGACAGAGGAAGGCTCTTACCAGTCCCTGTGGGTCATTCAAACGGTATTTAAACTCTGTCTTGTGTGAGTGGTGGAATGTGTGCGAATATTGAGAGGTTTATCTGGTGAGTGGTATAGGGAAGGAGCTCAAGCATATATATATTTTCAATAATCAAAATGTTTTTAATGTTGCCTAAATGTAGTTTAAAAGTTTAAAGCCTCCTGGCACAAGTAAGTTAGATTTTGTTTTTCTAGTGGTTTTAGCTGTAGATGGGAGGTTTTTCTCCTTTGGGTCAAATTCTGGTGGGTTCCCCTCCAACATGCTGGGAGTGCACATTACCTGGCTTGGTTGGATGGGGGCCTGTAACCCCTCTGCTCCATTTCCAAGAGGAAATGGGTTTTTAGGTGGGAGGAGAGTGTAAGCCCTCCCTTGTGGCAGAGGCTTATTTCTCCTTTAGGAACCCCCCCAGTGCTTAGGAAATTTGTACACTGTGGGGGTGTTTTTTTCTGTTGCTGCCAGTTGGGGCAGAAGAGGTTGGATTAGTATATATAGATGGGAGCTAGGCAGCAACCAGGGAGAGACCGGTAGGATTCACTGCATGGCAGTTTGGAGGGGGGACCCCCCTCCTCTTAGGCAGGTTGGCAGTTTCAGGGATGGAGTGACAGGTCCTGGAATGGGGTCTCCATGGGAGGAAGGCAGACAGGCAGTTGCAGTCAATGGGTCCAGGGTTCCTTTGGGAATTCAGGTGGTGAGAGCATTCATGGGAGCAGTAGGAATTTGGTGGAGCAGGTACTTTAGGATCACGGAGGACGTTGGGCCCAGTTTTGTAAGTGGCATTCTTGGGCCACTGGGGACTGTCACGGTAGTGGCAGGACCTTGACAAGGGATCAGCGGATGATGGCAGCTCCTCCCAATCCCTGTTCCACATGTGACACAACGGCTCAGGGTGTGGAAGGTGGGAGTGGGTAGTGGCCTGGACTCGATGGGGTCTGCCATACCCATGTCTGGGGCAGGCCCTGGGGCCTACAAATGAGTAGGCCATTACGCCAATGTAGGTTGTACCCATCTCTGGAAACAGGATTTTTGTTTGGAAGCAGGGAGCCACTGTAGCTGCTTGGAGGGCTTGGCTCTGAGGACAGTCATGGGGAATGTGTGAAGGAGAATGCACCAGAGACTAGACTGGGACCAGGTTTAATGGGAGGAATGCTTATGAGAGCAGCTGCAGAGGTTTCAGTCTGTTCAATTTTCACCCAAGCATGAATTAACTTGGTGGCAGCAGAGGAGTACATCATTCCCCTGAGGAGGAGAAAAGGAAATGGAAAGGGGTTCAATAAAAGAAACTGTGACAGAGGAAGGCTCTTGCCAGTGCCAGTGGGTCAGCAGGAGCTTTTCATTCTGGAATTTTCAGTAGTCAATACTTGATCCTGGGGTTAAGTTTGCTGCTGGTTCTGTTGTATGGAAAATCCATGCCTAAAATGCCTGTAGCTCTTTCTGTCAAAAATCAGTTTTGGTAAATAAGTCAGCCCCATGGAGCTGTATTATTTCAAGATTTTAGTTACTGTGACCCTGAGCTCTGTAATCATTTTAGGAACTCAGGAGAACAACATTGATTCATTTGTAGAAATCAGAGTCCAATTTGATTATTGTCATAGAAGGATTTTGATGAATTATAAGTCCTTTAGTTTTTAGGGATTTTCACAGTCTTTCCTGGGGTCTGAAGTATAATCCCATATGCCGTCCTGCTCCAGGTTCACTGGGTTGGAGAAGCTTGAAGATGAACTGACCAGTCAGCCTTCTAGATTTCCTGCTGGGTGAGAAGCTGAACACCCTTGAGCCCAGTGTCTTGGGGTTTGAAGATGTCTTAAGGTAAGATACCCGTGGTTTTTATTCCGATTTTGATCTATGGAGAACTTGGTGAGGTTCTAGATCCTGAGGCCCCCTTTCCCTCTGTAACATCTGGTCCCCAGACATGGGAAGGGGGGCTACATAGATAGCTAGTAAGACCCCACCTTAATTGCTTTGTCCAGTTCCAGAAACTGCATCTCAAGAATGGCATAGACGGAGTTGGGGGTGGTGCAGAGGAGGGCTACCAAAATGGTGCAGGGTCTGCATCAAAAACCCTATGAGAACAGGCTGAAGGAGCTCAATATCTACACCCTGGGGTAAAGAAGGGAGGGGGGGATATGATAAAGATATTTAAGTACCTCAAATGGGTTAATAAGATACGGGAGGGGAGTATTTTTCATGACAAAAGGTGCTCTAGAACAAGGGAACGTGAAGCTGGAGGTGGGTAGGTTCAGGAGGGATGTGAGGAAGTATTTCTTCACAGAGACAGTGGTTGATTCCTGGAGCAGCCTTCCAGTTGAGGTAGTAGGGGCAAAAACAGTGGTGGAGTTCAAACGCAAATCACTAAATAAATCAATGAGTAAACAGGACAGTCTGTGTAGGCCAAGCAGCCCATATCTGCTGTCAGACTCTATGCTTCTGTGTTTGTGTGAATTTGCTTGGGCTTGCATAATCTGTGCAGTAGCAGGCTTAAGTCAGCAGCATCTGAAGGCTTGGCAGTCTCACTCTTGTAAGAGGCTAATAATGTCTTGACAGTCACTGCTGTGTTTAGAGGTCTATCCTCCGCTGTCACTTCCTCCACCTCTGCCTCTTGAGGTAGATGGTTTCTCCTGTCTACCTCCAAAACCTATCCCTGTGGGCCATCTTAGGTTTATATTATGGACCCTGCTGGATATGGCATACTACTGCATTTGTCCTTTCCAGTACACTATAGGGCCCTTTCCAGGCCCAGTCCAGTTATAGTGTTCTGCCCTCCCTTATGTGGGGATTGTATAACCAAACTAGATCCCACTGCTAACATCAGTTTTCACACAATTTGTTTATTGTTTGTTTTTATTCTTATTGAGTAAGTTAAGGTTTAGTGTTTATTTCTGACTCAGCTGTGTTAGTTGGTGTGACAACCAGACAATGTTTGCTGGTAGTTTGAAATATGTTTATCAAATGTTTATCAAATGCTACTGTAGTAACTTCTGTAGCACTGGGAGGCCAGGAGGCAGTTTTCAAAGGTGAGAGAAATAGCCTGTTTGGGAAATTTTCAAGAGCAAAGCAGGGTTTCTTTAGTAAGTGTAGACTTTCACTCTACTGGCTTCCTGGAAGGGGGATAACTTTACTAGTACACAAAGGTATCAGAGACATTCTGTCTCAGTGGCATCCAAACACATACTTTCAGATGCTAAATAATCTGCAAGAGCAAGTTGGATCCCAGAGACACAAAGGACAGATAATACCACAAGGTAGGCATCACTCAAAATTCTAGGCCTGAAGCAGTTTCAGCCAATCGGATGAACCTGGGTACAGGGAAGTGACACCAGCCTCTCATGATTAACAGGGAGAGAGAAAGAGAGGAGAAGGGTTAAATGCTTCATCCAAGAGAGTTTCTGTTTCTTTTCACTGGGGTTTCTGTGCGTCAAAGAAGGGAGCCAGACTGTGTGCCTGCAGAAGGAGAGGCTGAGGTAACAAGGCTGGTGGATAGTGAGGTAAGAACATTGTATTACTTGTAGGAATGATAGAAGCATTTACCTATACAAGTGTGCAAGATTCCTTTTATAATCCTGTATGTGTACTGTCGCTGTACTATACATACTGCAAATAGTGCTATACAGGATTATTACTGTTGTATTTACACATCCAGAGTTATTTAATACATTATTTAATTTTCTAAAGACTTGAGCAACTGGTTGTTTGTGACTCCATCTCTGAGGGAAGGGTACCTGTATAGAAGGGGGTGCATAGGGAACGGTCTCCAAGAGAATAGAATTTGTCCTACCCAGAGCAGAGATCCTCACTATGGGAAGTTTAAAGGGTAGAAGGTGACAGAAAAGTGCCATAAGAGCACCAGGATCTGAGCTCTTGCTAAAGAGGGACTTTGACAGCGGTGACACTTGTCCAGGCAGTCTCTGTGGCAAAGGCCTGAGAGAGCGAAAGAGGCTCACGGAGACTGTGGGGTGCTCTTACTGTCATGATGGTGGCAGCAGTGAGGATGAGAAAGTGAGACTTTACTGCATAAAGCACAGCTTGGCTATCCAGTACCAAAAGGGGGCAGTCACAAAATTAAGAAGTATTAACAGGTTTACAACAGTACACACTACAACTCTGTCTATCTTCTCTCATATTGTACTTTTTTTATTTTATTTTCTATACAGGTTTGCAAAGTTTAGAGATAGAAATGCCGGCAAGTACAATGCTGTGAGGTTACCTGAGCACCAGCATCTGTGTGAGGAGAGAGGCACACTGCATGAAGGCTTGGACAGAGCTAAGCTGATTCAGACTGGAAACAGCTGACCAAGGAGACCTGGATGACTCTAGGGGCTTCAGTGAGAGGCAGCCTCGCAAGCTGAGTTGATATTAGTTCACATTGCAGAAAGGCAGAAGGACAGGTAGATATAACTTGCTAGGTTAAAAACTGAAGTAGCTAAGCTAGATAGAGTCAAGAGTAAAACAGTGCAAGGCAGATGCAGAGGAGAAGCAGAAGCAATGAGATGCAGAGGCAGCCGAGAGAAAGCCAAGCAAGTGGCAGTGGCAGCATGAGCAGAAGAAAGGAGAAAGAATGCAGACATCAGCTCGAGATGAGACCATGAACTCCGGATGACAACACTTCAGCAGAGGCATATGTGGGACCAGATGTGTAATGGGGTAGATGGAGGCAGCAAAGGTGCAAAGGCTCAAAATGGGGTCCAATTAAATTATTGATGATTTTCTTAATTCATTTGAGAAGTTGCATTTGCAGTATGAACTGGCAGAGAGCACTGGCCAACCTGTCTTACTCCATTGCTTGCTGGGAAGACATGGCAAGTGTTTTCATGCTTGGACCCTAATGATGGCAGGGACTATGTGAAAATTAAGGGCACTATTTTAAAAAACATGAGTTAACCCCTGAGGCTTACAGACTTAAATACAGACAGTTAAGAATGCAGGGGAAAATTATAAAGGACTGAATATGCAACTGATTACTTTGCAGGGAAGATGGTTAAAGCTGCTTGCCAAGTTCTCAGGTTCCTATGTTGGCATTGCACAGTTAGTTCCTATGCGATCCCAAGCTCAGCTGGCAAGAAGTTAAATAAATTATATTTCAAAATGGCGTTTTAGATCATTTCGCTCTGTGGTTATCTGATCCTTTTTTTTCTTTGTCCAAAGTTCACATATGTGTATTGTGTCCGCATACGTGAATGACATCAGCCTAGGTAAGGCATTCCCACAGCACCTCTCGGTCCTCTGTCACTCAGTTTTGAGGGATGCAGCAGAACAGGCATACTCGGAGGAGCTCTGTAACACTAAGTAAACTGGCAATATTCTGACCTGATCAATGAAACCTCTGCTTATATAACATGTTGAGGCAGGTACTTCTGTTCAGGAGTGGTGGAGTGCTAATTCCCTTGAGTTAAAATTTTATTCACGACTGGCTCAAAACTCTATTTCCTCAGTCAGTTGATCCTGGTAACATCGTGATTTACATGTCCAGAGTGAAATATTACAATTGTAATAACTGCAGGTGGTACATTTTTATCCTTTAAGGTACAAGAAGTCAGTGTTAAAATGACAACTTTTGTACCTGAGCTGAACAGCACAGTGCAATAAGCTGTAAAGTATTGGCCTGCACTGCTTCCCTCCTGATTGCTGCTGCCCCCAGCCACTGCTATTGCTTCCATTATTATAGCCATTGCTATATTTCCCTGTACTTCTGTGTTTTCTTTGGTTCATTTAAGGAGTTCAAATGCAAACACCATAACACTGATCTGTAAAGTATGTTTTGATTTGCATAAATAAAGTTACATGGTGCATTGAATTCTTCCCCCCCCCACCAGCATCTAAAGAAATTTATAAATAAACCTAAATATACTGCACATAGTTTACAGTGCATCCGACAAGTCCTTTCTGAGACTGTTGTTTTGCACTGCTGGCTGCTAACATCTCCATAGTCTCTATTTGTGATGTATTTTGGCTTATCTAGTCCACTGTGATATAGCCACATACTATATACTGCAGTTTGGTTGTTACCAGTATCTCCTGACTTTTACGTAGTTGTGATATCTTGATAGCAGTCGTACTATTTGGCTGTATGTTTGTTTTTTGTCGTTGATCTAATTTCAGCTATGTTTAATTACTGTGTTATCAATGGCTGCAGTAATGCTATCTCAAGTGAGATTTCACTTTTGAATTTCAAAATGCAGATAGGTCACCAACACGATTTAAGAAGTGGGTGTCTTTCATTCTTCTGGACTGTGAGTGGGATTGGCAGTCGGCCTTTGCCCTCACAATTTGTCACCATTTTCCCAGTTCCTTTACCAATGCCATGAAGTTTCATTACAAATTTTGCAAATCATTGAAATTAGCCAAAGATGAAATCCCAACAGTACATCCCTTCATAGCACAAAGACAGTTACTATCACCAAACCCGTGTAAACATTTTAGTGAAGAACAGACCAACACCTGAAGGGCAAGCTAAACGCTGCAGTCGTGCTATAGAGAATTGATGGCTTTAAGGGTATGTAGAGCTTCATTATACAATGGCAAGAAAAGATCCTGGACTCTGATTGGTCAGTCTTCGGCTGGACCCGTGATGTTATCCCAGCACAACATCACAGGTCTAGTCTCAGCCTCACTGTGAACCTGTAGATGACCTTGAGCACTTGCTTGATTATTTTATCTGCTCTTAAAAAACAAAAATATTTTTCCACACAAAAACATCTTTAAAATGATTTTTTTTTTAAATTCTGTATAACAACGAGCCATTGTATAATAGCAATAATGCCCTTTAGGGCCGGCCCGGTGGTGCTGAGGGTTGAGGCGCTGGACACCACACCTCGCGCCACGCTGGCGACCCGTGTTCGGGAACGGGCACGGGTTGCCGTGGGTCGGCAGGGAGGAGATGGATTGAGCATCCATGGGACTGCTCTCCATCTCGGGGAGGGATTTCAGCGGCGGTGCTTGCCTGACCCCTAGCGAGGCTGGGGGTCGACGTCACATAGCTGCAAGCTATGGGAGCAGGGGCAGTGGCAGGCAGCTAATTGGGGTGCGCCGTACGGGAGCGTGCATGTACCCAGTCGCAGGCGCTATTGCACACCAGAGCCCGCCAGGGGGAAAAAAAACAGTGGAAAGGAGAGCCTGGCAGTATGAAGTTGTTCCCGCGGCACCGTCCCTGGAAGGGCACCTCCCTGGCATGGATCCGTTGGGGTGGGTTGAGTCACTCCCCACCACCCTGCCACGAAGGGTAAGTCGCGGGGTGCATAAGGGAGGGGGTCTGATCTTCTGGGATGGCGCTGGGGGAACAACGGATGGCAGGGGTCCGCAGCCGGAACTCTGGAGGAGAAAAATAATAAAAAAAAATAATGCTCTTTAGGATGTGTGTCATTTGGGATA
Source organism: Neoceratodus forsteri (assembly GCA_016271365.2). Taxonomy (NCBI): domain Eukaryota; kingdom Metazoa; phylum Chordata; order Ceratodontiformes; family Ceratodontidae; genus Neoceratodus; species Neoceratodus forsteri. Next base: position 126,276,823 of record CM028134.1, read on the forward strand.
ATGTCACGCCTCAGTTGTTAGACGCACTCGGCCTGCAGCTTCATGCCCAACCACCTGAGGCGTGACGTTATCCCAGCATGACACACACCCTGTCGGGCATTATTGCTTACATATGTATCTGTCCTTACACTGTATTATGTTGTTGCAGTCAATTTTCATGTTTTTGTTTGCTTACTGTGCAGCTCTGTGGCTGCTGCATTCAAAGCTGGGTGTCTTTCGCTACTCATGTGCCTTCTGCACAACAACTTACCCATGTCCTGTTTTGAAACATCTGAGTGTTCTGATCCTCCATCCAAATGGTGGTTAGTCATGTGCCTTCAGCCCCTCACCCCAACTGCTGTGGGCCACAAGTCATGCCATGAGCCGGCAGACAATTAAGGAGTGCAGGCTGTGCTCACCCTCCTATGAAGGAGAGTGTCCAAGCATATGCCCTTAACCATTCCCACAGATACAATGTTCTCCAGTCCTGTTTGCCATTGTAGTTGGCAAGTCAAGGTTTGCTGTATGCCATGACATGCCGCATCGACCACATTCAAATACTCTGTCACAGTTGCAAGCCCACAATTGACCTATAACAGCCAAGATTAGAAACAGTATCTCTGTTTTCATGCTGATTACGTATAGATACGTGGAAGCACATCGCACATGCACACATTAAATGGGTCTGTAGGATTTGAACCATGTTTCTTGTCTCCAGCATGCACATTTTTGTAATTTTAATCCCATCCGTATTGTGTTATTGCATTCCATTTGTAGACATTAGTTGCTATGTGGCACTGTGGTAGGTGGTATTCAGGTCTGTTGCCTTGTGTATGGGTTGAAATTTGCACTGGCCCAATAGCCAAATGCTAGTAGATTTTGTTTCAACAATAACCATGACTGGGAAACAACTACCCCAGGATACCATATTTTCTGGAAGGACAGAACTGGTAGAGAAGGGGGGGAGTGATTATATAAAGGAGAAAATTAAAGCTACTAAGGCCCAAAGTGACAATATGGAAACCAAGTCACTTTGGGTCACTCTGAAGGCTGGTAATGGAGCAGTAACTCAGGTAGGAGTTTTTACCAGCCACAGTGACAGTGTTGGAAGGGACAAGGAAATATTGGAAGCCATACACAAAATAAGCAGGGAAGTGATAGTGATGGGAGACTTCAATTTACCCAACATAAATTTGGGTACCCATACAGCAAGTTCAACCAGAAGCAAAGACTTTCTGTAGGCTGTGCGCATATTGGGCCTAAAACAGCTTGTAAAGGACCCAACAAGGGGGAATGCTGTCCTTGACCTGTTACTAACAAATGATTGTTATATATCAGAGGTGGAGGTTGGGAGCCACCTGGGGTCTAGTGACCACTGTATGGTGTGGTTTCAAGTCAAGACAAAACAGAAACTAAGCACTCAAAAACTTAAGTCATGGACTTTAGACAAGCAGATTTCACAAAAATGAGCGAGATCTTAAACAGAGATGTATTTATTTATTTAAAAGTTTTATCAGGAAGGCGTGCTGAGCAGACTACCGCTCAATTCAAACAAGTTCTGGAGGGTGGGAAGCAAGGCAGGCATCACAGAGTAGAATACAACAGTAAAATGCATGCTTACAAAACACATTGGACTGGATATTCAAAAGGGTTGCACCATGCGCAATACGGTTGCGCCTGCACAGGTCCGAAATTGCGCCATTCTGCCATATTCAGCAGGAGGCAGTTGCGCCCCCCCCAAGGCAAGCTGAGCAACAGCACAATGCAAATGAATGCATGCTGAACTGGAGGGGGAGGAACCATGCATAAACTGCACAGCCCAATATTCAGCGGGCTGTGCAGAGTTCTCTGGCGCAACCCCCAACCTGCGCCTGCACAACTTTCAATAAAAAAAGGAGGCCAAGTCGAGGGCCACCCACAGGTGAGCTGCCGCATTGCAGGGTGCAACACAGCAGCTGCCACCTGTGGCTGGCCCTCAACCTACTCCCTGTGCCTCCCCTGCAGCCCGATCGCGGGCAAAAGTGTAAAAAAGCCCCACCACCCCCCGACTGGCCCAATCGCGGGCAAAAGCTTCAAGAAACCCCCCACCACCACCAGCCTGATCATGGGCAGCAAAGTGTCCCCAGAACATATCCTGGTGGTCCAGTGGACCCCGCTAAGCCCGATCGTGGGCTGCAAATGTTTAAACCCCACCCCCAAGAACATATCCCTGGTGGTCCAGTGGACCGCTAAGCCTGATCAGCGAGGCTGCAAATGTTTAAACCCCACCCCAGAACATATCCCTGGTGGTCCAGTGGACTGCTAAGCCCGATCGTGGGCTGCATAATGTGGCGACACACTCCCCAAGACCATATCCCTGGTGATCTAGTGTCCCCACCCCACCCACCCACGAAGCCCCCACCACCCTGCTCCCCGGCGGCGGGCAGGCAGCATCCACCACCTGCTGCCCCGCCGCCCGCCGACTGACTGCCCGGTAGGGCTGCACGCCCATTGGTGCAGAGCAAGAGCCAATGGGCTTGCAGCCCATACCGTACAAGGCAGTCCAGATATGTGAATGCTCTTGCTCTGCACCAATAGATCACCAGGGATATGGTCTTGAGGGGGGGTGTGCGTCGCCACATTATGCAGCCCGCGATCAGGCTTAGCGGTCCACTGGACCACCAGGGATATGTTCGGGGGGGACACTTTGCTGCCCGCGATCGGGCTGGTGGAGGTCATTGGAAGCTTTTCCCGTGATGTGAGCCAGTCGGGGGAGGGGATTTTATGCTTTGCCCGCGATCGGGCCAGTCGGGAGGTGGGGATTTTTACACTTTGCCCACGATCGGGCTGCAGGCGTCGGTCCTCGACGCGCTGCTGCCTGCAGGGCGCCAGGCGCAAGTCCTCGGGATCGGCACACCTGCATGCTAATGGCATGCAAATGGGGATGAGAATAGATGCAAATGGCCCCCCCTGTGCCTTGCATGAATTATGGCCCCATTTGCATGTCATCTTTTGAATATCGGAAATTTGCGCATGGCGCAATGGTACTTGCGCCACCGCAACTTGATTTTTTTTCATTTTTTTTTCATTTCATTTTTATTAAATGGGTTAGACCATTGAGTAAAACTCATTTAAAATGGTGACCCTTGGTCATACAAAATTATGGTTACAACAATTACATAAATACAGAAAAATGACAAACATACATTAACATACTTAGCACAAGAAAAAAAACAAAAAAACTTATTTAACCACAACAATCCTTCTTTTGCCCAGAAAGTGATTCCAAATACCAAGTTTTAACAGCTTTTCGTGATGGTATTTTTTGATTATACAATCGAAATTTTACAAGAATCATATTCCAAAATCTAGGAACTAACTGACTAAAAAAGAAATCAGAATGTTTAGTTTTTAATCTAGGTATAACCAACTCCCTATATCCTGCATTTCTTAATGAAGGTTTAACTTCCCTAACTTCTAACCTTTCAGACAAGTATTCTGGAATTACTATAGTAATACTTAGTAATACTTTTAAAGACCAAAAGGTATTTATGCAGCTGTCTTCTCTCTGCTAATGAGGTCCATCCTAATCTCTGGTACATTAAGCAATGATAGGTGTCCCTAGGACACTGTAAGATCAGTCTCGCAAGGTGATTATACAGTACCTCCAGTCCACTCTGACCACTGCACCATGCACAGTGGCTGTGGCCGGGGGTGATATTCAAAGGAGTTGCTCAATAGCACAACTCCTTTGATCCTTGCACACCCTCTGTAACTATTTTGTGCAGCGCAAGGTCTTGCCACAAAATAGCGCGTTTGAATATGCAGCCCATTATGTACAGGAATTGGGGGGGGTAAGGAGCAGGGGAGTCAACACAGAGTATAAATACATTGGTAATGTGTGAGTACAAGCACATTCAGTGCAGAAAGTACAACCAGAGAATTAGAATACAGGTAGCCTGTTACATCGTGGAAGGAATTCCTGGTGGAGTACAGTCATATAACAATACAGCCAGTACACAACTGTTAAGATGACTAGGTACAGCACAGCTATAATCAGAAATGCGATTACAAAAAAATAACCTTCAAAAAAGGTATATTTGGGGTATTAGCCAGGAGGAGAGAGATGGTCAGTTAAACTGTTGGACCATAGCTACACACTGACAGCGAGGTCAGCCATCATAAACTAATCACTTTTTAGAATTACCAGTCATCTAGGTTCATGCACAGGAGGTGCAGAAATGGGCTTTGAGGAGGAGTTTAGCGGATGGCACAGCTGGTTTCCCAAATGGCTAATGGTAGAATTCCACAGTTTAGGCAAGCGATATGAAAACTGCCTGTCCTGCGGTGGTGGTCATATGAGGGATACTCAGGAGTGGGTGTCAAAATTTCAGAGGAGTGCAAAGGTGGAGGGTGAGGACAGGGTACCATAGAGGTATGGGGGTAGAGATCTGGTCCAGAACTTGGCCATGAGCCTGGTGCGGTAAGACAACCTTCTATCCTGCAGTGAGGGGAGGTGCAACTACTGGTAGAGGCTGCAGCGGTGTGTGCTGGGAGGACAGTCAAGGGCGAAATGACAGAAGGAGTTGAAGAAGGTGTCCAGTCTGGTCAGGGTAGTTTGGGGAGAGGCACAATAGACTACATCGCCATAGTCAAGGATAGGGAGGATCATTTTCTGTACAATCTCCCACCAGGCGGTAACAGGATGCACCTACAGTTACAGTACAGTGCCCCAAGCTCGGGTGCAGCTTCTTGTGGAGTGCCTCAATGTGTACAGAAAAAATTGAGGTGTTGGTCTAGCCATACCCTGAGGTATCTAAAGGAGGAGCAATTCTCAGCTTCGTCCCATCCAGGGTGTGGAAGGTGGGTAGAGAGGAGAGCCGAGATAGTCTCTGCCTTGCGCCAAAGGTCATGGAGACTGTTTTCTTGGCATTCAGGAATAGTTGATTTGAGCAAAACCAGAGCTGGACATTGCTGAAGTCTAGCTGTAGTCTAGATTCGACATCAGAAGGAGAGGGGCCTGAGGTATATAGGTCTGTGTCATTAGCATACATGTGAATGGATGTATGCGGGCAGGTCGAGAGCTGGTCATTGAGGAAAATGGAGAACAGTAGTGGCCCTAGGACTGAGCCTTGCAGGACCCCAGATGAGATGGGGAGAGGGGAGAGGAAGTGAGGAGATAGAGTTCACAATCCTGATGGATTGGGTCCTGCCTACCAGATAGGATTGGAACCAATTGGTTACTATGCTGGAAAGCCTAGCTAGGAAAAGCTTGGCAAGGAGGAAAGGGTGTGAGACAGTGTCAAAAGCCTTTGCAAGGTCAACAAAGATGGCTGAGGTAATGTGGGCTTGATCCATACAAGTGAGGATGGCATCAGTAAGCCTTATGAGGGAGGTGGTAGTGGAGTGGGACTTCCTAAAACCAGACCGGAAAGGGGTGAAGAAACCCTCATGATCAGTCGGGACAAGGCCTGGAAGAAGTTCAAGCTCTCCTCCCTTCTGGCAGACCTTGTGTCATACAAAGCCTTAAGAAACAAAACCAAGAGAGCCATTAAACTTGCTTAAAGGGAGTATGTCACACACCTCCAGAAAACCAACTTAGGCAACCCTAAGCAATTCTGGAATCATGTCAACAACCTGATCAAGGGCAACAAAAAGACTGAACCTGGCCCCATTGAGGTCAATGGTCAGCTTGTTAGAGACTCCACTCAAATAGCGACCGCCCTAACAACCACTTCACAGACCTTGAGGCCTACAAGGCTTGCCAGTCTCCCCAACTTCGGCTCCTAACACAGGCGAGCCTATATACTATGAACGACCCTCTTTCCACCTGAGACTGGTAAAGCGAAAAGAGGTCCTAACCCTCCTAAAGGCACTGAAAGTTAGAGGCTCGGAGGACCAGATGGAATAAACCCTCGGCTACTCAAGTCTGGAGCCCCTTCTATATCCAGACTCTTGACCTGGCTCTTAAACAGATCGCTACGGAAAGGGATCATTCCCAACCAGTGGAAACAGGCCAACGTGGTCCCAATCCATAAAGGTGGCCCCAGGGAAAGCATAAGCAATTACAGGCCTCTCTCCCTGCTCTGCACACTTGCTAAGCTACAAGAAAGGCTAGTCTACCACCAGCTCCGTGACTACTTGGAGGATCATCAGCTCCTAGCTCCCTCACAACACAGATTTAGATCTAACCACGAGACTGAAACAGCCCTTATCAACTTCTCGGATGAAGTACTCAGAGCAATGGACAATGGGATACCCACAGGTGCTGTCTTTATAGACCTGTCCATGGCATTTGACCTTGTTGACCACAAACTCCTGCTACAGAAGCTGAACAATGTGGGCTTAGACCCCCATGCCCTCAAGTGGTTTGGGAGCTACTTATCTGGCTGGACACAGAGGGTCACCTGGAAGGGAGCCATATCAGGTCCACAGCCTCTAAAACAGGATGTACCGCAAGGTTCAATCCTTGGCCCCCTCCTTTTCTCCTTGTTTACCAACAACCTAAATACCCACTGTGGGGGTAGCTCGGTTGTTCAGTATGCAGATGACACTGTCATCTACCGATCCTTGGGCAAAGGGGCAGCTCTCGGTCCCCTCCTCCAAAGTGACCTTATATCACTTGAGGCATGGCTGAGTGATAACAGAATGGTACTAAATGCAGACAAAACCAAGGCGGTGCTATTTGGGCCCAGATCCCTGGGTCATGACAGGACTTCATCCTTGCAACTCACCACACTCTCTGGAAGAGGCATCAAAGTAGTGCCCTCCCTAAAATATTTAGGTCTCACACTTGACCAATCTCTCACCTTCAAGAACCACGTGGATCAGGTTACCAAGATCTTACACCATAAACTTGGTACCTTGTACTGACTGAAGGACCAGCTCATCCCTGAGGCCAGGCTTTCCATTGCCACAAGTGTCCTGCTCCCTACCTAACCTATGCTGCACCAATTATACAGGACATGGCTAAACAAGAAGTCTCCAGGATGCAAATTTTGTACAACAAGGTAGCTTGGTTCGCTACCAGGACCACCCGTGACATCACCACTGTGACACACTGTCCCAGCTACAGTGGCCCTCATTGACCACTCACCTACAATACCCCTTGCTTGTCCTGGCCTTCAAGCTACTCAAGCTGCCCACTCCACCCAGCATAGTAGGAACCATAGCAATTAAACATAACCCCAGGAGCCTACGGACATCAGAATGAACTCTACTGGAAGTCCCCACAGTAAGGACTAATGCCAGTGGCAGATCTTTCTCCTACCTAGCCCCCAACCTGTGGAACAAGCTCCCTCCTTTGGTGCAGGAGGCCTCCTCACTTAGGAACTTCCACACCAGACTCAAGGCTCATATGATTGACTGCAGCACATGCCATTGCCACGGCTCATAACTTGACCCCTCTCTCCCACATCAACCCTCCTGAAAGTGAGCCTACCCAAGTACCCCCCTCAAGATCCAAGGTACCTTGGTCATGTTATTGTCCTATAGATAGCTTTTGTCTTGGAGGTAGTTCTCCACCTGAAATCTGCAAATTGCTTGTCATGTATATAACCACGACAGGTAGTTACTAGGTAAAAACTGTGTCATGTTGATAACTATGGCTTTAACCTCCATGCAAACCTGAATATATTTTGTAACTTAATGTCTTTCCTCTGCATCAAAACATGTATTGTTATCCCGGGTTGCCCCTGAAAAAGGGACCTTTGGGGCTCAGTGGGCCTACCCGGGCACCAAAATTTAATAAATAAATAAATAAATAAATAAATGTAGATTCAAGGAAGAAGGAGAGTGGGGAGAGGACTAGATGTTCCTAAAGTTTAGCTAGAATGGGGGAAGGAAATAGGGTGTAGTTACCCAGGAGGGAGGGGTTGCCACCCTTCGGGAAGGGATGACTGTGGCATGTTTCCATTTGGCTGGGATAGAGGTAGAAGAAGAACAGATTGAACAGAGAGGCCAGTGGGAGGCAATGGCTGGGGCAGACAGGATGAACATTTAGCGTCCAACCCGGTGGGACATTTGCCTTTGGATGGGTTTAACTTAAGCAAGCATTGTACACATCAGCAGGGATAACATGTTGGAAGGCAAAAGCACTGGAGTTGGTTTGGGCAGCTTGTGGTGTTGTAGGAAGAGCTGGTGTGGAGTGGGGGAGAGAGGACAACAGAGATGCAGTACAGTTTGTGAAGTAGGAGTTGAACTCCGAGGCCACTGTTAGTGAGTCCTTGACAGTGGTGTCCCCAGTGTTAATGACATGTGTGGGGGGTTGTGATGGTGGGGAAAGAGGGACTGAACCACTTTCCAAAATTTATAGGGGTGGTTTATATTTGAGTGGAAACTGGATCTGAAATAGTTGCTTTGCCTGGTGGATTTGCCTAGTGCATGCATTTCAAAAGGCTCAGTAATTCTGGTAGGCTAAGTGAGAGAGGTAGCTTTATGGGCCCTCCAGGCCTGGTCCCTGCTCAGAGACTGGCCATGACATCAGCAGAGATCAGGGCAGGTGGGCCTCCCGAACCCAGGTATGTCCAAGGGGCATAGGTCCCAGACTGCCAGGAACTTTGTCTTGAAGGAAGCCAGTGCAAAATCGTCTGAGAAGGTATACGAGATGGCAGACCAGTCTATGTTTGCCAGGTCATTTATGAGTGACTGCAAGGCCCAGGGAGTTATATGACCTAATCAGCAGTGTTCGGGGGCTTTTGGCCTGAAGACTTTTCTTATTGAATAGATTAGATGATGGTCGCTTAGGGAGTCAGGTAGCAGGACAGCTGAGATAATCCAATGAGAGTGGGAGGTGAGGGACTAATCTAACAGAGAGTGGTTTTGTGCTTTGGGGTTTAGGTGAGAGGGTTCCGTAATCAGCTGGGCCAGGTTCAGTGCAGCCATGTCATGTTGAGCCAATTCATGTTGAACTCACCCAAGATGTGTAGCTCACTGCTCAGTGCATGGAATTTGAGGGCCGTTAGATGTTCCTTGAAAGAGGAAATGGGGGAATCTGTGGGGCGGTAGGAGCCAGCTATCTACATGGGGATAGCATGAGGGAGGGATATTTTCACCATCAAGGATTATATAGTTTGTGAGGAAGTGGGTAGGGAATGACACGGTGGTTGATTGAAGGGTGGAATTGATGTACATGGCTGTGCTTCCACCCCTTTTGCCACTCTGCTGGTCTTGTCGGATTACAGTGTAACCAGGGATAGAGATGCATGCATCCTTGGTGTGAGGTTTTAGCCATGTCTCAGTAATGATAAGTACGTCCGGTTTTAGGGATAGGACTGGATAGGCTGGAGCAGAGTAATTTTTGGGAGAAGGCTGCGGATGTTCAATTGAGCCAATCTTAGACCACGGGGAAGTTGAAAGGGGGGTCTGGGCCCTGATTCGGTTCAATATCCCCTGCCATCAGCAGCAACATGGTCACCAGGAACTTTGTCAGGGCTAACCTGGACTTACTGTCAGGAGAAGAAGATTGAGTAGGAGGAGCCAAGGTGGTCTGTGGGAGAAATTTTAGTGTGATCAGACCAGCGTGAAAACTGGGGGGCAGTATGGAGGGGCCAGGTGACCAGGAGCAATAGTGGGCAATGGGAGGTGGGTGGTGATAGAGTTGTGTGTGGTAGGAGGCATGGGATGAGCTATTTGTTGAATGTCCAGGGCCGCTGGGTAGATGGAGGATGGTAGAGCCACCGAGGGTAGAAAGAGGGCAAGGGTGGCAATGGGGATGAGTGCCATGATGCGATAGGCTGGTGTGGGAAGTGTGCAAGTTTTTAGCGAGAGAGTGAACTCTATTTTGCACTGCCCAGGAAATTGTGCTGCAAGTTAGGGGAGGATATGTGTGTGTGACATCTAGTGGAGAGATTCTATAATCTGCAAATGGGAGCTTAGAATGACTGGTTTTACTCAGTCATGTGAGCCACACTATATAGCGAGTTGTTGACCAAGGGAGGTGGTGTTGGCGGTGGGGTAGTCAACGCAAAGCATCGGTGGGACAGAAAGTGCAAGACGCAAGCAGCAGTAGCAGTTTGGGCAGATGCTGGGACTGCCGAGAAGCAGGGTCTGAGAGTGTACCTGACAGGGGTCCAGCAGTTGGGGAGGGCAGGCAGACTTGAAATTCGGGGCCCTCACAACCGCACCAACTGCTTTGGAGAGAAGGGGGGGAAGAGAGTCAGGATTTAAAACAGGTACGACTGGAGGAGGTGCTGGCAGTGGGAGGGGGAGTTTCTTAAGTTCTTGATTCAGATTAACAAAGATACAGTTTAAAAAGGACACAGTTGATTTACACAAGCAGGGGCTAGTTTTGCGATGCACTTAGTAAATTGTTTGCACGCTAGCTATGCTGTTTCCCCAAGGATTTAAAGTTAAAAGGAACACGTAATAAATTCAGCAATTTTCTTTTTTTTTCTCTTTATACAAGGAGGGAAGGGCTAGTGTAGTAGCTCAACAGCAATCACAGGCATGGTTGCTCTATAGCACACTACCAAGCTGTTTCTCTGGTTAACTAAATTAAAGTAACTAACAGAAAATGGCAAAAATCATTTAAATCAGAGCTGCCAGACAAATAAAATATTATCAAACTATTCTGCCAACTACAACTGCAGCATGGTAGATACAATGCTTAAAGTCACAGATTAGATTCTTGGCCAAAATTCAAAGTGCAAGATGCAAGCAGCAGTAGCAGTTTTGGCAGATGCTGGGACTACCGAGAAGCAGGGTTCAAGATTTGTACCTGGCAGGGGTCCAGCAGCTCGGGTGAGGAGGCAAACTTGAAACTCAAGGCCCTCGCGACCGCACCGACCACTGGCAGGGATCCAACAGCTCAGGAGGGCAGGCAGACTTGAAATTCGGGGCCCTCACGACTGCACTGACTACTGGCAGGGGTCCAGCAGCTTGGGGGAGGGTAGGCAGGCTTGAAATTTGGGGCCCTCATGACCACACTGACCACTGGCAGGGGTCCAGCAACTCAGGGGAGGACAGGCAAATTTGAAATTTGGGGCCCTCATGATCACACCAACTGCTGGCAGGGGTCCAGCAGCTCAAGGGAGGGCAGGCAGACTTGAAATTTAGGGCCCTCACGAATGCAGCAACTGCTGGAAGGGGTCCAGAGCTCGGGGCAGGGCAAGCAGAGTTGAAATTCGGGGTCCTCACGACCACACCAACCACTGGCAGGGGTCCAGCAGCTTGGGGAGGCAGGCAGACATCAAATTCAGGGCCCTCACGACCGCACCACTTGCAAATATTGTACAGAGGAGGATGTTGAAGAGTACTGGGCATATCTTAAAAACAGCTATATCCAAAACTGCAAACCATTGCATAAAAGCGGTGAGAAACAGAAAAGAAAAGTTAACCACTCTGGTTTTCTAACAAGTAGTCATCAAGATCAGGAAAAGTGGGCTGCTTAGGAAATACAAAAACAGATCGACAAGGGCAGAGATGACTACAAAGAAAAACAGAGGAAGCAAACAAATATATCACGACAGCAAAGGCAACAAGAGAGAAGATAGCCAAGGAGGTCAAAAGGAGACAAAACCTTCTATAGATACTGTACATCAGTGAGAAAAGAAAGACAACAGAATGTATTGTCAGACTCACAAAGAAAGGTGGTGGGGGACACCGAGGATGATAAGGACAAAGGGAAATCTTCAACAGATATTTCTGCTCTGTATTCACCAAGGAGGAGGAAGATTGCAAACCCACCATTGCAGGGGGCAACAAAGGAGGCAACAGACTATATTCGGGACCCTTTGTAAAGGAAGGGGTCCTAAAGGAACTGGAGAAACTCAATATAGACAAGGCCATGGGACCAGATGAAATGCACCCTAGATTACAGAGAGAACTAAGAGAGGAACTGGCGGCTCCCCTGGCTGATCTTTTTAACTTACCACTTCAATTGGGCAAAGTCCCACAGGAGTGGAAAAAGGCCGCAGTTATTCCTCTATACAAAAGGCAGGCGCAGGATAGTCCAAGCAACTACAGACCAGTAAGCCTCACCTCAGTTGTGGGCAAAACAATGGAAACCCTTCTAAAGGAGAGGATTGTATGTTTTCTCAAGGACAACAGCAAATTAGACAAAAAACAGCATGACTTTTACTACAGGAAGGCCATGCCAAACCAATCTGACTTATTCAACTGGGTGACAAAAATAGTGGACCAGGGCAGTGCTGTGGAAATAGTATGTCTGGATTTCAGCAAGGCCGTCAACTCGGTCCCCATATGGAAGGCTACTAATCAAGTTAGACAGCATGGGAGTAGAGCAACAAGTGGTGAACTGGAGTGCAGGATTGGCTTACTGGAATGACCAGAGGATACTAGCAAATGGCTCACTTTCAGAAGAAAGAGGAGTAGCTAGTGGAGTGCCACAGGGATCGGTGCTTGGTCTGATCCTATTCAATATTTTTATTAACAACATATCTGAAGGACTGGAGGGTAAGGTGAGTTTGATTGCAGACAACACAAAAATAAGCAATAGGTTAGACACTCCAGGTGGAGTGGAAAAGATGAAGGCTGATCTTAGGACTCTGGAAATGTGGTCAAAAACATGGCAGCTAAGCATTTCAATGCAAAAAAATGCAAGATCATGCACCTTGGAAGGGCTAACCCAGGAGAGGATTAGTACCTAGGAGGAGTAAAACTGGAATCCTCCAAAAAGGAGAGATCTGGGAATAATTATAACAGATGACCTGAAAATGTCCAAGCAATGTGAGAAAGTGGCATTACGGGTAAATGGTATGTTGGACTGCCATAGGAAGAGATTACCAGCAGTAAAGAGAGGTCATCCTGCCACTGTATAGATCACTGGTGAGACCACACCTGGAGTACAGCATCCAGTTCTGGAGACCACACCTAGAAAGGATATGCACAGACTGGAAACAGTGCAAAGAGAACTACAAAAATGATACGGACTGTGCAACAAAACTTATTATGAACATCTGTGTGACCTGAACATGTATTCCATGGAGCAACAGAATATACAAGGTGCAGGTTCAAGACTTGTTTCAGATCAAAAATCACACAAGAACCAGGATGCACAACATGAAGCTGGAGAAGGCAGATTCAGAGGCAACACACGCAAGTTCCTCTATACCGAGATGGTGGTAGATGCATGGAACTGTCTTCCACAAGGAGTGGTGGAGGAAAAAAGTGGGAACTTTCAAAAATGCTTGAGATAGGTACAAGGGCACCATAACACGGAATAGCAATTAAGGGAGGGGGTAGGTTTATGGGCAGACTAGATGGGCCATATTGTCCCCTTTTGCTGTCACGTTCTATGTTTCTATGTATCAGGCTAGTAAGATTTTCCTTGATCTAGCCCTGTTGGTTTGTGCTGGAGAAGGTAAAATTTCAATAAATACACCTGCTGGGCTAGTGGAAAAGTCTGTGGGGCAAAAATGGATTTTCCCAGTCACTTGCCCTGCTGGCTAGTGACTGCAAGATGTCATTTTGACCCCTGCTTGTGCCACTGCTGAGGCATCATCCACAACAGTGGCATGCCAATGTGTGCTTGTGTAATGGTTTACTGTTGTAATCCTACATCAGCATGGTAATCAGCCGTAGTCTCATACAAGACTAAGTGCTGACACTGGATAGTAGCAAAGGGATCATATTCATTATTTTGTTATTTTAGCTTTGCTTTTATCTGCCAGGAAGGCCATCCATCCACCACACCTTCATGCCGCTACCATTCATGCCACATCCATTGACCCATGCTCTCACATTTCCACCCCATCCACATTCCATTTGATGGTCAACTAGACGTATACCTTTTTCATGTGTTCCCCCACCATGGGGACCCTTGTGCGCCATGGGTAGCAGTGAACGCTGTACTGTCCCTCACATGGAGGGGAATGGCCAAGGTGAAGCATGGTAGTCACCATTACCCATTGCCACATAGCAGGCTTACTGTGTGGGTAACCAAGTCCCAATGTATGTACTTAGATGCCTACACCATGCAGAGTATGCCACTACTTGTGATGGCGCCCTGCATTTGCCAAACTTACTGCACTGAAATAAGTGTGATGTAAAGTCCATTCCAGACAAGCTTACAACACACCTGGTGTTGCATAATACTCTGCCAGGCAGCATGGTGACTTGGTTAGCACCCACACCATCAATGGCACTTAGCACCCCAGTATTGTAATGTGTTTAATAGCTATCATCAGAAACGTCCAAAGTAAAGCAGTATTCTGCTTGTTACTGTCATCTTGTGTTCATGGTTCTACATGTCAGTGCTACTTGCAATTCTTTCATTTCTGTTTCATTTTCACTTTTCCTACACAGCTGTTTCATGACCGTGACAATGAAGCTCACTTGAGCCAAGAATATCAATCCACAGTACCTACCTTACCGCAACTGATTTGCCTTTGCATCCTGTCACTGATGGTGATGTCATGGTCAGTCTGCATGTATATATTACACAAAATGCAGTATTTATATGCCATATCTTTCAACACTGCTTTGTCAAAATCTAATACTATTATTCTTACTTTTGACTTACAGGGCACCTCAGAAACAGAAATTACAGAAGGTGATGAAACAACCCATAGCAAGCCACATCATTTGGGTTGTGACGCTGGAGTGTAACAACAACCACGTTTAACCCATGTGACTTCACGCCACGAGCATACCTTTGCTGTTATGAAGAAGTCTGTGAATGCAGCCACCCAGACAGTGCATAAGAAGGCCAAAGGTTCATGCCTTTGCTGTCCTATTGTCTGTGTAAAATTAGCACGACACGTCATATGTGCAGAAGCATCATTCATGGGCAGAGCTATATCGTGTTGTTGCTACCACAGTCTGGGGTTGTAGTTCTGTGACATCAGCACTGTTATCACACCTCAGCACAGCGTGTTTCATCTCTGTGATGTATAGTGTTAATATCTGAGCCACATTGTGCACCACACTACGGCATGATTGTGGCCGGCAACAAATGCAGTTTCAGTTGTGCATATTGGTCAACTACAGTGTGGTCATTCCCTGACATTGTGCATGAGATCCACTGCAGTCAGTGACATTGTTGCCCACAGCCATGTGGCATATGGTAAGACACTGTTGTACAAATGCATAAATGTAGCATGCATTACTGCGTATTGACGCAATTCATGCATCATGACCTACCCACACACCAGACCAAAGTATCAGTCACTATTCCAATGTATCTTAGTCCCTACCACTGGTGGAGAATGTCACTGGACTAATTCCACTGGCCCACGCTTTGTGCCATGTTAGACAAATAACCATGGTTGGCACCTTGAAACAATTACTGTATTCGAGTTTGCCATCATCACCACCTCTCATTGCATGTACTCTTGCAGTAATATTTTATAACTCTTCTCATTCATTTCACAGGTGTCATGGCTAGGCCAAAGATTATGTCTGGTAGTGTTCAGTGTGAGGTGATGAGTGATCCCACCCTGCAACAGTGTAAACAACCCCATGAGTGCAACGCTTGCTGCTCCACATTCTAAACACCTCCTTGTCATCTTTCTCGGATGAAGACAATGCAGATACAGAGTCTGAATACAAGCCCAGTGATGACTACATCATCAAAGCAGAGAAACAACTATCCGAAGACATTGGTAAGTTTGTACTGAATCCCTGCTTCACTACTGTAGTACTTATTAAAAGCTTTTTAGAAATGCCATCAGATACAGGCCATTAGGTCTATCGAGTCTGCTCGAGTATACAGCTATCAGTCTATTACTCTGCAGCTGGCCCACTACTCCCACCGTTATAGTATTGACCTTCAGCCTCTGCCTGTCCCATCCCTCTTCCAAATGACCACACACTCTGGTACGTGCTCCACCCTGCCAGCACCCTTTTCTTTAAAAACAGTGCCTTCTCATTTCCTTCCTGAACCTTCCACTCTCAATCTTAGACTGTGCCCCATAGTGTCTCTCCCTCCCTCCCTGTAATCTAAATATCCCTTCTGTACTAACCTTATGTATGATGCCCACTTATTTAAAGTTGTTGATCATATCCCCTCTATGCTTCCTATCCTCCAGCGAGTACATGTTGGGTTTCCTGAATCTCTCTCCACCTAGGGCTTGTCTTCCATTCTGAGCAGTATCATGGTCGCTCTGCGCTGTATCCCAGCCAGTCATTACATATCATTCTTTAAAAATGTCCACCAGACATGCACCTGGTACTACGGATGCAGTAGCACCAGCGCTTTGTACAGTGGCCACATGACCTCCCTCCTCCAGGAGGAGATTACCAAGGCAATACATCTCAGCATTTTGTTGCATTTACACGCTAACTTACTACACTGTGCTGAATGGTTCATCTGACCTACATAAGCTCCAGATCCTAAATGATTCTGCAGCTTACCTTCTCTTTCCTACCAGTATGGTTGCCTTCTGTCTATCCCATGCATTCTTGAATTTGCCTATTGTTTTTGCCACTATAACCTCTGTATGGAGGTTGTTCCATGCATCCACCACCCTTTCTGTGAAAAAAATACTTCCTCATGTTACCCCTGAGTCCCCCCAAGCCTCATGTTGTGAAGCCTTCTTCTTGCACTTATCTTTTTCTGAACAATGCTTCCCTCTTGAACCCTGTTAAACCCCTTGAGGTACTTGAATGTCTCTATCATATCCCCCCTCCCTTCTTTCCTCAAGGGTATACATATTGAGGTCTTTCAGACTTTCCTCATATGTTTTCTGGTGCATTCCTTTCACCATTTTTATTGTCCTTCTTTGCACTGCTTCCATTCTGTCTATGTCCTTCTGGAGATGTGGTCTCCAGAACTGAACACAGTATTCTAGATGTGGCCTTACCAATTGTCTGTACAGTGGCATCACCACATCTTGTTTTCTACTGGTGAGGCCTCTCCATATGCACCCCAGCATCCCTCCAGACCTTTCCACAGCCTTCTCACATTGCTTGGCTACTTTCAGGTCATCCATTGTAATTACCCCCAGGTCTCTTTCCAGTTTTGTTGTTGTTAGTATCTTCCCCCCATCCTGTATTCCTCTCCAGGATTCCTGTACCCCAAGTGCATGACTTTGCACTTTTTTTATTGAATTTAAGCTGCCACACTCTTGACCACTTCTCCAACTTATCTAGGTCTCTTCTCAATCTTTCCACCCCATCTGGAGTGTCCACCCTATTGTAGATCTTGGTGTCATCTGCAAAGAGGCTTATCTTCCCTTACCACCCTTCCACAATGTTGCTAATGAACACATTGAAGCAGACCTCCCCCAGTACTGAGCCTTGTGGCACCCCACTGGCCACATTCCTGTCCTGGGATTGAACTTCGTTAGCAACCACCCTATGTCATGCTGCTCAGCTAATTTCTGACCCAGCTCACTACCTTGGGACTAACTCCCAGACTGCCCAACTTGTTTACTAGTCTCCTGTGTGGGATGATGTCAAATGCTTTGCTACAACCTAGGCAGGTTACATAGATAAAGAAATCTATCAGATTTGCCTGACAAGATCTACTAGCTGTGAATCTATGTTGCCTTGGGTCTTGCACCCTGCTCGCCTCAAGATATGCAACACTCCTTTCTTTTAGCATCTACTCCATTATGTTCCCCACCACTGAGGCCAAACTGACTGGCCTGTAATTCCCAGTTTCCACCTTACTCCCACTTGTTTGTAGTTGCACCACATTTGCCCTTCTCCAGTCCTTTGGAACCACTCTCTCTCTCTCCTCCATTGGTTTGTTGAATAAGGCTGCTAATGGTGCCCCTAGTACCTCTCTGAGTTATTTCAGTATTCTGGGATGCATACCATCTTGACCCATTGCCTTGTCCACTTTTAGTTTCAGGACTTTTTTTAGGACTTTCTCCTTTGTGAGTGGACTGGTGTCCACCTCTCCTCCATGTGTGTTTCTACCATATAATTTTGGTCCCTCCCCTTCTCTTGTAAATGCTAATAGTCAATTGTGTGAGTCTGCATGCTCCACCCCTTTATCACCCACATTCCTTCTTTCTACATCCTAACACTCTGGAACAGTTATACTTTAAGTGTCCTTAACTACACTGAAACTACTGTATAAATACAATGTAACTACTTTGTAACTTCTGTGTAATTACATGTAACTGCAATGAAGTAGTCAACTAGTTTCACATTTGAAGTTTAGTGCAGTTACACAATTTGTATGGACTGGTAGTTACCACAATTACTGTTGCAACAGCTGTTACATGTGTAGTTACACTTCCTGCCTAAATAAATGTTTCTGTTGCACTTTGCAACAGCAGTTATGTGTAGTTACACTCCAGTACAAATCAATTTGTACCAAAAGAGAGACAGTTGTGGTTGCATTTGTAACTACCACATCATGCAATTTGTATAATTACACACCAGGAAGGGTTGCTACCTGTGTATCCTTCCCCACCCGCCACCACTCCACACAGCAGATCAGTGGTAAAGCTCATGGTATGTAGCCATGCCCCAACCCCAGCCACTCACCTGGGCTGTAGCAGGCCAGAAGTCTGGATACAGAAGAGGTGTGGGCCAATGCCACAGAAGCAGCACATTTTGTAGTAACTACAGCATTGTTACAAGCCAATAAGTAATTATGTAAATTATTATTATTGTGTAAGCAACCAATGTAGTTGTATAGCAGTTAGGAATATTAGATTGCATGTTTATTAAGCAGTAAGTGCATGAGAGACTGATTTCTGAAGGAAAGCATACATCAGAACTACAGCATTAACATTCAATGTAAGTGCACAGTAGTTACACCCTTCTTCGTATGCTTTATTTTAAGCATCAGGTTCTGCGTACTTACTTTGCAAATACATGTTAGTTAGTCATTAACTGTGGAAACAATGCCACAGAAGCAGCACATTCCATAGTAACTACAGCACTGTTTCACCTTCTTACACTTTAAGTGTCAGTTTCTGCGTACTTACTTTGTAAGTACATGTTAGTAAGGCATTAACTGTGGAAACAATGCCACAGAAGCAGCACATTCCTTAGCAACTACAGCATTGTTAAAAGTCAATAAGTAATTATGTAAATTAGTGTAAATGAAAATTAATGTTTTTTATTGCATAGCAATTTACAGTATTAGATTGCATGTTTATTTTAGTTTTTTTTTGGTCACACAGTCACACAGTATACAAGTGGTGGCTCTGGGATTCAAACCCAGTTCTCCAGGTTTGAGGGCAGTGCTTTTAACCATTACGCAGTACTGCACTAGCTTCATGAGGGAGTGATTTCTGAAGGATAATTTTAAAGAGAAACACCGGAAAAAGGCACAGCTTTACCCAGGCACTACAAAAATGACTGATTAGTGCTTTCAGACAGTAAAATTTATTTTAAGAATTACCTCTAATTGCTTTTTAGTGATTTAAACAGTGGCCTTCAACTTTCATTTTCTATTGCTAACAGCCACCATTTCATGAGCAGCAGAGAGCTTCCTGAGCTCACTTTATGCCAATATGTCCTGCCAACCAATAGCAGAGGTCAAACAGACATATTAGCATAAAGTGAGCTCAGAAGCCTAATACTGCTCATGAGATGGTTGCTGCCAAGCAAGCAGAAAGTGGAAGTTCTGGGTAGCTGTTTTAATTCATTAAAAAAAGTTGATACTGTCTGAAAGCACTAACTGAGAGTTTCTGTAGTATCTGAGGAAAGATGTGTATTTTCAAGTGTTTTCCTTTGTCACTAGCTACACTGTAACTACTGTTTAACCACACTGTAACTGCACTGCTGTAGTTGTTAACTAGTATCACAATGCATGTTGTGTACTTACATAACTTTAAATGTGCTGCTCTGTAAGATTGACCCACACCTCCTACTGCACCCACACCCTGTCCTGATGCTGCCCAGGTGAGTGGCTGGGGTGGGGTATGAGCTACCCTTCAATGACAGTCCTAATTCTTCTGTACCAAAGACTAAACTGTCCCATTCTACAATGCTAAACAGTCATCATAAGTATGATTGTACATCATGTATATTGCACCCAAACTTTAGTTGCTACTCTGTTATGTTTCAGCTGTATTCTTGCATTTAATTTTACCTAGCAATACTCAGTATATTCTAAGTATTTTATTTCCTGCACCTTTCTCTGTTAATGCAAGTGTATTGTCTGTATTACCTATGTACTATCTTTATGGCCTGGGTCATGCCAAAAAATGGTCCACTGAATCAGTGCACCTACCTGGTAAACAAACAAACAAACAATAAATAAATATTACCGATCTGCTGTGTGGAGTTATGGTGGGTGATGCCAGATACACATGCCGGGATGCCTCCTTAGCCATTACATGCCCTTCCCACTAGCTGAATGAGGTGGCAGTCATGGCACCATCATTCACACCAAGCTACCACAGCCCCTGACTATACCATGAAAGTTGGGGCATTGTGGTAAAGACATGCATGTAATGACTAAGGAAGAGTCCCTGCATGTGTATCTGACACCACCCACCATTACTCCACACAGCAGATATTTGTTTACCAGGAAGGCTGTAAGAGAGGTGGGGGTGGTGGATCCACTTACAGGAAGTTACCACCAATCTGTGTGGTTCATGCTCAACATGGGCAGGGAAGTGGTTGGTACAGGCATGAGGGTGGTTGACTTCAGAAAGGCTGACTTCAGTAGGATGGGTGAACTCTTAGGAGAGTACCTGGCAGAATTTCAGTCTCACTGAGATGCAAACCAGAAATGGGAAAAAAAACTACATTGGGGCTTGTGGAGGCTTTTGGGACCTGTACCAAACTGCAGAGCAAGAAGGGAAGATCTAAAAAGTCAAGCTGGATGAGTAGGGAAGTTTTAAATAAGGTGAGGGCAAAAAAAAGCAGCATTCCATACATACAAGAATTCCAGGAGGGGGAAGATTGGGATGAGTACATGAGTAAATCCAGAAAAGTAACCAAGGGTGTTAGAGCAGCCAAGGCCTCCAGGAACTGAGACTGACTCAGGAGATCAAAGACAGGAAATGGACTTCTTCTGACACATTAGGAAAGAAGAAACTGCAAGGATCAGATAGGGTGTGGATCAAGAAGGATGGGGTGGACAGAGAAAGGCAGAACAGGCAGAAGCACTAAATGAGTACTTCTGTTCCATATTCATGAGGGAGAATGGCAAGCAGCTTCTGCAGGGGGCGGGGAGGGTGTGACAGATGGGGTAATCACTGAGGGCAGCTATTAGAGGGTCTGAGGGCTCTGAGGGTGGATAAGGCACCAGGACCAGACAGCATACATCCCAGTGTGCTGAGGGAACTGGCAGGGCCACTGGCAGACTTATTCAATGCTTCCCTGGACACAAGGTGCATGCCACAGGACTGAATGATGGCCAATGTGGTGCCCCTTCCATAAAGTGACCCAAGGATGAACCAGGCAATTACAGACTTGTAAGCTTGACATCCGTCATGGGGAAGCTGATGAAGACAATCCTGAAGGAGAGGCTGGTGACATTTCTGGAGGATAATGGACTCCAGGACAGCCATCAGCATGGGTTTGTCTCAGGAAGGTCCTGTCAGACTAACCTGGTTAAGTACTATGACTGGTACTGAGGGCACTGAACAATGGTCATGTGGCAGATGTCATATTTTTGGACTTCAGCAAGGCCTTTGATTCAGTGCCATATGGGAGGTTGGGGGGGGACTGAGGTATGTGGGGGTTGGGACTAAGGTGGTTAACTGGATCAAAAATTGGCTTCAGGGAAGACAGCAGAGCATAGTGGCTGTGGGGAGCTCTCGTCTCCAAGGGCAGTTACAAGCAGGGTGCCACATGATCAGTACTAGGGCCAGTGTTGTTTGGGATATTCATAGCGGACATTTTGCATGGTGTCGGGAATAAGATCAGCCTCTTCGCTGATGATACCAAGTTGGGGGTGGTGGTGAGTGACATAGAGGGATGGCAGGAACTGCAGAATGATCTGATTAAATTGGAAGAGTGATCAGAATAGTGGCAGCTGGGGTTAAATACTAAAAAGTGCAAGGTGATGCACTTTGGCGTGAAGAGCCCAAGGAGGAGCTATCATCTGGGTTGAGTACAGCTAGGTACCACTGAGGAGGAAAAGAATCTAGGGGTGGTTGTAAATAAGAAAATGAACAACTCGGTGCAGTGCAGGAATGCAGCAGCAGAGGCCAACAGGATGCTGGGGTGTATTGGGAGAAGAATCTCCTACAGGAACAGGGAGGTGATCCTGCCACTCTACAGGTCACTGGTCAGACCACACCTGGAGTACTGCATGCAGTACTGATACCCATATCTTTATTTATTTATTTATTAGCTCATCAGTTTACAGACCTTTGAGTCAAAGACTCATTTACAAAAGCACCTCATCAAGAGAGAAATACATCAATCAAACAAAACAGTATAGTACGTAACACTTAGATTAAAAGAAACCAGTGTTACAGGAATTCACTGGTGGTACAAGCTTGGTAATAGGTAGATCACAGTAGTCATAATATAGGAACACAAGTACCACGACAGGTGGCAACCAGAGATATTTTATTGCATTAGTCAGCAGATGTTACCTGAGACCCCAGGCATATGCAGCAAAAGTAGACAGGGCAAACCCAGCCAAGGGGTGAGGGTAAGGGGCAGGTGGGGGATTATGTGCAGTTGCAGCAGTGAGTGCTTATCAGATGGTTTCTGAGAGAGACCTTGAAAGGACCAGGCTTAGTGGAGTCAGCTATGTTGACTGGGAGGGAATTGAACCAGGAAGGAGCCTGACAGCAAAAGAATCTATGGACCATAGAGGTCCTTACCCTGGGGACAATAAGGGAGGTTTGACAGTGCTACAGGTGGAGACTGAGGGGAGGCATGGTGCAGGGGAGCTGACAACCTGGGGAGAACCCTAGCAGGGTCTTTTTTACAAGAAGGCAGGTTTGGAAGCAGAGTCTTTCTTCAAGGTTGAGCAAGTTGGTGGTGGAGTACAGCAGGCACATGTGGGTGCGCCTAGGGGCTCCTAGCATTAGCCTGCAGGTCTTCTTTATAGAGAGCTGGATTCTTGCAAGTGCAGTGTTGTTGGCTGCAGCATAGATGGGCAGCCCATAGTCGATTAGCAACAGGACAGAGGGGGTGATTGCCAATCTAAGGGCCTCTTGTGGTAGGCAGTCCCTATGGTGGTATAACAGTCCAATCCTGACATTGGTGGCAGCAGAAAGGGAATCAATATGGAAATGGAAGGAGAGTGCTGAATCAAAGGTAATGCCCAGATACTTGATGGAAGAAACCTGCTCAATGGGGTTTAGTGTGCTAGGCAGTATCACGACTGGGGCACCACTGGCTTTGCTTTGGAATGTGAGAGAAGAGCATAGCTTGGTCTTTTAGGTTCAGGACTAGCCTTCGTGATGTGAACCAATGCTCAGCTCTATGAAAAGCTTGTTGGAGGGTAGCCTGTAGTGTGTTGGGGTTGGGGTCAGAGGCGAAGAGTACAGCATCATCCGCGTAGAGGAGTATCTTACTTGGGCAGGCCGAGGGGAGGGAGTTGAGGTAGAGACTGAATAGGAGAGGGCCTAAAATGTAGCCCTGGGGAACCCCAGAGTGGACAGGTCGTGTGTCAGATAGGGTGCTATTGATTTTTACACACTGAGTTCTGGCAGAGAGGTAGCTGGTAAACCAGGCAAGGGGCCGGGGAAAACCAAGGCATCTGAGGGAGTCAAGCAGAAGGGGATGGCAAACCATGTCAAAGGCCTTGGAGAGGTCAATGAATACGGCACCAGCAGGACTTCTGGCATCAAGAGCAGAGTGCAGGAAGTTGGAAAAGTCAAGTAGCGCGGTTGTGGTGTTGTGACCTGCATGAAAGCCATGCTGTTCAGGGTACAGGATATTGTGCATGGCCAGGTATTCGGCAAGCTGGTTGGTAACTACTTTTTCAAGGGCCTTAGAGAGTGGGGGGGGATGGAGATAGGTTGATAGTTACCTGGGGTCGTTTGATCACTGCTCTTTAGGATGGGAGGGATGATGGTGGTTTTCCATGTGCTGGGGAACTGCCTCAGGTACAGAGAGTGGTTGAGCAGCTCAGTAAGTGGAACCAGGATAGCATCCAACATCAGACGAAGTAGCCTAGTGTCCAGTAGGTCAGTGCTGGGGTTGTTACTACTAATGGCTTTTTGCAGAAGGGTCTAGCATCCAGCGGGAGATGGTATGTAGATAGAAAGGAGGTCTCTGGAGAGTGGGCAGGGGCACTACTGGGATATAGTCAAAGAAGTTACTGGGCAGGACTGAACTCAGGTCTAAGAAAGTGTGGTTTAGGCAGTCTGCAATGCCAAGGGGGTCAGAGCAGACAGTTCCATTAAAGGAGAGTTGAGAGGGGGGTGGGGAGCGGGATTTTCCATTCAGCTCTTTTACATTATCCCAAAAGTTACTAGCCGACCCCAGGAGGAGACAAGAGCGGATTGGTAGTACTGGGCTTTGGCCTGTCGAATGGCCCAAGAACACTTATTGCGCTCGGTGTTGTATGCTTGCCTATCAGCTGGCTTGCCAGATTCCATGGCAATGTGCTATAGGTTGTCTTTCATTTTAAGTTTGTGAAGGAGGGAGGGGTAACCCAGGGCATGCTTTGCTTTTTGGTGTGATTTATAGGCATAGAGGTCACAGGCAGTGTTAAAAGTATGAGTGAAAAAATCCAGTGCCTCATCTATGGATGGTGCAAGCCCAATTAGGGACCAATCCAGTTGTGAGAGGTACAGTTTAAGGTGATGCAGGCCACCTGGGAGTAGGTAACGTCACTGGGTGGTTTGCGGTGGAGGTTTTCTGTTGGTAGTGGACCAAGAGAATATGACCAGGGAGTGGTCACTAAGTGAGTTGAGAAGTACACTGATATCAAGCACCCCCTGTGGGCGGTTGGTAATGGTGATGTCCAGGAGGGTGCTGGTGCCAGTATAGGGGTTGAATCTAGTTGGGGTGGTGACCAGCTGAGACATGTCAAGGGTGGTAAAGATATCTCTGGTTTGGGAGGCCGTGGCAGAGAGCCAGTTGATATTCAGGTCACCAACAATTATCTGGGCTATTTTGGGCGGTAGGCCAGAGAGGTAGTCAACAAGCACCTGAATGGTGAGATCTTGCTTTCTGGGGGGAATATAGGCAACGGTGAGAAAGAGTGAACCCTTACCAGGGTTGGGGGAGATTTTTAGTGTGAGGGCTTGCGCCCCGTTATAAAGCTTTGGTGGTGGGAGTGCATGTCCAAGAGGGGAGTCATGCATGTAGACAGCACAACCACCTCCATGCTTACCCACCCAATCATCCTTGAAAAGGGTGTAACCAGGGAGGGAGACAAAGGAGTCAGGGGTGGATTTGCATAAACAGGTTTCAATGAGTGCAACAATGTCTGGTTGGTGCTGAGTAACCCAGCACTGGAATGCAGCAGCCTTCTTAAGGAGGCTGCAAATATTCATGAAAGCTATGCAGAGTCCTTGAGCCGGGGCAGGCTTGTTCATAAGGTTGGACATGGGGCCAGGGTTTGGATGAATGTTGCCTGATAGAAGCAACAGGAGGGTGATTAGGCACACCAAAGCGTGGTAATTATTGTAGCGTCTCCCCTTGCAATGGGCAAAGGGCTGGGTGCTGGGGTGCAAGGGGTGGGTAGAGTATGAAGGGTGGGAAAGGTATAGAGGAGAAGAGACCAAGGTATGAGTGGGAAGTGACAGGTAGCAGGGGTGAAGTGTGAGGGGGTATCGAGGGGAAGGTGGTCGAGCATTGGGAGTATGGTAGAGGTGTTGTAGATAAGAGGGGTACCATGAGTAGAGGCGATGGTCCTAAGTGAGGTGGGGCTGGTGTAAGAAGTAGGAGGAAGACCATGGTCAGTGTCAATGCACTTGATCCCGGATGCATTGAGGACGATAAGTTAAATTTAAGCACAAGAGAGGATCACCCCTTTAAGAAGTTACGGGAAGGAGAACCCCTTTAAGGAGTTGCTACAATTGACTAGTGTGAGGCCTCAGGGGGCAGGGATCACTAGGGAAGTGTATTTAATTAGGGGGGACAAAAAACTGTCCGAGAGCAGTACAGCAAGGCAGTGGCGAGCTGTGTTTTTGAAAAAGGTGCCTTGGGTGCTTGCTTTCTCAATGGGATCTGCAGCATCCAATCGGAAGTGGCCACAGTCCCCAGAAGCCAGTCAATTATGGGGATTGAAGCCTGACAGCTCCGAGCTAGGAGCTGACCAATCGTACCTGCTTTCCTTGGTCGGGGGTGGCGGGCTGGATGCAGAGGTCTGGCCACCGGCAAGTAGCAGCACCAGGGCCACTCAGCTGACGTGGAGAGCCTGGTTTGGGCTTGTGGCTAAAAAAAGAGCAGAAAAAAAAGGCGGGCCGTTAGTTAAAAAGTCAAAGACAAAACTCAAGTAAATTGGTGGGAGAGCCCTGGGCAATTTAGTGCTCAGGGCAGAAGTAGGTACAAATAGCGGGAGAGAAAAGGTTCCTGCAAAGAGGTATGGTCAAAAGTGGCAGGTGGGAATTTAGCAAAACAAAAGGCTGGTTCAGGAGGTTGATGGGGGCCCCTTGAATGAGACCAGGGAAAGCTGGAAAGGAGGCGTGTGGTGGAGAGGACTCAGGGTAGTCTGGAATGGGTAGAGAAGATGGCCAAAAATGCCAGGCAATATTTACAGAATGTGCTGGTTTAGGGGGTGTCAGCAGAGGGAATCAGAGGTCCAGTAGATGGCAGAGAAACAGTGTGGGGACTAGAGAGAAAGAAATGCAAAAGGAAAAAGCAAGAGGGAAACAAAGAAGGCAGTCCAAGGAGGAAATGAGAGGAACCGTGATGGGAAAAGAGTGTGGCAGAAAACAGCAGGCAGTAGTCAGTAGTTCAGGCTGTTCTATAATATTGGGCAATTAGCTCAGCAGAAAAATTCAGTAGTGCAAGCAGTAGCTATATAGACATCAGGCAGTCAGTTAACGCTCACTACAACTCTGCTATACTCTGAAGGCGATTCCTACATATACAGTGCAATAGTTTAAAGGTAAAATGTTCAAGTAGTAAAAATATTCAGTAGTACAAGCCATAAGCTATACAGAAGTCAGGCCTAGCTAGCACAGCAGGCTAAACAGCAGAAAATTCCAAGAAGAGAAAAAAAAAAAACATTTTCACATGAGCAGTAAATTCAGCAGAAAAAACTATCTAAATCAGGATGTCACACTGCTGGAAGAGGTACAGCACAGAGCAACTAAGATGACACAGGGACTGGAGGAAAGGCCATATGAAGAGAGGCTGCATGATTTGAATATGTACTCCCTGTAGGAGAGGAGAGATCAGGGGGATATGATTGAGACCTTCAAGTACTTAAAGGGGGTTAACAAGACAGGAACAAAAGGGATATTTAAGTTAAGCAGGGGAAGGGACACAAGTGGTCATGGTCTTAGATTGGAGGTGGGTAGATAAAGGAGGGAAATGAGAAGACACTTTTTCACAGAGAGGGCTGTGGCAGACTGGAACTCTCTGCCAGAGGAGCTGGTATCCTCAAGTCAGTGGGGGTGGGGTTCAAAAGGGGATGGGACAGGGTGAGATGGGAGGTTATTCTGACGGGGAGGGGGAGGGGCAGCTGTAAGGTGCTAGCTGCACATTCAAGCAGATTTGATAGACCAAAGGCGCTTTTACACACAGGTTTATGTAATGGAATAACTGTTACAGAAACAGTATTCCGTTACATCCCTTGTGTGTAAATTGCATTTGTTTCGGTCCCTAGGCGAACGTTCGTCCAAACCGCAATCTCTGCTTTTTGCTGTTTGCACCATTGTGTTCCGTTTTGTTGTGCTGTGTAAAATAGCCATTCTGGTACAAAGGCAGAAAATAACATGTGTAGAGCAATAAACTCTGGGGGAGCCGAAACAAATGGAGACAGGGTTGCCGGAATACTCGCAGTGTGTAGAAAGGAACCTGAACGCAACAGAGTACAACGGCGCCACACAGGTAACGCTGATTCCGTTTTAAAAACCTATGTGTAAAAGCGCCTCATGTGGCTTGTTTCTGCTGGCAAATTTCCTATGTTCATATGTTCTAGGTGCACTGATTCAATGAATTGTTTCGGCACGACCACGGCCATAAAGATGGTACACAGGTAATACAGACAATACACTTACAGTAACAAAGAAAGGTACAGGAAATAGAATGCATTGAATATATTAAGTACAGCTAGGTACAACTAAGTGCAAGAATACAGTTGAAATACAATAGAGCAGCAGCTAAAGTGTGGGTACAATATACATAATGTACAATCAGTCAGTCTTATAACTGTTCAGCATTGTACAACAGGACAGTTTATTCATAGGTGAAAAAGAGCCCCTCCTGTTACCATTGTCCCAAGATGGAGATCCCACAGGGTTCAGAGAGCAATCCTGTCCAGGACAAGTCCTACCCCCCTAAAGAAAGTGTGAGGGAGGAAGAAAAATTATATAAGAAGGGAGAAAGAGTCCCGGTGGTCCCTATCCTCTCCTCTCTACCCCACCTAGAGGAGATTCCCCCCACAGGACCAGACCACGTCCATGAGGAATCCCTCTGGCTGAGAAGGGAAGGCCCTACGGGGAGCCACTAAGGCCAAGGCAAGAAGCCCTACTTGCCCTCCCTCCCAGAGGGTTGGCCCTCTGTTGCTTAGGAAAGTAACAGAGGACCCAGAAGTACCAGTAGGACCCAGCCCACAACTGGCCTCAAGGAGGGAGGGCAAGCAGGAGGGGCATCGCTCAGGACTGAGGCCCAGAAGGAAGGTGCTAGTGATGAATGGTGAAGATATACAAGAAGAACAAGAATTACGATACCTACATAATTTTCATATCTTCCCTTTGTCAATCTTCACCATACATCACTGTCTGGGTGAGTACCAAGCCCCCCAAAGAGGGCCCAGCACTTCCCTGAGGGATGTGACTAAGAAAGGAGGTGACCCATTACAGCCAGTTAGGCCTGCGACTGGTCAGGGTGAGGTGGGGTCTCCCATTGCCTGGGAGATGGAAGTCACTCCTGTAGTTCCCACCTTGCCAATTGTGAGAAAAGTTGGATTCCCTTGAGAGCAGAGGCAGCACCCTACACCATGCCAAGGGTGACAGCCTTGATAGATAAAGCCATGCTGTCTGCCTAATGCAGATCACTGTCACTGCTAGCCTTGAAGCTACCTCATTGGCATCATAAAACACCCTTGCCTGGTGCCTTGTGAGCTCCAGGCCCTGTGCAGAGTGTCATGGCTGTCTGGTTGCCTTCATATCAGGCAGCACTGTCAGCACCTGACCTAGTATTCACCACAGATGCCTGTTGTTGGCAGCGTGGTGTGCTTGATGAGTGGCAAAGCTGAGCATGATACCAGTCGAAGAGAACACTGTCCATCTCCAGCAGTCAAACTACCACAGAGTCCACATCAGAGGGCTGGTTGTACACCAGGTGTTTATGCCCAGAAGGGGTATCCAGTACCTTCACTGCAAAATGGGATGAAGCAAGGTCCCTGGAGACCCTGGTGTGCCCAATACCTGTGCTGGCAGTCCATAAGGGTTGGAGTTGGGACAGATGGGCACTGCCAGGTGTGGGACGATGCTTTCTGGAAGGGAATCAGCCAGGAAAGGATGACCAGGTGGTCCGCATTGAATTCACTAAGGGAAGACATGTGTCGTCCACTCAGTATTGCATCTTGTGATGTGGGATAGGTGCAGATCGCCAACCAGCCTCAATAAGGAGTGCGGATACTCTATCTGGTCAGCATCTGAGGACAGATGGACAGAGGTACCCTCTTCCTTGAAGGAGAAAGATGAGGAGGCTGCTGAATCTGAAGAGTCCAAGTCTGGCTGCTGTGGGGGAGACAGGCAAAAGACCTGCTCATCCATAGCCCTGACATACCTGAGGAAGGTGGCAGCAGTGGCTTTGAACTGTTCCCAGGTCAAGGGCCCCGAAGGACCTACATGCTCTGGGAAATGGGAGGGGACTGCAGAGGCAATGAGGAGACACAATTCACCTTATCTGAGCAACCTCTGCCAGGGCTAGGGGACCTCACTGGTGATCTTGGACCTCCTGGGGATCTGCTGGTCTGTGCAGTTATTGGATGCTCAACCAGCTTGAAGCAGTCTGGGCTGAACTCTGAACAGGAAACTCCCCTATGAGGAGACCAGGGCTTCATAGAACCAGAAGGACAGACCCCAACCCCACCCAATAAGGCCTCCCTGAAGGGGATGAGGAGCAAACAAGGCTCAGCACTGCGACACATCTCTGAACCCCAAGGGTCTCGGGAAGGGGAATTTGTGGAGTTGGGGAGGGGCTCAGACAGATAGCAAGCACGGTAACCTTCTCAGAGGTGCTGCCAGTCTATAGCAGGGTGAGGCTAGGGTACTGCATACCATGCAGTTTAATGAATGGTTGCAAAACTGGTGCAGAGCACAGGGCTTTGGCTTCATTGGGGACTGGGAGTCCACCTGGAGAGATGAAGGTTTATACTGGCATGATGGTCTGCATCTGTCCAGGAAGGGAAACAAGATCATAGGTGACAGGTTTAAAGGCTTCCTTGGCAAGCTTTTAAACTAGCCAAGGGGGGAGGTGCTGATAGGAAACAGGAAAGTTCAAGCCTCCCCCCACAAAACACAGCAGGTAGTAGTGTAAACACTGAGGTACAGAGCTTGACAGAGGGCAGGACAGGGGTAAATGGAAAAATAGACAAGGGCAATAAGAGCAGGGATGGGGTTAAAAAGGATAAAGCCAACATTAAATGGAGGGCAATGAGTACCAATGCCCATAGTCTGGGAAACGCTTCCAGAGCTAGTAGCTCTGATGGAAGAGGAACACTTGGATATTGTGGCAGTCACAAAAACATGGTACATGGAGAACCATGACTGGGATGTCAACATATCAGGGTACACAATCTACAGAAGGGACAGGGAGGGTAAAAGAGGAGGTGGAGTAGCTCTCTACATAAGGGAAGGGATCAAAGCTACAGAACTAAAAAGTAAAGGGGAGGACAAGAGGCACTCTGGGTCACCTTGGAGACAGAGAATGGCATCACACGCGCACAGGGGTTGTATACAGACCCCGTCTCAAGGTGAGGAATGGACAAGAAAATGATAGAGGGCATTCTCAAAATGGTTGAAAGGAGATACTGTTGATGGGGGCCTGAATATGCCAGATGTTAACTGGACGACATGGACTGCAGCCACATCCAAGAGCAGGGTCATTCTCGATGCCCTACAGGGGGCATGCCTTAGACAGCTAGTGGTGGAACCCACTCGGGAGGGAGCAATATTAGACCTGGTAATCTCAAATGGAGAGAGGATCACAAATTTAGAAGTCAGTAGACATCTGGGAACAAGCGACCACTGCACAGTGTCCTTCACAATAAACACAACCATGGAGACAAGCCATACAAAGACAAGGATACTGGACTTTAGAAGGGCTGACTTTGGCATAATGGGTGAATACCTGAGGAATGCATTAGCAAATGGTCAGAAAGGAGGGGTGGAAGAACAATGGAGAAAATCAAAACTGCCATCATGGAGGCAACAAGCCTTGTGAAACAAATAAAGAAAGCAAAGCGGAATAAAAACCACTATGGTTCTCAAAAAGGTGTCAGGAAGGTTAAGGAGAAAAGGCTGCATTCAAAAGTATAAGGAATCACAGAAGGAGCACGACAGGAACTGTATCAATTAAAGCAGAAAGAAGTGGGAAGGCAGTCAGAAAAGCAAAGGCCCAAACCGAGGAAAAGATAGCTAACTCAGTTAAGAAGGGGGATAAAACCTTTTATAGGTACATTAGGGAGCATAGAAAGGTT
This sequence comes from Neoceratodus forsteri, assembly GCA_016271365.2. NCBI lineage: Eukaryota > Metazoa > Chordata > Ceratodontiformes > Ceratodontidae > Neoceratodus > Neoceratodus forsteri. Next base: position 126,308,396 of record CM028134.1, read on the forward strand.
AAGGGAGGGATAGTGAAGATTAATAAAGAAGAGGGGAGGTGGGCAGAGGGAGACAGTGAAAAGGCAGAGATACGGAATGAATACCTTTGCTCAGTATTCACAAAAGAAGAAGAGGAGGAGTTACCTAAACCAAACAATAGAAGCACTCTGGGTAGTGGGGTTGACACCAGTCCATTTACAAAAGAAAGTGTCCTGAAAGAACTCCTAAAACTCAAGGTGGACAAAGCAATGGGGCCTGACGGGATTCACCCTAGAATCCTAAAAGAGCTAAGGGAGGACCTAGTGACACCACTAACCACACTTTTTAACAAATCATGGGAAGATGGGTGGTACCTGAGGGACTGGAGGAGGGCAGATGTGATTCCCTTCACACAAGTGGGAGCAAGGCAGAAGCAGAAACTACAGACCTGTTAGTTTGACCTCAGTGGTGGGAAAATGATGGATCACTTCTGAAAGAAAGAATTGTTCAGTACCTAGAGAAACAGCGGGCACAGGACCCAAAGCAGCATGGATTCACAGCAGGAAGGTCATGTCAGACAGAATCTAATTGATTTCCTTGACTGGGTGAGCAAGTAATAGACCATTGAGGGCTGTGGATATGGCCTCACACAGACTTTAGCAAGGCATTTGACACAGTCTCGCATAAAAGACTAATAATCAGTTAGCCAGCCTGGGAGTGAGTCCCAGGGTGGTAGCCTGTAGCAAACTGGCTGTACAACAGGACACAGAAGGTAATAGTGAATGGAAACATTCTGATGAAATGGGGTTACTAGTGGAGTACCTCAGGGCTCAGTACTGGATCCAGTCCTCTTTAACGTCTTTATAGGTGACATTGCAGAGGGTCTGGAAGGAAAGGTATGCTTCTTTGCAGATAACACAAAGATCTGTAACAGAGTTGATACACAAGGGGGGATAGAAAGGATGAGAAGGGACTTGGCAAGGTTGGAGGAATGGTCAGACATATGGCAACTTAGATTCAATGCAAAGAAGTGCAAAGTGATGCACCTGGGAAATACAAATCCAGGAGAAGAGTACACAATAGCAGGGGAGGTACTAACAACAACAATAATGGAAAGGGATCTGGGTGTAGTCATATCAGATGACCTAAAGGTGGGTAAGCAATGTGAGAAGTCAGTAAGGAGAGCCAGGGGGATACTGGGATGCATAGGGAGGGGCATCACAAGTAGAAAAAGGGAAGTGGTTATCCTCTGTACAGACAGTTGGTGAGACCCCATCTGGAGTACTGCGGCAGTTTTGGAGACCTCATCTATGCAAGGACATAGACAGGATGGAAGCAGTCCAGAGGAGGCAACTAAAATGGTGCAGGGTCTACATCAGAAACCATATGAAGAGAGACTGAGAGAGCTTAATATGTATACCCTTGATGAAAGGAGGGACGGGGGACATGATAGAAACTTTTAAGTACCTCAAGGGAATCAACAAAGTCCAGGAGGTAGCATCTTTCAGAAAAGAGATGTGTAAGAACAAGGGGCACGATCTAAAGTTAGAGGGGGACGGCTCAGGGTAATGTGAGAAATTCTTTTCACAGAGAGAGTGGTGGACGCATGGAACCACCTTCCTGGAGAGGTTGTGGGGTCTAAAACAGTGGGGAATTCAAACATGCATGGCACAGACATAAGGCAAATTTTAGTGGGGGTTGCAGGAAGTAGGCTGTTGGTTAACTAGATCTGCAGCTTATAAAATAGGTAAGGAAATGGGCAGACTGGGTGGGCCAAGTGGTCTTATCTGCCGTCAAAGTCTATGTTTCTATGTTTCTATGTCCTGCCCCCTCAACTCCATTAATTCTGAGGTCAATCTCTTCCTCACTCCTAAAGCTAAAGACTGCTCTAATCCTGCAGGCCTCCCGAAGGAGGCCGCAGAGGAGTGAGTCCCTGTTCTGGCCTGGGGAGGGACAGCACTGGGACCGACAGCTCTCTGGGCCCCCAATACCCAAACCACCATCCCCTCAAATGGAGGGTCACTATTCAATCAATCAAATTCCTTATTTATCCAGGCGAACACCATTGAGCAAGCTCATTTACAAGGTGGACCTGCATTACACAAGTCAAGTAACAATGCATTTATATACAGACAAATAGACAATAGATGCAAGAGTACAACAGTACAGGTAGGGCTGCAATAGACAGGATAAGTAAAAATACATTTGGGTTCAGGTAAATTACAGTCGGCAAGGGTATACATTAACAATAGGGTAGCAAGTCAGTAAAAATTTATACCAGATACAACATACATGGTTTAGTATTCCTGTAAGGTAAAGGCATTATAGTTCAGCGAAAGTTAGTTGAAGTGGATGCTACAAGCGAAGAGAGACATACATAGTCAGTTTAAAAAGACCCAGGTGTATCAAGGGGAGACATTGCATTGTGACTATTGGCAGGCCTGCTCCTGATGTCACCACTGGCATGGGAGCCAGCACCAATCATAATCACCGGTGCTAAGAGAAGGGATGCCCGGGAGGGCACAGAGTTACTGGGCACCGGCGAACCATCTGACTCTGACAAGTTAGGCAGCCAGTCCAGATCAGTCTCCCAAGCTTCTGGCTGTGGAGTGAAGAAGATTCAGAAGACCACCAGACAAGCAGCCCCAGAGGTTTTCCCACCAGTGGTGCCACTTGTAGTGTAGCAGGTTGGCTCAGTATCATTCATGGTGCCAATCACCAGAGCTGTAAATGGCCCCAGAATACAGAACAGCACCATTGGGTGGTGCTGAGGAGTCACCCGTGCCGGGCCCAGCAGGTGTAGGCCATGACACCGTGGAGCCACACTCCTGAGGAGTTGTCTGCCTGTGCATTGCTCCCAGCCTGGCCCCAAGATGCCCAGACCAATTCCTCCAGCACTGCAGAAGAGACCTCCTCCCTGGCAAGGATAGAAGAAGAGGATGCCCCTCCTCACAGGTCTGTATAGAATTGGAAGGGATCCAAAGGAAGGGCGGAGACCCGCGCTTGGAGTCCCTCATACAACACTGCCTTCGAAAGTAAGTGGATCGCGTCTGACTTTCCATGCGCAGTGCTCCACGGTCCATGAAGAAGCAAGCATTGCAACTATTGGTATTGTGAGACAGACCCAAGCAGGTGAGGTATTGGTCATGTTGGTCCATGATGGATATCTGCCAGTGCAGGGACACTGGCGTGTAGGGCATCAGTCTGCCTTGGAAGAGCACTTTTTGTCGCCAGATGAACCCAACATGACTCGAGGTAACAAAAATAATAATAAAAAACAGACTCGATGCTGCGTTAAGAAAGAAAAAGGAAAAGTCTTGCTGAATTCCTGCAGAAAACAGTGGCAAGTTACTAGCAGGTGGCAGAACTGGAACGGAGCAAAAATGATGTCAACAATGACGTCGAAACAACTAACTAGGCCACAATATCACAGATGAAATTTCTTCAGCAGGTGCGAGGTGCTGCACTCTCAATGGCAGGAGAAACAGAACTGGGGTGGTGGAGGAGGAGTTGGTGACCATTGATGGCTGACCCGCAAGTGCCATGTAATGCATCTGCCTCAAGGGCAGCACTGCCCGTGTTGACTCCTTCTCCTACAAAAACTCACACTGTGCTGTGCCCAGTTGTCACCCAGACAGTGATAAATGGTGAAGACTGACACAGGGGAGATCAGTAGTACTGTGCTGTAGTTGCACAATTCACATGAAGTGGTAGTTACTGCAATTACTGTTGCCTCCCATCTAACACAAATCAATTATTTCTGGAAAATGTAACTGTATGTCACACTTTGCAACAGATGTCACATGTGTAGTTACACTTCCAGCATAAATCTTTTTTCTGTTGCACTTTGCAACAGTTGTTACATGTAGTTACACTTCCAGCATAAATCAATTTGTGTTAAAAGAGAAACAGTTGTGGTTGCACGTGTAACTACCACTTCATACAAATTGTGTAACTACACACCAAATGGAAATGAAAGTAATTAACAACTACATAAGAGTTTACGGCACATACTGACAGGGTGGTGTTATTTGGATATAACGGACCGCCGAGGCGAATGAGGCCCGATGCCACAGGCAGAGTGCTTATAGCCTCGGAAGGTCTGTTATATCCTTACAACGCACCCTGGAGGGTATTATTACACTTAGATAATGGAATTACATTATTTTTTTAGATAATGTTTTGATTTGAAAAACAGTGTTAAATATTATTATAAATGAACAGAAATGTGGGTTGTGTAAAATAGTCCCTTGCCACTAGAGGGTACTGCTGTTTTTGATATGTATTTTTTTTAGTGGTGTGTTGAGAGAGAGCGTCGAAAGGATAGGAAGTAAATGAGTGTGAGCGTGGTGGGGAGACTGAATGACATGGTACTGGCGAATTAGAAGAGGAGCTCAGATGAGAGGCAGGAAAGTGATTTTTAATATAAGAAACAATATACAGAGTTATGTTGGTGTTTCAGCTGCTGTTTTGTGCACGACTGTGGGTAGAATGAACCTGACTGGGATTGGAATGGACTGGGTGGTAAAAAGTAAATGAGCGAGTGCAGTCGTTGGACTGCCGGAAATGTTTTTAGCGGGTGAAACGTGGAGTACAGGCTTGAAGAAATATATGAGGTAAAAAAAAGAGAGAGAACTACTATTTTGCTTTTGCCGTGATTTCTGTTTTAGGTGAGGGTGGGCAGAATGCAACATGGGTATGTTGAGAGAGAGCTCACTTAGCGAGCAAAGAGACAAATGGCGCTGGTAGATTTAAAAATTGAGTGGCAAAGGATACTGTTGGTAATAGGGCATCCCAGTTGGACTTTTTTTTAGTGGGCTGTTGTTAAGTAATAACAGCCCAGGTGGCAGGCTGTTTCAGTCAATCAGGATGAGAGTTTTGGTTTACCCATTATCTAAAGTGCAATAACAGTGTAGTTACTTCATAGAAATGTGTGCCTAACTACATAATACACAAGTATGAAACTAATTACCAACGACATTGTAGTTATAGTACATGTAACTACAGAGTACTTACATAGCAGTTACATTGTAGGTATACAGTAATTACAGTGTAGTTAAGGACACTTAAAATGAAGTGTTACCTCTGGAACTTATAGCTTCTTCTCACACTTATGTATTTGACTACATACTGTTCTTCTCTGATCCCCTGTGCCAACCTAAGGTCTCTTGTTGCCTTGGCTGCTTTTATCATTCTGCTCTCCTCTATCAATGTCTCCTTGTACTTCTCCTTATCCTCCTCCTATTTTGTTATGTATTTTCTGAAGACAGCCCTTTTTTTCCTTCACCCTCCCAAACACCTACCAAACTATGTCTCCTGCACAAGGAGGATGATTGGCTTCTACCCCCCTCTGGCTAATAAGCGTTTTTCTCAGCTCAACGTACGACAACCGATGTGAACTTATGATGAGTGCCATGTTATGTTATGTCCATCCGACATTCTGATGCACGATATAAGGGGGAGAGATTGTCGATGTTCCAGTTCTCCTTGTACTACAATATAATAAAGAATGTGAACATGTAGGCTTGCATCATGTTATACAGTTCGCACCAGTTGATGCCTTTGTTTTAGGTGGCAGGTGAGTTGCATGGGATGATTTCTGAATGCATTGCTGAACACAGAAGTTGTATATATGATGGGATGTGCAGGTGTTTTACCCATGATTGCACCACAAAGGGTGTGAAGCATCAGTGGAGGAGAGTATACTGTGACGTCTACTTGTAGTGTAACTGTGGACTCACAAACACTGTATTGAAGTGTAGTGGAGGGTTTCCTTGTCATTAACGTGAAACAAGAGAAATCGAATTTGGAAACCAGTATATTGACTGGACTGTCGCTTCCTGCTTATTTTACAAGTACATACATGGCTCCACATACATAGCCTGCTACTCATGTCCAGTGCTTATTTACCCTGTATTCATTTATACAAGTTTCTGGGTCCTTTTATTTCCCTTGTGTCATATGTTCTAATATGTCCTTACTTACCACATTCCATTTTTCACTCTCTTTGCGTGCTTTCATTTTTTTCGACATTGTTTTCCTTCCCTTTCTGTTTTGACTAGTCTTAATGATGTCTTGGTGCAATGAAAGACTGGTTGAATTTTCATGCTGTGTCCAATGCATGCATTCCACCTTTGTATGTATATACACACACACACAGCAATGCACGTACACTCACGCACACACACACACACACTCATTCACTCACACATACGCAGTCAGGCACAAACATGCACTGACTGTCAATGATAAGCCTGAAGAAAAATCAAGGTTTATTCATTTATGTGCTGCTAGAAACTGTATATGGCTGCTGGTTCTATAGATGACACATAATGGCCTCAAGTGGACATGCAAAGCTGTTGTATTTTTTGAAAGTTGCATAACTGTTTGACTTGGCATCACTGCTCTGCAACTAATCATTCTTTCCCCAACTTTCTTCCAACACTATACAGCGTTCCTGTGTAGTCTCCCAAACTGGAAGCAGTGGAGCAGAAGTTTTTTGTTTTCTGTTCCTGTCTCCTGCATGAACTATCTCAGACATGCCCCAGCTGTGCAACCAATGCAACAGTGCATTACTCAACGGATGAAGTACAGTAGAAGCTTGAGACACTTCTGACTGTAACTGTTACATATCCTGACTGTGGATATGGTCACATCTGGTGCAACCAACCACAAATGGGTGATATTCCAGCTATGAGCATGACACTATCCACTGCCATTCTGACATCTGGATACCTAGCATCAAAAGCATTGAGTCTATTCACACTGATGAATGTCGCTTCCAGTTGCCGCACAACATTTGATAACCATCAGCATTATGTCCTGCTTCTGACCATTGAGAGCTTCTGAATACAGCACCAGAAATTATTAATTGAAGAGTTATTGGCAAGGGGAGGTGGACTCATGCTAGATGGCGATGGGCAGTGTGACAGCCAAGGTCACTGTGCCAACTATGGATCTTACAGCATGCTAGAGCAGTGAATAAACAAAATCATCACTGAGTGAAAATGTGGAGCCATTTAAACAAAGGTTAGAGCATACATGGGCGAAAACAAATATTCATTCCACTGTTAGACATATCACATGTCGATCTGGTGCTGCATATTTATCCTATGGGAATCTGGCATTGAGCTATGCATGATAGCACGCTAATCATCTGACCAGCGTGAAACCCACATCAACCCTGTGTGCCCGACCTGCTTAACCAGCAGCTCTATAAGAAATTATAGAGTCCCTTGTCATTAAGTTGTGTTATAACATTTAAGATAAAGAACTTTATTATAAATCAAATATCATAGAATCTCTTATTGATTCAAATTCATTCATTCATCTTGCCACATCGCTTAAAAATTTGACTTCTGCATACGATAGTATCAAACATACTTTATAAATCCATTTATGCCACCAATTACAATAACTTTTATGTTTAATTAGGTAACATTGTAATCTCATACAACCCAATGTGTCTAGTTTATAATAAACATATGTCTCTATCTATCATGGTTTGTAAGTAATATATACTTAGTCAAAAAGCTGCACCAGATCGACATATGATATGTTAAACTTAAAATGAGAAAGAGATTATCATGTTGAAACTTTATTATAAACTTATTTTTCGATCTGATATATGCATATATATGTCTTTGATGGCTTGTTAAGGGAAGTTTAAACTGAGAATATTTCAGCAAAGAACATCTTTCTATGTTGTTTTACAGATAAATGGTATAATACAAGAATAGATAGATGGAAAGCAGCACAAATGATGTATTAAGAATTAAAAAGAAGTATTAGCGCTCTACGGTAAGCATGAATATATAGCAATTTAAAGTGTTATGAATGGAGTATATTCAAACCATTGAATATTTCAATTATGAATTAAGATGGTTGTATTTGGTGTATATATATTTTTTCAGGAGCATACGATATACAGGAAGTTATATTTTCAGTTTACAACTTTAAGAGGAATTAGTGGTGAGCATGTCTCTAATGGGTTCTATATTATTTTTATTCATTAATATTAATAATTAAGGATTACTCTCAACATTATGTATATGTTTAACTTTTTAGATATGGTACTGTACTGATGAAGGTTGAATCTGAAACGTTTACATAGTACTATAGTTTAGTACTCAGTACTATATCATATGGAATGTGAAAAATAAAAAAGTTAAAAATTTAAATACATGGGGTGAGTGCCCTTTATTTACCAATGTTTATTCTTATGATTATATGTTATTGATTGGTTTTGGCTCCTCCCTTAAAAAAGTTTTTCTACTTTATATTGAGGTGGCTGTGCCGGATCCACACTTTCTTCAAAGTATAGCAATACCCAGCCTTGTTTTGCTTCATATCATTGAACTACTCTTAGTGCACACTTCCTGAACATCAGAAGCACCCTCAGACAGTGCAGCCACTTATGATACAATAATCTCCTCTACTCCCACTGCATAATGAGCAGCTAGAGTGTGTTGGGGTGTTCTTGAGTCCAGGAAAGATAAAGTGAGAGTTGGTCAAAAAAAGTAAACAAACATGTTTTAGTGTGGTAACACCAGTATGGTGGGCACTCAGTTTTTCACTTTTTAAAAGAAAAGGGATTCTGATTCAATCTACCAGCTGCATCAGCAATCTCTACATGATGAGAACAATCACAAAATGTGTTTTTTAAACTAGGGGCATTTTGAGGCCTAAGGGAGTTGACAGTGTCCCTTTAATGTGACATTGCAAGCCAGATTGTTCTGCTGTAGTTAGTGAAACAGAGAGTCATTTAATAGTTACATAAGTAATTTGTCTATTGGGCCATTGGGTGAGAAAGGCAATTACAAGAGGTGCAGCTGCTCTGAGTGAGCCTGTTGCTGTTTCCAAAAAGTTATACCGTTGGTGGGTATTGCTGAGGCAGGTACGAGAGGCACAGCTGCTCTTAGTGAGCCTGATACTGTTTCCAAATATTATTCAAATAGCAGGCAATGCTGAGGCAGGTACAAGAGGGGCAGCTACTCTTAGTGAGCCTGCTGCTGTTTCAAAAATATTCCAATGGCAGGCAATGCTGAGGCAGGTACGGGAGGCACAGCTGCTGTGAGTGAGTCTGCTGCTGTTTCCAAAAATTATACCCATGGCGGGCATTGCTCAGGTTGGTATGTGATGTACAGCTGCTCTGATTAAGCCTGCTGCTGCTGTTTCAAAAAATTGTACCCATGGCAGGCATTGATGAGGCAGATGCAAGAGGTACAGCTGCTCTGAATGATCCTGCTGCTGTTTCCAAAAATTATACCCATGGCAGGCATTGCTGAGGCAGATACAAGAGGTACAGCTGCTCTTAGCAAGCCTGCTGCTGTTTCCAAAAATTATTCCCAAGGCAGGCAATGCTGAGGCAGGTACGAGAGGCAATGCTGCTGTGAGTGAGCCTGCTGCTGTTTCCAAAAATTTTACCCATGGTGGGCATTGCTGAGGTAGGTATGAGAGGTGCAGCTGCTCTGATTGAGCCTGCTGCCATTTCAAAACATTATACCCATGGTGGGCTTTGCTGAGGTAGGTATGAGAGGTGCAGCTGTTCTGACTGAGCCTGCTGCAGTTTCCAAAAATTGTACCCATGGTGAAGATTGATGAGGTAGGTACGAGAGGTGCAGCTGCTTTGAGTAAGGCTGCTGCTGTTTCCAAACATTATACCCATGGTGGAGATTGATGAGGTAGGTACGAGAGGTGCAGCTGCTTTGAGTAAGGCTGCTGCTGTTTCCAAAAATTGTACCCATGGTGGAGATTGATGAGGTAGGTACGAGAGGTGCAGCTGCTTTGAGTAAGGCTGCTGCTGTTTCCAAACATTATACCCATGGCAGGCATCAAACATAATAAACTGATGACTGACAAAACTAAGAGTAGTGTGGCACATGTGGCTGGCATGGTGGCAGTGGTGCTGGCATATTTTGTCAGTAGTACATGTCTAAGAAGAATGACAGTAAAACTGAGGGAAAGTGATGCCAATGGAAGCAACTGTGGTAACAACTATGATATAAGGCCCGTAAGTTATTAGCAACAGCCCTTCCAGAATTTGTGTAGTGCTCATATAGAGCATGTGACATGTGGAACACGTTTAACAAGAAAATGTAAAAAAATCTAAATAATAAATTAATTCAAATTTAAATAATGGTGCCGGCATTGTCAGGAAAATGACAAACATGCTGGTTTGTCCATGAACTGTCTGTGACCATGGCAGGATTTATTTCAGAGGGACAGTTGCAACTGCTGAGAGAGAGATATGTTAACATGTTAAGTTACCAAATTTGGCAGTACACCACTCCACACAGTATTTTCTGTTTGTTTCATACACAACCTAGTCATCATATTCAGTGTTGCTGTTTGCAGGCTGTTGTTTATGTTCAGGGTCAGAATCACATTATTCAGTGTTTGGGACAATTGGAAAACTGTCATCATTCATTTCAAGAAATGTAAGCCGTTACACACTTACAGGATTTAGCAGTGTTCTTTGGTCAGTGACTAGTCCTCCAGCTGCACCAAATATGAGTTCTGAATATACACGTGAAGGTGAACAACTGAGGTACATTTTTGCAATATTCGCCAAATCTGGCCATATTGTTCTTTTTTACTTGCAGAAATAATTATATAAAATGTTTTCATGCTGTGCACATAAAACTACCCATGTGATATGCATGCTGCAAGCATGGTTTAAATGTTAAATTGGAACCAATTGCATGCATGTGGCATGTGTGCAGCAAGCAAGTGTGGAAAGCATGCTTTTTATGTTAAATTGGAACAAACTGCATGCATGTGGCATGCATGTAGAAAGCAAGTAGTCACTGATAACTGCACACATAAAAGTTAAGTGACTTGCTCAGGATCACACAGCATACAATCAGGCATTGATGAGATTAAAACCCAGGTCTTCCGATCTCCAGGTTTGCAGTTCAGTGCCTTTAACCACTGAGCCATACTGTCTGCATGCATGTGGCTCTCTTGTACTGCAATACAAATCTTCATACATCTGCACGCATGCGGCATGCTTATAGTCACTGATACACTTTTTAGTTTTCTTGCCCCCCATCTCAGCTGCACAGCTGAATTGTAGCATACATACCAATGAAGATAAATGTGGTTCTTCTCACCCCCAATACACACACTTACCTACAAAACTATTACTTCTGTCTGGCCCATACTCCTACTTTTTCTCTCCATAGTTTTGAATGCTTCCATGCAAACAGACTTTAAGGGGCAAACACAAAAGTAGCAATAACTCGACACCCACCCACGTGGCCCGTCCCCCACCCATGCAAACACACTGTAGCAGGTGTTGCCACAGTGCTACAGACAACCCACCAAGTGTAGATGTAAGCAGAGAGTCTCTTACCTGAATATCAGGGAGTCAAAGGTAGACGTCTTTAAGAGATGATGTCCATGGGTCAGAGTGCAGGGGCATATCCCCTTAAAATCAATGGAGTTATTTTTTATTACTATTTTATACATTATGATGGTGAGTTGGAGAATAATGAAGGCCACTGTTCTATAAACAAGGCCCATGTTAGTCGAGCAGTGGCCTTCATTAATCTCCAACTCTTCAACAATAATGCATAAAATAGTAATAAAAAAATCCTCATTCATTTCAATGGGGCACGCTCCTGCACTCTCCCTTGCCTTATGTCACAATGTGCCTGAGCATGGATATGTGGAGGTCAGCATCACTGGGGGCATAAGCCTGACTACAGTGGGGCTCCAGTAGTCTGTGCATACCATACCACTCAACTGTCCCGGAATGCAAGGGACAGCCCTCATTTTACCCCTGAAAACTGCTCTTCCCCTCATCAATCCCTCATGGAAAACATGCTGCTCACACAGAGGATGTCCTGTAAATTTAGACTTTTTAGCAGGGGTGCCATTTCAGATTTCAGCAGGGGGGAGCCAACAACCAGTGGAGGCCAGGTGCTAGTTAGCCCCTAGGTGGCAAGCTCTGAAATGTCTGGAACATCTCTAAAAGGTAAAACTTATTTGTTGTGACTGAAATGTGATATGCAAATTAGGAAAAATTCAAATGTATAATATTCATCTGTCTATACCCCGGATCAGTGCATTAGATTTGGGCTTAAACCCACCCAGTTACTAACCAATTTTTTTCCTGGCAGAAGTTCTGAACCCCCTCCCAAAAAAAGTCCCACTTTCTTTCCCCAACTGCATTCCATTCAATACCCATCCCATATGGGTTGTGAAGCTGCCTAAAGCACAGAAACATGAAAAACACATCAATATTTCAGTCCTTCCTCATTTCCCAATCCCCCTGTAAAAAAATATTTACTTTTACTTACCTGGCCATCTGGCCAAAACCTGCAGCCTAGCCCGGTGTGTCACCAGCCCAGTTTTCAGTCTGCTCCTCCTCCGTCCTTCTGCCAGAAGTTGGATGCTAGAACCAACTATCCCAGGTTCCCAACATTGTCTGCGACCAAGACACCTCACCAACCAAACCCACCCAACCTGTGTTGCTTGCTTCTTGCTTGGCTAATGCCATGGCTGCTACTACACTGCACTGATCAAGGCCTATGAAGGCCACCCACACCACTGTCACTGGCACTGCTGCTGCGAGACCTAGCTTGCTGCTACAGGGGGAGGGCGCTGTTTTTTTGTGAGGTGAGCCTAATAGAGTAAGTAGATAGCCCAGTCTCAAGTTAGCTACTAGCTCACCCCCAGCCCCTTCAGCCACCAAGGGAGGTGGAGACTCACTAAGAGTAGACCAACAAAAATATGCTGCCACAACACTGCTATGGAGAATTCAGTCCTCACTGACTCCTCCAAGCTGCAGTGTGCAGCCTGTCTACTCTGTGGTGGGAAAGACAGTGTCCCACTCACGTGACTCATGTGCTCTTCCTTGTCTGGAACTCCTCCATGTCATGTGTGATGGTGCCACCGCTAATAGGTGGAGAGAGTGGACAACACAATACAGACACAGTCGAGTCAGGAGTGCACCTGCAGTGTGAGCACTTATCATGCAAAAGATTAAATCCAAATGTAATGTCATTATTTCCATACCATAAAAACAACCTAGCCACAAATGCAGGGGAGGGGCAGCTGCTCCACTTTGCCCTACCTAAAAGACACCCCTGCTTTATAGTAGAAATTAATTCACATGGGGCTAACATCATTACAAGTAAATACAATGGTTTCTACTGTGTTCTGAGGTACTGTACCTCCGTGTTTCAGGATGTGCCCTGATCATTGTGAGGTTAGTGTCCCTCATTGTACCTCATTTTGAGTGTCCGTGTCCCTCAATTCAGTAACAAAATGTGAAGTATGGTGCATGCTTCCAAGACCCTACTCGGCACAAAGAGTGCTGAGCATGATCACAGTGTATATGCTTCATACAGAATGACAAAGGGAAAGTAAGTGAGTCATAGCAGTCATGGAGAAACACATATGTAGCACTAAATATGCATAAGGGGATTTACATAGCCCAAAACAAAAAGGTCATTCTTCACATCACAGAGACCCCTCTTTGCACATCTGGAATGGGGGATGTTGGCTGACTATATCCTAGGCATTTAATGCAGTAAGCAAACAATACTTTGTAAATTAATGGCAATTTAATGACAAAAATCAAAAGCTATTAAACAACTTGCAAAGGATCAGAATTAATGAGTTTACCCAATGCTAATGGGAAATCAATGAAGAAGGTATTTTAATGGCTATATTTGCTAGCAGTAGTATGAGAAATAGAAACCAATGTGTTTTTCTAGATGAGATTTGCACCAGATTGGTTGCCAGACACATGGCAAGCATGCAACATATCAACCTGATGTGATTGTTAAATGATCTTCACACCAGCTTAACTGCTGCATTCAAGTCAAGTGTGCAACATGCAAACCTGATGTGATTTTTAGAAGATGTTCACACCAGCTTACCTGCTGCACACATGTCAAGCTTGCAGCATTGCAGCATTGCAGCATGCAAACCTGATATACTTTTTAGACTTGGTTCGCATAGATTCACTTTGTATATGAGAACCGCATGCAAACATTGCACAATAAAGCATGTAGCCTGCATTTTACATGTACACAACACTTATATTTCTGTAAGGGTTTGTTTCCAATAGAGTAATGGATATTCCTCGAGACCAAGCACAGTAAGGTCTGCAAAATACTCCTGGATCATCGTGCTGTGTGAGACAGTTACCAGTCTGGCAGATGAACCAGCAGCACTTTCTTTACAGGATAATAATCCATATTGTTGCCGGTGACTCAGAATTTATTTGCTTTTCTGACCTTGAACATATGATGCCGAAGAAGTAGCTGTAGATGTCCTTTCCCTCGCTGATGACACTGCTAATTGTGAAGAATTTATAGATGTGCTATTATCTACACCAGAAGTACACTTTGATGGTTCAGCAGAGTTTGGCTGTTGTACATCAGTTTATGGTGTTGGCGGGGCAATGCCACATTTGGTTAGCAGACGATCTCTCTAATACTCAATGTTGTCCCCTGCAGGAAGGATGGCTTCAATTTTCCCCACAAAGTGGGGATCTAGAAAAGTAGCCAACACATAGGTGTAATTCTTAAACATGGCATCTATTCTCTGATCAATAGACAGTCTGAGACTCAAGTCGTCTTCCAGTATAACAGCAGTGGTGTCTTCTTTTGACTGAAAATCTTTCTTTATATCATCAAGAAAAATGTGAAGAAATCTTATTTGAGGAAGAATTTGACTCAAAGTTGCACTGTCGGCACTGAAATCATGTGTAGAGACCTCAAATGGCTCCAATAAGGTGACCAAAGAGTAAAGTAGATTCCTACTGCTGGAACTGAGCATAATGTCTACTTTACTGATTTGATTCTGCATGGTGTAGTCACGTGCAGCTTTTTTTCTGTTCAAGAAGCCTTTCCAACATGTAAAATATTAAATTCCAGTGGGTTGGAATTTCCTGCTTTAATGTATGCAGAGGCAAGTTTGACCTCTGCAGCCCATTCAGGATTTTTTTTGTTTTGTGTTTTCATGGTGTGGATGAAATGCACACATTATTTTCATAGAAAGATCTAACAGGTTTTCAGCATTTCTGTTTCCATTTAAGAAATTATGGATGAGAAGATTTAAACAATGTGCAAAACAAGATACTGTATGTGTTGGTAACTGCCATCTCTAACAGCTTTGACTATGTTGGCAACATTATCTGACACTATGAATCCTGGAGATAAGGAATACAGAGTAAGCCATTTCTGGAATTGTTTTTCCAGCCTCTGCAAAATATTCACAGCAGGGTGGTTTTCCTCAAAAGTGGTGACACATCACACAGCCTGCTTCCTACTGCTTATGGTAGAGTGGGGATTATTACTTTCTGACTGAAAACTTACCCAATGAGCTGTAACAGTCATGTAGTCAATTGTTTGGTTGCTGGTCCATATATCTGTAGTTATGTGAACCTGCTTCACATCAGCGAGTTTCAACTGCTTAATGACTTCAGTACACACCAAGTCAAACAACTGTGGAACAGCCTTTTTCAAGAAATATGTTAGACAGGGAACAGTGTACCATGGTTCAATCCAGTTCATAAACTTAAGGAAACCTTTTTGGGCAACAAAAGCAAAATGGAGTTGACAATCAGCCAACAGCTCTGCAATGGCTCTGTTTAGCAGCTGGCATGCTGGATGCTTGCAGGAAAGTTTTGATGTCCTCACAATCACTTTCTTTTAGTGTTAGTTGATGAGATATTTTTAATTTTGGGGGAAATGTATTTTTCATGCCTTTTTCATATGGAGTACTACTTTTGGATTTGTCAGTAGTTGATGGTGCCAGAAAACAATCTGTTTGTCTGGGAAGACTGCAAGGACACATCAAGTGATTCAATGTCAGTTTCTGCTACCAGTTCATTGTCACTATGGTCACCACCACCACCTCCACCACCAACTCTAATACCGCCCATACCAGTCACACTGCCCCTTGCCTTACCCCTTTCAATTGGGTGTTTTGCCTTTGCATATCACATCATTACTGATGTTCCAAAATCAAGTCACACAACTGTGGAACAACCTTTTTTGAGAAATATGTTAGATAGGGAATGGTGTACCATGGTTCAATCTGGTTCATGAACTTGAGGAAACCTTTTTGGGCAACAAAAGCAAAAGGGAGTTGACAATTGGCCAACAGCTCTGTAATGGCTCTATTTAACTGCTGGCATGTTGGATGCTTGCAGGTAAATTTTTATGTCCTCGCAATCACTTTCTTTTAGTGTTAGTTGACGAGATATTTTTAATTTGGGGGGGTATTTTTCATGCCTTTTTCACATGGAATACTACTTTGGGATTTTCCAGTACTTGGTGGTGTCAGAAAACAATCTGTGTTTGTCTGGGAAGACTGCAAGGACACATCAAGTGATTCAATGTCAATTTTGACTACCAGTTCATTGTCACTATGGTCACAGCCACCACCACCTCCACTACCACCCATACCAGCCACACTGCCCTTGCCTTGCCCCACACAGTTGGGTGTTTTGCCTTTGCATGTCGCATCATTACTGATGTTCTGAAATTTGACACTTTGCCACCACGACTGACACTCTTTTTGCACAGACTGCATACTGCTCAAGAGTTGTCTGCAGGGTCACCATAAAATAAATTCTACACTAAAGATTTACTTTTTTTCTTTGTGCCATGGTGCAAGTCCAAGGGACTTGGAGGAAACCCTGTACTACCATTTACTTGTTGAGATTGAACTGTGCTCATTCATACTCATCTTATTCTTACATTTAGCATATGATTTTTTTTCTGCACCTGCCTCTCATGCTTTACAGTGCCATCCTCTCCTACCCCCTCATCAAAACTACTGACCTCATCACCACAAAATTCAGAAGAACTGGAATTGCCATCATCATCATTATGTGGGACATAGCCTGGGCTATCCCATTCCCAGTTCCCAATATCACCACCATCTCTATCAGCATTCACTGCCTCAGCATTTGAGCTTATATCTGAGGAGGATGCCTCCTTGCATGCTGCTTCAGCAGCTGGAAGTATCCTGGCACATGTGGCAACACGTTCTGTACATCTATGAGTAACTCCAGTCAGTTTTTTTCTGAAACTCTACTATCATTTCATTACTAACATGCTTTTTTTGTTCAGGACATTTAGTACCAGTCCTGGTGATGTTGTTATTATTATTGTCGCTATGATCTTCATTAGTGGTATGATTCATATTGTTCATACCATTAACAGTTGCACATGCAGTAGCACTGTGTTTCCTTTTAGTAGACTTAGACTGGGAAATACGAGACATATAGTAGTAGACACAGCCATGAAAGAATATTGTTTCACTAACTGCTGCAGAGACAGACAGTGTAGCTGACTATGCCACAGTAATAAATGACAGGTCTTGGGCCACAGAGGCACCTACCAAAGTACAAACAGTGTAATACAGCCATAAAAGGCTTTCGCTAACTGCTGCACAGACAGACAATGTAGTTGACTATGTCACACTAATAAATGATAGGGCTCAGGGGCACTAAATAAACAATGCAATACTTTAAACTTTATCTCTTTTCCCCCACCTTGCTCCTTCTCTGTTCCCTCCCCTGCACCACCCCTGAGGCCATCTGTTAGATTCCCCACCCCCTGAGATTGTTCACCACTGCTGTCTTTCTTTTTCCCTCTCTTATTGCTCCCGCTGTCCTTCACTCCCACCCCAGTACCACCTCTGAGGGCAACTCTTAGATCCCCCTTCCCCTGAGAGATCATTTTTTTTTTCACAGTCCCCCTGCTGCCTTTTTTTCTCCCAGTTTGCTGTTACTTTGCCCTTTCTGCTCTTTTTGCCCCGCTCTAAAATGTCCCGGCGTATTAGCATAATGTAGTGCTTTTTAAACTGTAAACTTTAACAAAGCCTTTCTTAGATCTCTTTCCAAAATGCCTGCAAATGTGCTGCAGACTACAGAATGAGAGTGACAGATGCACTGTTTCCACTGAGCTGCTCACACTAGTCTGAGCCACATGCAGAGTCAGAGCACAGCCCTTGACACCACTGTTCAATCAGGTGTCAGCCCTGTCTCACATGCCTCTGATCCGCTACAAGGTCCATGATAGACCCCACAGACTGCCCTTTTGAATGCCTGTTTGGAGACCACAATGGAGTGCTGAGCCCTCTAGTACAGCAAGTGACTTGTTACTCTTTACCCATTACCCATTACCTGTGTCATACTACCCGACCTGAGAATTACACTGTTATGTTGGGTAGGGTAGTACCTTACCTGAACTACCCTACCTCACCATAAATAGGTGATACCCACAATACCCGACCCATCTACCCATCGGGTAGCTAATACTGAGTTATAATAGTGAGATATGTTGTCAATTGAAAGTATAAATTCATACTCTATGCTGCTAAATCAAAATTAAACGTTGTAGTTTAACTTTGATGTAGCAGTATATAGTATGAATTTATAGTTTAAAGTCTAAATTTTCAACATCTTTCACTATTATAACTCATGTAATTCATTTCATTTTGCTTCTATTCTTGAGGGAATACAATTAAGATATACATATTGCTATTTAGAGTTCAAACGTATGTTAAAATAAGCAAAAACATGTTTATGTAACTGGTGTTGTTTCAGGTATTTGCATGTCACACCATTTCATACCAAGAATAGCATAGTACCAAATAATCAGTTATATTTCATACAGTGTCCACAAGGCAGGACTTTGATGTACTGTAGTGGCATTGCTTTTACATGCAGGTTTGCTTATCAGAAAATTGAACATTTTTGGGATGTATCCCTATAATGAAATCTGCATGTAAATTGCACAGTTTCCCGATAACCAATATTTTCTAGTGAATGCACTACCCGAAGAGGGATATCCAGAAATGCTGTTCTTACTGGATAACTGCCTGCATGGAAATGGAGTGACTGAGAGCTCTCATGGAGACCATCTCACACAGGCCACAGACTCTAACTCCCTCCAACAACAGAAAAAAACTTAGAAGCTCAGCCCCCCAGCTGCTGATGGTCTCAAGTTATTCCCCCCCACATGCTGATGACAAGTTCAGCCTCCCTCCAAAACCAGACACACAGGTTCCTCACCAGCAACAAACACAAATGAGCTCCCACTTCCAGACTAGGGTTCAACTGCTCCAACTGATGGGCACAGTCTCAAGTCCCTCTTTCCCACATACACACTAGACAGTCTCAGCCCCCCACGCCCCACACACACACACACACAAACAGAGCACACAGATTTCCAACATCATTCACAGGTGAACCTCCACTTCAGCACTGGACCCCGGTTCAACCCCCCCTTCACAAACAGAAGACACCTTCTCATTTACCCACCACACCCATAAAATGGTCTTAGACCCCCCCGCACACACACACACACACACACACACACACACACACACTACAGACACATCACTGGTTTATAGTGTCTTTATCTAGGCAATTCAATTTGTTGACTTATTTGAGGATACATTATTTTGAAGTTCAAGTGCTATATAGAAACATAGAAGTTGATGGCAGATAAGGACCGCAAAGCCCATCCAGTCTGCCCATTTCTTTTTCTACCTTATTAATGTGCCATCGGCCTTTGCTCTGTCAATGGCCTATCTATTCATACTCATCTGTATTGCTCCCTTATGCCTATCCCATACCTGTTTGAAGCCCTGCACTGTATTCATATCTACCACTTCCTGAGGTAGGCCGTTCCATGCATCCACCACCCTTTCCATGAAAAAGAACTTCCTCACATTATCCCTTAATCGGCCTCCCTCTAATCTCATGCTGTTTCCTCTTGTCCTGCTAGTTTTCTTATATTGAAACATGTTAGACTCTTTCACCTTGTTAATGCATTTAAGGTGTTTGGATGTTTGGATCATATCACCTCTCTCCCTCCTTTGCTCTAGGGTATACATATTGAGCTCCATTAATCTGTCCTCATATGTTTTCTGATGCAGTCCCTGCACCATTTTAGTTGCCCTTCTCTGGACTGCCTCAATTTGGTTAATGTCCTTGTGAAGGTGTGGCCTCCAGTACTGCACACAGTACTCCAGATGTAGCCTAACCAGTGTCTTGTAAAGAGGGATTATTTCCTCCCTCCCTCTTCTGACTTGTGATACCCCTACTAAGACACCCCAACAACCCCCTAGCCTTACCTACTGCTTTAGTGGTCTGCTTGGATGATTTCAGGTCATCAGTGATTATGATGCGCAAATCTCTTTCTTCCCATGTGACTGCCAGCAACTCCCCTCCCAGCCTATTGGTGGCTTCAGGGTTTCTCTTCCCTATGTGCATGATTTTGCACTTCTTTGCATTAAACCCCAGTTGCCACTCTTTCAACCATTTTGCTAGTTTATCCAGATCTCTTCTCATTTTACCCACCCCATCTGGATCATCTACTCTGTTGCAGATCTTGGTGTCATCTGCAAATAGACAAACTATACCCTCAGTCCATCTGCAATGTTACTGATGAAGATACTGAAGGGACTGGCCCCAGAACTGATCCCTGAGGTACCCCACTTGTGACTTACATCTCTTCTGACTGTATACGATTTACCACCACTCTCTGTTCTCTGCCCGTCAACCAGTTTGCCATCCAGTTGACCAGCTTCTGACCCATCCTGATCCAACCCAGCTTATTAATCAATCTTCTGTGTGGAACAGTATCAAAAGCTTTGATGAAGTCAAGGTAGGCAACATCAACTACTCCCCCTTGGTCCACCACTCTGGTTACCCAGTAAAAGATATCTATGAGATTAGTTTGACAGGACCTTCCTTTTGTAAACCCATGCTGTCTTGGATCCTGTGCTCCTATTGATTCCAGGTGTTGCACTATCCTTTCCTTAAGGAGTGCCTCCATAATCTTGCCCTCTACTGAGGTAAGACTGACTGGTCTGTAGTTCCCTGCCTCCTCCCTGCTACCACTTTTGTGGAGCAGGATCACATGAGCCCTTATCCAGTCTTCTGGGACCTCTCCTGTGCTCAGAGACTTACTAAACAGTTCTGATAATGGCTCTGCTAGTTCCACCCTTAGCTCCTTTAGCACCCTGGTATATATGCCATCAGGTCTCATTGCCTTGTCCACCCTGAGCTTATCAAGCTCTTGTAGGACCCTTTCTTTTGTGAAGGGACTAGTGCACACTTCCCTCCCCCCTGTGTCCATGGTGCTGAGCTGTGGTCCCTGCCCCACCTTATCTTCAGTAAATACTGAGCAGAAGTATCTATTTAGGATAGATGCTTTTGCATGGTCCTCCTCCTCCTCACATGCCCCCTTATTCCCTTTGATCTTAGCAATACCCCCTCTGGACTTTCTCCTTTCACTAATGTATCTATAGAAAGTCTTGTCACCTTCTTTTACTGTTTGTGCTAGTGTTTCCTTGGTTTGGGCCTTTGCCTGCCTTACTGAATTCCCTGCTTCTCTTAGGGAAGTTTGGCATGTCTCCCTATCTTCATCCTGCTGCATTCTCTTATATTTCCTGAAGGCCAGCCTTTTGGCTCTGACTTTTTCTGCTACTGTTTTTGAGAACCAAGGTGGATTCCTTCTTCTTTTGCACTTCCTTTTCTCTCTAACACAATGGGATGTTGCTTCAAGTATTGCATCCTTAATGCTTGCCCACTTTGCCTGTACCCCCTCACCTGTATTTCTTTTTGCCAGGGCAAGCTTAAGTCTGTTGGCCATCTTATAAAAGTCAGCTTCTCTGAAGTCCATATTGTTGCCTTGGAATGGGATGATTTAGTTCTAGTGGCCAAATTGAACCATACCATGTGATGGTCACTGGCCCCCAGGTGACCTTCTACCTGGAGATCTGTGATCCTTTCCCTGTTAGTCAGTACTAGATCTAGGATAGCCCTGTCTCTTGTGGGTTGTTGTACCAGTTGTTTGAGGCCCTCCCACTGCAAGGAATGCTCCATGTGTCTAGTTCTGGCAGATGTTCCTGCTGGTATTGACCAATCTGTATCTAGCATGTTGAAGTCTTTCATTATCAGAACCTCCCCTTTAGCTGTCATGTTTTGTATATCTTCTAACAGTAATGTATCTATGTCCTCCCCCTGGTCTGGAGGCCTGTACACAAAATCAGTTTGTATGGCTGTCCCATTTCCTTTTTCCAGGGTGACCCACAGTCTTCTGGCTCCTTACATGTATTCTGGATTTCTGTAGCTTTGATATTTTCATTGACATACAGGGCCACTTCACCCCATCTTTTTGCACCTCGGTCTCTTCTGAACATTACATAGCCAGGTACTGAAGTCTCCCAAGTGTGGTTACTTGTAAACCACATCTTGTTAATTGCTGCTATGTCCAGTTTAGCCTCTGTCATTATTGCCTGCAGATCTGGGATCTCATTTCCCAGACTGCGAGCATTTGTGTACATGATTTTCCATTGGCCAGATTTCAGTGTGTTAGTTGTTGGGCAAGGTCTGGCATTTCCCCAGGGCATCATATGGGGAGCCATACCTTTTTCCTTACCTGGTGATGCAAATGAACTACAAACATGCTGAACTCCTGTTTGACCACTAGCTGAGGGGGGAAGGGGTGTTTTTCCCATTCAACGTATGGGGTGCTGCACCCCACTACCCATTTGCTAGTTTAAATATTCTGCAAAGATGTCAAACTTCTGCCCCAATGCACTGACTCCTTCCTTAGTCAGATGCAATCCATCACATTTAAAAAACTTTTGCTCCCAAAACTGTTGCCAGTTCCCTACAAATTTGTGTCCTTTTTCCTGGCACCAGCCCTTGAGATGCATGTTTAGCTCCCCTATCTCCCCTTCTCTGACCTTCCGTCCATCTGCCCCCCTCTCCCAGACTGGTAGGATCTCAGAGAAGGAGATGCCAGATGAAATGGATGATAGTTTGTTACCCAGCCTGGTCAGGTGTTCCTTGGTCTCCACAGCTGACTGGCTGGCGAGATCGTTAGTCCCTATGTGTACCAGGATGACAAGGGCCTTGTTAGGTGACCAGCAGTGTTGGGTAAGTTACTTTTTCTATTACTTTCTATTATGTTTGGAAACTTGTTCCAGGAAGCTCTGTGCAGTCACTAGCAAGGATGGAGATGTACTAGAAAAAGTAATACACCTTATAATTATAGTTACTTATTTCTTTTAATACAAAAACAATAAATAACTATAACAGATTACAATTTTTGAAAGTAATATGTTGGTTACTAGTTACTTTCAAATAAATGTAATCAGTTACAGTTACATATTTCTTTTGTATAAAAAGACATAAGTAAATGTTACTGTAAGATGTATTACATCTTCCAGTACTTCTCCATCCTTGCTAGTGACTGCACAGTGGATGCATGGAACAGCCTTCCTGAGGAGGTTGTGGGGTCTAAAACTGTGGGAGAATTCAAGAATGCATGGGACAGACATAAGGCAATTCTTGTGGCGGGGTAGGAAGAAATAGGCTGTTGGTTAACTAGGATCTGCAGCCTATCCTGTAGGTAGGAAAATGGCCAGACTAGATGGGCCAAGCGGTCCTTATCCACCATCAAAGTCTATGTTTCTATGTTTCACAGAGCTTTCTGGAACAGGTTTTCTAAAGTAATAGAAAGTATTAGAAAAAGTAACTTAACCAACACTGTTGACCAGTGCCCACATTTCATTACCAAGTGCCCATCATAATATTAGAAACTGATCAGAAAGGTTCTACCCATTGACTATAATGGGGCACACCCCTGCACTCTCCCTAGCATCTTGTCATCAAAACACCATATGTTGTTGTATGCTGAGTCCCACTTTACTAGACTAGTTTTTGCAACGTGGGCAAAGGTGATTAGTCCATAGCAAAGTGTGGGTAGGAGGACTCCTGGCTAGAGCAAGGCGGGCAGCTGGAGTTAGACAGCTTTTTGCTCTGTAAGTCTGACCTAGCTTGCCTCAACTGCAAGCTGGGTCAGGCTTACAGAGCAAAGCTGTCTAACTCCAGCTGCCCATCTTGCTCCTAGCTAGGGAGTCCTCCTACCCACGCTTTGCTATGGACTAATCACCTTGCCCACATTGCAAAAACTAGTCTAGTAAAGTGTGACCCAGCGCACAACAACATATGCCATTTTGCACTCTCAGCCCCCCGCCTCACTCACCGCTGTGAGCTTTTCACCTGCCTTGAGTGGCTCCCACCGGAAACTCACCACTCTTATGTCATGGGCAACTTCATTGACAATATTGTCAGAACTGCCACCCCTCAAAACCTTGCTGAGACCCTTGTTCTTGCTACACCCTCCTACAACCTGCGATCCAGTGGCTCCCATGCCCTTCTTGTACCTAAAACCCTCACACAAATGGGTGACCGAGTCTTCGCTGCATATGCACCCATGGTTTGAAACTCTCTTCCAACTAGCACTTGCTCCTCTCCCTCGCACCAGAGCTTTAAAGCCTCCCTCTGGGGTTTTCTCAAAATGGCTGCCACCTGTCTCTGCACTAGACAAATCCTCTCAGCCTGAGATGCCCCAACTAACTAAGATGCTACCTAAACATTACGACTTGGGCAGAGCACAGCTGTGCTCATACTCAAGGCCACTGATTTACGGTGATTAAAACAATTAAATTCCATTTTCAAGACTTAAGATTCCAGAATTTCACCGGCGATTATTACTCTAATTTCCAGAGTTTACCGGGATTCTGTTATCATTCTTTTAGTATGTGCATAAATAATCAGAATTAAAGAAGGCTTAATATACAGAGCATTAAATAAAGCAAATTAAAATAGTACAGGAAGGAATGAAAAGAAAAACACACTTTTTTGTAGATTTACTGATCTGATAGAAATTTTCAGATTCCATGAAATCTTCATTTTTATCAGTTTTCAGGCAGCCCTAATTCCAGAATTTTACCGGATTTTCCGGTAAAAACCGAAAAACAGTGGCCTTGCTCATACTCCTCCTGTTCTCACAGCATATATAAAAATGGACTATTTAGGCCCACCAGCAAAACAGGGTGAGCACTATAACTGTGCACTTCTTTCTCTCACACTGGGCCCACTCTATCCCAACTGTGACTCCTCCTTATTCTAACTGCTAGCCTTACAACTTGCTGCCTGGAGCGATGAATTCACACTGCACTTCTTCCTACTGACTGCAATGTTTAATACTGTATTGTAATACCTATTTTTGGTATTGTTGTCTTACAATGTCCCTGTGTTCTGGTCACTTTATATTAACTCTTCACTACTATTTGCCTGATGAAATCTGATGCTTGTAAAGTCCATGTTGTGCTAATTCTGTGTAATGTAATCCTCCACTTGTATTTGCCTGATGTTCACGTATGTACCTTGTAATGTACCTTGTAATCTCCCAGGTCGCACCTGAAAATAGGCACTTGGCTGTCTAGTGTGCTTGCCCAGTTAAAAGCAAATAAATAAATAAATCATGTTAGAGAGCGTGGGGGCAGAGCATGGGAGGCCAGAAAAAAACAGGAAGTCCTCAGGACCCATTTTAATTAATTTTACAAGTGTTACAGTTCTTTACTGCCTGGATTATTTAGTGCCATCTTCACACTAACAGCATGCTGTGGAGGTCAGGCACCTAAATGTCGGGTGCAGGGGCTGATAAATTTGATCTTGGTGGATCTCTTTTAAGGAGAAGTATCAAGTATGCAGTGCTGTGTATTTGCTTACCTCACTTCTCCTATGTCAATTTCATTCCCTCTGTTTGTATTTTCTGTCCGCTATTGTGGTTTAAGGAGCATTTGAAAAGTAAGGAATACACTTCTAAACTAAATTATCTAGCTGTCCTTTTTCTCAGCTGTTGGAAAGAGGATGTGTGTCATCTGTGCAAAGGAAGCCTTTGGTCTACTTCTCCCCCACAACATGTTACAGCTGTCTTACAGTGAGAGCTGAGCAGCACAAAGAAATATATGTTTTTCTTGTGAATGAAATAACGTTATATGTATTATGTTCTATGCACAAATATAGGCTACTAGTATTACTATACACTGTGTGAGTGGCATGACAGGACTGTCTTAAGCCATTGCAAACTTAAAATAAAATACAGATAGTAAGTATTGAAAACTATATGCTTTCTTCTAAGCTGCTGCTCTGGTGACATCAGGGAATAGGAGGGGTTGTATTACAAGTGCCTCATTTGCATATAAATGGGGTCTGGCTTGAGACTTTACAAGGTTGTGTCAGAGTCTTAGAATTAAGATAAGTGTTACAACAAAAACAAGCATTTGTCAATGCTGAATGTTTCCTTGCATGTTTATGTGGCAGGTGTGTACGCCATTGACTGCTATTATATGGGCTTAGTGTTATTTCCTCAGTTCCTGGTTTGGTTTTGAAGAGTGCAGACATGTTCCGGTCCAGAGAAGATCGCTGCTCCCAACCTCCGGAGGTAAGTATGGGGTGGGGGTGCGGGGAGGTGGGGTGTGCAGAGGGTGGGTGGGATGGGGGAGGGGCTGGGGAAACAATGAGGAACCATTTTCTGTTTTACAGATTAGTTCAAAACAAAGACCTCAGGGGACAGTTTTCTTCATTTACATGTACAAAATATAACATAAATTTGGGCACACTGGGGTCAGCTCCCAGTGAGCCACATGAGCTGTGGAGGGTGTCATGTTGCCAACAGGAGGATTGGCCAGGGTCGGACTGTTAAGCAAAGGGCCCACCTGGAAATGGGGCTCTGGGGGCCTTGGTACCTACTGCAATATGCCCTACTGTACAAACTATAGCCCAGATTCTACCAACACTGGCATGTCCTAGTATACAAACTGTAGGCCAAATTTTTAACCATAAAATAACAGCATACCTTCCATTTGGAATAAAACTATTCCAATACTGGTATGAGTTATAATATCTTACTATTTTGGAAGCTTTAATTCTATTGATTTAAAGTGAATTCACAGCCGACCTGCAAAAATTCTGAGAGCCATAAAGTCACAGCTCCCTCCCCTGCAGCAGTGCTGCAGTAACATGTGGTCCCAAGTAACAAAATACAATATAATACTTTTTTATTCACTTACTGAAAAGTAGTCTAGGTTTTTATATACAAATCAAAAAACAAACCCTCACTCACAAACCATAGAAGAGACTGCACAGGTAAATTAAAGGTGCTTCATTTTATTTGAGAAGGTGTGCAAAGGGAGGGAGGGAAGGGGAAAAGGGAACATTGTTTAATCAGGAGTAGCACACTAAGCCAAAGCTTGTTTCCAGATGCAACCTGGGAGAACAAGGAAGTTAAGTGACTTGCCTAGGACCACACTGTATGCACCTAGACGGCTGTGGGATTGAAACCCAGATCTCCAGCTCAGAGTCTTAACCCATCATGCTATACTGCCTCCAAAGGGTGATAACCTTTGAAAAAGGAATTGAGAGAATTCTGAAACACATCAAGGCATTTTTCACACTGGCACTTTTTCAAATAAAATGAATTTACCTGAGCAGTCTCTTCTATGGGTGTTTACATAGAAACATAGAAACATAGAAACATAGAAGTTGACGGCAGATAAGGACCGCAAGGCCCATCCAGTCTGCCCATTTCTTTTTCTACCTTATAAATGTACCATCGGCCTTTGCTCTGTCAGTGACCTATCTATTCATAGTCATTTGTATTGCTCCCTTATGCCTATCCCATGCCTGTTTGAAGCCCTGCACTGTATTCATAGCCACCACTTCTTGTGGTAAGCCATTCCATGCATCTACCACCCTTTCTGTGAAAAAGAATTTCCTCACATTCCCCCTTAATCGGCCTCCCTCTAATCTCATGCTGTGTCCTCTTGTCCTGCTATTTTTCTTATATTTAAACATGTTAGACTCTTTCACCTTGTTTATGCCCTTAAGGTGTTTAAATGTCTCGATCATATCACCTCTCTCCCTCCTTTGCTCAAGGGTATACATATTGAGCTCCGTTAATCTGTCCTTATATGTCTTCTGATGCAGTCCCTGCACCATTTTGTTGCCCTTCTCTGGACTGCCTCAATTTGGTTAATGTCCTTGTGAAGGTGTGGCCTCCAATACTGCACGCAGTACTCCAGATGGGGCCTAACCAATGTCTTGTACAGAGGATTATTACCTCCCTCTTACGACTTGTGATACCCCTACTAATACACCCTAACACCCCCTAGCCTTACCTACTGCTTTAGAGGTCTGCTTGGATGATTTTAGGTCATCAGTGATGATGATGCCCAAGTCTCTTTCTTCCTTTGTGACTGCTAGCAACTCCTCCCAGCCTATAAGTGGCTTCAGGGTTTCTCTTCCCTATGTGCATGATTTTGCACTTCTTTGCATTAAATCCAGTTGCCACTCTTCTGACCATTCTGCTAGTTTATCCAGATCTCTTCTCATTCTGCCCACCCCATCTGGATCATCTACTCTGTTGCAGATCTTGGTGTCATCTGCAAACAGACAAGCCTTACCCTCTAGTCCATCTGCGAGGTCACTAATGAAGATGTTGAATAGGACTGGCCCCAGGACTGATCCCTGAGGTACCCCACTTGTGACTTGCATCTCTTCTGACTGTATACCATTTACCACCACTCTCTGTTTTAGTGCGGTTTGTTTTTTGTTTTGTATTGTGGTATTTTAACCCTGCACCACCATTTCCACATGCAGCCTCTTTTTTTGTTTCTTTTAGGTTTTATGTAGTTGATTATGTGCATACCCTCTCCACCCACCTACAGTATATCACATTGAGTTTTTCTATATTGGGATTTAAAGCCAGTTCCCTTAAATACTGCCCATGTACTCTACTAGCTAATCTAAGAAACTGAGGTTCATGTGGCCACTCATTTTTTTTTGTTTTTTTTTGTTACATATATAAATTTTGTCATGCCTACCTGCCCAATCCAGACCAGGTTCTGGTAGATCCTGTCACCTCCTGCCACGTTTGTTTTGTTAACCATAACCTCTATCCTCCACCACTACCTCTGTGATGGGGCCCTATGGTGAAGAACATACATTGAGAGCTGGGATGTGGAGACATGTGACAGATCTGAGCCTTTATGCAGCAGACCAGGAAGTTACATTTTTCCCCCTGTATGCCCCCATACTTCCTGGGATGTTAGCATGGCAGAGTTTATCATCTGTGTCTGTTTGCTGACATCATGTCACACAAATCTCAAGGATGCTTAGAATATAATTAATATTAATTAAATACATAAAATTCTGAGCTTTCTTGAGAATTTAGACTTTCAGAATGGCAATGTCCTTTACCCCTACTGGGGACAGAATGCTGTCCTGCAACAGTCTGAAAATTACATCCATTTTAGCACATAGCAGTACATGCCCTTGTAGGTCAAAATACTGTTCCAAAAGGAAAGCAAAATGACCCTTTATTCCATTATGAGATTCCCTAACATAACATAGCCAACAAATAAGTACACACAATATGTAAAACTTTACACGCAGAGAAAAGAAAAACGGCATATATAAGGCCAGCAGTGTGTACTAACTTTGAGCTCCCCAGTTCTAATTACTCCATCACTAGCTCAGATTAGAGTGTGATTGCAATTGGATCAACTAGAGTGTGGGCTTTTTTTTTTTGTCCACTGCATTGTGGGAGGAGAGGGCACAGGAGCACCAGGGGAGTTCAAAGCCAGCATACATGCACCAAACTCAGATTGCACAGAATTTCTTTACAGACATTCCTCAGCAAATCACAGCACAACCCATATCACCATGTAATTAAAGGCAGAGACCTGGAAACAGTCATCAACAGTCCTATTCTTGATAGTACAAACCGCACAAGAGCACTGCCCAAATGAGCAAAATATGTGAACAGCATAGCTACAGATGTAAACATTACCAACACCTGGAGACTCCTTAACCTTGATGGCTAAGATTACACACAGAGTAATCAACAGACAGCTTTCAGATTTATGGCCACCAACACACACACACACACATCTACAACATAGACTGCTACAGATTCACTGCCACCAACAGGCACCCAGGCAAAGTCCTTGTTCCCCACTGGGGACAGAATGGTGTCCTGCAACAGTCCTAAAGTTACATCCATGTTGGCACACAGCAGTAAATGCCCTTGTTAGGTCATAATACTACATTATAATACTATTCCTAAAGGAGAGCAAAAATACTCCCTTATTCCATTTTGAGATTCCCTATCATAACATAGCCAACCACTAAGACATGAGTACATATAATATTTGAAACTACACACAGAGAAAAGAAAACTGACCATATATAATGAAAGCAGTTTGTTTAACTTAGAGCTCCCTAGTTAGCAGTTTTAATTGTCCTCTTGCTAGCACAGATTGGAATGCGATCACGATTAGATAAACTACAGTGTTTTTTTTCCTTTTTCTTTCATTGTGTCCTCTGCATGGGGGGGTTGCAAAACCGGCATATATGCACTAAACTCAGATTGCCCTTATTTTTTATAGATAATCCTCAGCAAATAACAGCACAGCCAGATTACAGGCAGAGACCTTGAAACAGTCATCAGTTCTATTTTTGATAGTACGAAACCCATAAGATCACAACCCAATAACCCAAAAGTGCAAACATTATGAACAGCATAGCTGCAGATGTAAACATTGCTAACACACAGAGTAATCAGCAGATGGCTTTCAGATTTATGGCCACCAGCACACAGCTTTCTGTCTCTCTGAGACACACACCCACACTGCTATCAGATTTACTCCCACCAGCATGCACCCACTTGAAAACCATCGCTGTGCTGAGTACATTTTATTTCATGTGTCGGGGACTGAGGACTAGATAGGGTAATCAGGCCAAAACTTCAAACACAGAATTGGCATGGGGGGTCTAGTGGGATTATGGAGTGTGGATTCCCTGTTAATCTCTGACCCTGAAAAAGTACTGTGTTTAGTTTTAACTGCTATTAATCTTTCTGCACACTGATGAAAGAAAGAAAAAAGTAACATGTCAGCAAATGATCACAGATCGTTTGAAAGAAGACTTGCCATTTTTTCATCAGCTACTCAGGTCAGGGAAGTTGAGTCAGGTCTCAATCTCAGCCTCAGCCACAATGCATGCCACCACCTCTCCATGATGGTCTTCTCCTAGGCTCATATCCTGACTCCATCTATTCAAAATACAGTAGATGCACGAAACAGCACAAAGAAGCTTGCAGGATATGATCAGGTGAACCAGTGCTGTGCAGCAAACAGAACAGGAATTGCAGCAGGCCACTATGCAAATGAGAGGAATGAAGTGCATTCTCTCAATGGTGCAGTTCATTTCTCTCAAGTACAGGCCAACTCCTGCTGTGAAATACCAATGGCTTTCACACTGGGCTTCAGCTCTCATTGGTGTATCAGGGTTGCACCCACTGTGCAGCGCTCTGCATTGGACTCATCCCTGACACACCTCCCAAATGTAGTACTGTCCCAAGGTGTTTCTTGTGCAAGTGAGCAAGGGAACACAAAAATGACTGATCTCATATTGACATGTTTGTAGCAACTGATGTAATGTACAAGGAATATGTCCAATTGAACAAAGCATTTCCCTGTAGGGCACCCTCCTTTTCCCTGTATTTTCCATGTAAAACTGGGACAAAACTCCTGTACATTTTCCTGTATGCAACTGACTTCATTATGCCTGCCAGTAAAATCAGTATAACAAATGTTAAGGCTGTTATATGTGTTCTTATTTATTTTAAATGGTAAAACTCACCTGTAACATATCACAGAGGATCCAGAAAAATGTTGGAATATCTCAAGCTTTGCTCTCAAGGTTCATATGTCCCCGGAGTCTCTTGACGGTATTATAGCCCTGTTACAATGTACTGACACACGATAGCCTGGTTGAGATGCAGTATCTCATATTCAGTGGGCTCACACTTTTATCCATTTTGGCAATGTGCTGACACAGGGTAGCTTTGCTGAGATGCAGGATCTCATTTTCAGGGGGGCACAATTTTACCTATTTTTACAATGCAGGTTAAACTGGATGAAATGCAGTATCTCATTTTCAGTAGGGTCTTACTTTTACCCATGTTTACTTCTGCATGTAATGTACTGACACAGGATAGCTTTGTTGAGATTCTTGATGGCCGCTGTGTGCAATATGGCAGCACTGACTTAAACTGCGCATGTGCGAGTATCGCATATACATAGTTATGTCAGTGCTGTCATGTTACTCATGGCTGACTCAGTGGCAAACTGCGCATGTGTGAGTATCAGTTCTGTAATCACTGCAATATCAGTTACTTCTAACTCCGGTGCGGCAAGAGCCCCACATATTCTTTTCAACACTCTTGCCACTCCTTAAAACTTTCCACAGCCGTATCAGCTCTGACCAGAGTTTGTTTTTTTTGTTACAAATATAACATTAATTTCAGGGCTTATATCTCAGACACTGCTTGTTCTAGGAACACATACCATGTATTGCTGGAAAGCTGCAAGTTCCAGTATTCTACCAATTTATAGCATGTCATCCTAGGATGTGCCATCTCTGTGATATAAGCCCTGAACATAATGCTGTTTTTGTAACCCAACGCAGCAATGAGTTGGTTTGACTTCATTTCATATTTAGATCAGGTATTTCACCTTTCTTAAAAAAATATATATTCATACAGCAAACAGAAGGGCTTATAACTCAGACACTGCTTGTGCTAGGAAGACATACTATACATTGCTGAAAAAAGCTGCAAGTTCCAGTATTCCACCAATACACAGTGTTAGGATGTGCCATCTCTGTGATATAAGCCCTGAACCTAATGCTATTTTTGGTAACCCAAGGTGGCAATGAGTTGGTTTGTCTTCATTTCATATTTAGATAAGGCATTTCACTTTTCTTTAAAAAAACATATACATAAACATACTAAATACTTCTGACTCAGCTCCACAAGATTCCAATGTGGAATGCATGCTGTTATGTAGTACAGCACTTTTATTCCTCAATGCCATTATTTGTTACAAATATGACATTCATTTCAGAATTTATATCTCATAGACTGTACGTGCTAGGAAGATATGCTACATATTGTTAGAAATCTGCACATTCCAGTTGTCCACCAGTATATAGCTTGTCATCCTAGGATTTGCCATCTCTGTGATATAAGCCCCAAATGTAATGCTGTTTTTGTAACCCAAGGCAGCAATGATTTAGTTTGGTTTCATTTCATATTCATATAATGTATTTCATTTTTCTTATAAAAAAACATATATATAAAAATATATCAAATACTTCTGGCTCAGCTCCACAAGACCCTGATGTGGAATGCAAGTTGTTATATAGGACAGAACTTTCATTTTAACATCTGTAGCTGGGTTGAATAATGAAGTCTCTGACCTGCATCATCACATGATGCAAGTGTGCCACATACTTGACTAATCCATGTACCTTTTCTTCTTAAATCGAGCGAACTCCAGCCTAGTTCACTATACATTGCACAATGGTGAGCGTTATACTTAATATTGGCCAACAAAACAAAGTACTATTATCCACCGTATACCAGCCTCCTGGGATGCTACTCACTGGCTTCCCACAGCTCATAAGTCACCTCGAACAGAACAAACTAAACTGGGAATATATAATCCTAGGGGACTTCAACATTAATTGGCAAGCACAGGATTCAGTGACAGCTAGAGACCAAATGGCCGGACTGTGGCCGGACTGTACCTGACCCAACTGGTCAAGCAACCCACCAGACAAAGCTACCGTACAGAAACCAGCACCCTCACTGACCGGCTACTCTTCCTGTCCTGAACGTGATCGCAGAGGTAACAGTCCTACCTGACACCATCAGTGACCACTTCCTGTACTACTTACCTGACTAACAAGTTCACCAAGAGTAAGCCTAAGACCACCAGGAACAGATCACTAAGGTCTGGTCAACTAGATTCCTTCAGGCACTATCTAAAAGGGATTGACTGGTCCCCACCGGATAGAGTCAAGGATGGAAACCAAGCACTGGATTACTTCTGCAGTATCTTCACTAAAGCCTGCAACATCTTTGCTCCATACAAAACAAAGAAAGCCAGAGGAATCCCCAAACCCTGGCTGTCCAGTCCTCTAACTGAATGCATGCGACTCAGAGATCACCCGTGGCATAGTGCCAAAGCCTCTGGGAATCTAGCTGACTCCAAAGCATATATGACAGCTAGAAATACCTGCACAAAACTCATACGTCTGGCGAAAGCAGCTTACTACAATGACCTTCTAGGAAAGACCTGGGGTAGAGGGAGGGAGTTCTGGGACTCTGTAAAATCTCTCATGGGTAGAGCATCAAAAGCCCCACCGGACCTTATAGTTACCACCTCTGGCACATTGCAAGACCCAAAGGAAATCACTGATGCTTTTAATGTTGCATTCACGGACCTCAGCAATGTGTTGCCACCTGAATACCTGAATCGCACCCTTGCAGGCCAGCAGCACAACCTCAACACTCCATCACCACGGGATAATGTTACCCCACCTTTCTACTTCAGGCAAATCTCCACAGGTGAGACTGTCAAATATATCAAATGGGTCCTTGGTAAGACCATGCTAGGAAGTGACATGATCGATATGAAGATGGTAGCACTCACATTAAACCAACTTGTGACACCGCTCACAAAGGTATTCAATGCCTCTCTTAGATCTGGCATCTTCCCTGACAGGTGGAAATAGGCTGTAGTCACACCTGTTTTTAAATCAGGGGACAGAGCTAATCTAGCAAACTTCCTTTCCATCTCGATTTTACCCCCCCCACTCCAAAGCACTTGAAAGTGTGGTCTCAGAACAACTAACTGAGTACCTAGAAAAGCATAGCCTTCTTTGATTGCAACATGGATTCTGACAAAACCACTCTCCCATCACCACACTAGTAGAGTACACCACTTAGCTTTATGGGGCCCTGGATAAAGGGATGGCGGTGGGCTATCTTCATAGACCTTCATAGACCTGGGGAACCTGGTCAAGCCCAGCACTGAAGAAGTCATTATTCAATCAATCAAAATCTTTATTTATTCAGGCGAACATCATTGAGCGAGCTTCATTTACAAGATGGACCTGAGTGGTCATAAAAAGAAGGATACAAGTTTTTACAAAGACATGAGAATAACATAACATCAGTACAATCAAATAAATAAGAGATATATACAAAATTTACAGATATACAAGGCACAGTAACAATAACTTAACCTGTAAAATGAAGAGGATAATCGATATAGAAGGGAAATAATCAAATAGTAGGGCTTCTATAGGCATTTATATGAAATGTGATAACTGACTGGGTAGAAGAATGAAAACCAAACATAGTGGATTACAGAAGGGAGGGGTGTAGGTTGGGTGGGAGACTAGGCCTTATGGAAGCAGTTGCAGAGTTCTGGGAATAGGGTGGTATACAATTTTTTGAAGGATGATAAGGGTAAGAGGGTATTCAGATTCATAGATTTTTGGAGTGAGTTCCAGACAAATGCTAGGGAATAGCTGATAGCGGCCCTCCCAAACCGGGTGCAGGTATTGGGAATCTTTAGCATAATGAGCTTATTGATCCTTAAGGTGTATGGCCTGGATGTGATTCGGGTGAAACAGTCTGAGATATAGGAGGGGAGTTTGCCTGATAAAGCTTTAAAGATCCAGATTGCAGCATTCTTTTTTCTTCTGTGCTGTAGGGATGTCCAATTGATTGCCATGTAAAGAGAGCAATGATGGGTGCTGGAGGGAAGGTCTGTAATAAATCTGATGGCTCTATGATACAGGGTGTCCAGCTTATTTAAGAGGTAGAGTGAGCAATGGCCGTAGAGAAAGTCAGCATAGTCAATAAGGGATAGGAATGATGCCTGGATTAATCTTTGTTTGGAGTCTCTGGTAAGATAGTGTTTTATTCTGTAAAATAGGCCAAGTCTTTGTCTCAACTTTTTTAATAGCTCTTCAATGCGGACAGAGTAGTCAAGCTTATTGTCAATCCAGACTCCAAGATATTTGAATTTATCCACAAATTTCAGCTTTTCTCCAAATAAGGTGGATAGTTGTGGGGTGATGAATGATGGGGTAGTGAAAGAGCAATTCTTTGTGGCAAAGAACATAGCTTTTGTTTTTTTGGCATTTAGAAGTAATTTTTTTTCCAATAGGTTGTGTTGTAGGATGGAGAATTCTGACTGTAACAGTTCACAGGCTTTTGATGGAGAGGATTGCTGACATATAATACAGTATCATCAGCAAACAGGTGAATGTTAGATTGAGAGAGTTGTAGTCAATGTTATTAATATAAATGGCAAAGAGGATGGGGCCCAGGATAGAGCCTTGATGTACACCTCTTAGCAGTGGTTTAGAGGTAGATAGGTAATTTTCATTTTTACCAGTTGTAACCTTCCAGAGAGATAGCACCTAAACCAATTGAGAGAGTGAATCAAGGCTCACAGAGCTAAGAGAGGAGATTAATGATTCATGATCCACTGTATCAAATGCTTTACTCAAATCCAGGAACAGCACAGGTACTATTCTTTTTATCCAAGGCAGTCTGCCAATCGTTAGTGACTTTGGCTAGGGCAGAGATGGTGTTATGCATTGATCTAAACCCAGATTGTGCTGGATTTAGGAGGTTGTTGGTGTCCAGATAGGCCCTTAACTGCGAGTTTACTAATTTTTCAAGCATCTTGGATAGTACCGTAAGATGGAAATGGGCCTGTAATTGTTAAGGTCCATGGGATCACCTGATTTAAGCAGTGGACTACTTGAGCTGTTTTCCATATAGTAGGATGGAACCAGTAGCTAGGGAAAGACTGAAGAGGTGAGTGAGGGGCAGCTAAGGGGGCAGTGCTACTTTAAGAAAGTAGGGATCCAGGAGTCTGCACCTGCACTCTTAGATGTATCTAAATTGATAGGAGGTCTTCTACTTTTTAAGGATATTGGTTCAAGGAGAATGTTGAGGCAGCCTTTGGCCCACAGTGGATTGAAGGTTTAATGATGATCTCAAGAGATTTGCAGGTGAAGAGTCAAATGCTAGGCCAGCTGTAGTGAAATGGTCATTGAAGGCATTTAAGATTTCTTGCTTGTCAGTGATTTCTATGTCACTTAGGAGCAGTTTGGAGGGTAAGACAGGGGTAGAATTTTGGCCTAGAATTCCCTTTATAGTACCCCAGAATCTGGAGGAGTTAGTATAGGATGCATCCAATTCAGCTCTATAGAAGGCAGCTTTGGCATTTTTTATTTGTTTTGTGCATGAGTTTCTTGCTTTTCTGAATTGAAGCCAGTCTCTAGGATCCTTTGTTTTTCTTGCCTTTTTCCAGAGTTTGTCTCTGGCTAACAAAGCTGATCTAAGGTCAGCAGTGAACCAACGACAAGTTTTACTTTGGTTCTGACACTGGTGATTGGTGCATGTATATTGAGGGCATTAGTGATAATATCCTTTAAGATCAGAGCTGTCTCAACTGAGGTTGTAAGGTAGAAATCTTGCCAATACGTTGTATTGCACAAATCATGGAGATATCCTGAGATGTTGAA
Source organism: Neoceratodus forsteri (assembly GCA_016271365.2). Taxonomy (NCBI): domain Eukaryota; kingdom Metazoa; phylum Chordata; order Ceratodontiformes; family Ceratodontidae; genus Neoceratodus; species Neoceratodus forsteri. The sequence continues at coordinate 126,345,661 of CM028134.1, forward strand.
ATTCTTTTTTGACCTTTTATGGAGAAATTTTGCAGGATTGGATGGCTTGAGTGTAGATCTTATGCCAGCTATAGGACAATGATCACTTACGTCACTGGGTAGCACTCCAGCATGAGAATATAAGTGAGGCTTGTTTACCATCATGATATCCAGGAGTGAACTGTTGGTAGTATTTTTTAGGTTAATCCTTGTTGGATCTTTGATTAATTGAGTGAATCCATAGCTGTCACAGAAGGTTACTAGGGGTGCAGATGCATTAGATAACCAATTTAAATTCAAATCACCAAGGATGATGGTGTCTTCAGGGCCTAGATTGAGTATTGTTCCTAGGTGGGATAGGAGTTTGAGGCCTGCAGAGGGGGGCCTATAGCAGCCAATCAATTTAAAGGAAGACATGTTAGGAAGGGATATTTTGATTGACAAGCATTCAAATTCCTTTGGTTTGGATTATTCTAGGTGACCTGAATTTCAACTGGCTCACCCAGGCAGCTACACCTCTGGTATCATTCTGTGACGCCTATGGGCTCACACAGTTAATTAATGAACCAACAAGAATAAATGCAAGGAATAGTAGTAACAGCACACTACTTGATATCATGCTAGTGAGTAAACCACATCTATTCACACACGCTGGAGTGCTCCTATGCGATATAAGTGATCACTGCCCCATCGCAGGGTAAGATCCACCAGCATAACAACAAATCCTGCAAAATTCCTCATGAGGAGATCCAAAAACATCAATATTGAAGGATATCTGCATGATTTAGCTTACTCTCCACACTGGCAAAAGTTTTATCTTGCACATTCTGTAGAAAAGCTCAGCAGGTGCTAAATAGCATTATAATAAATGCCCTTAACACCCATGCCCCAATCTCTAGTATCCGAATAAAAAACAAATCCTGTTGCTGGTTTTCAGTTGAGCTCAAGTTGCACTGCTGGAGAGACAAACTCTGGAAAGGGCAAGAAAACTAAGAATGCAAATGACTGGATGATTTTTAGGAAAGCCAGGAATAGATGTACCAGGAAAGTTAGGGATGCAAAGGCTGCCTTCTACCTGGCCGAGCTCGACTCCTACTACCATCATCCTGCTAGGTTTTGGGGCACCATCAAGGGTATGATGGGACAGGACGCTAACAACCCCCTTCCAGCTCAACTACACAATAGTTATGGCCCTATCACTGGCAAAATGGAAATCCTGGACGCATTCAACAACCACTTCACAACGGCTGGCCTTGCCTTTGATACCTCCCCAGCTAACCTGCTGAGGGACCAATTAAGCTCCCACTACATTGGTGATCAAAGAGTTGACTCTCCCTTTAGCTTCAAACCTATACTGTTGAAACAAGTTGAGGATCTATTTTGGCATCTGGATACCAAAAAAAGTGCAGGAGCAGACTCTCTGGACCCCTTCTTTCTAAAGATTGTGCCATGTACTTGCAGTCCCCTAACACACCTCTTTAACCTTTCCTAAACTCTGGCTCTATTCCCACACTGTGGAAGACAGTCCAAGTGGTCCCCTTCTAAAATCAGGGGACCCTATGGATCTTAATAATTACAGGCCCATTTCCATTCTACCTGTGCTATCCAAGATGCTGGAGAAATTAGTGAGTAATCAGCTAAGGGAATATCTTGACAATGCTAACCTATTAAATCCAGCTCAGTCTTGATTCAGGGCCAAACATAGCACTATCACTGCATTAGCCAAGGTCACAAATGACTGGCAAATCGAATTGGATAAAAAGAATAATGTCTGTGCAGTATTCCTGGACCTGAGCAAAGCATTCGATACTGTGGACCATGAGCTGCTGCTCTCATCCCTGCACTCCCTTGGCCTAGATCCATCCTCCCTTAAGTGGTTCAGATGCTACCTCTCCGGTAGGTCACAGCAGGTAAAAGCTGAAGGTGACCTATCCCCATTAAGACCACTGTCAAGAGGAGTCCCCCAAGGCTCTATTCTGGGCCCTATCCTTTTTGCCATTTATATAAATAACACTGATTCAACCCTTACCAAGTCCTCAGTACACCTCTTTGCTGATGACACTGTTCTGTATGTCAGCAACCCTTCAGCCTACAGTTGCTCATGAAATCCTACAAACAGAATTCTCCTTGTTACAACATCAGCTACTGAGAAAAGCTTCTACAAATGCAAAGAAAACTAAAGCAATGATGTTCACAACTCAAAACTCCACCAGCACATCCTCTTCAATCACTCTCCCCAGCTATGCACTATACTTGGAGAAAATCTGGAGTATGTTGAAAACTTCAAATACCTAGGTGTGTGGATTGACAACAGACTTGACTTCACCCATCATCTAGAAGAACTGTTAAAAGCTTCGCAAAGGCTTGGCCTCCCTATAGATTAAAACCCTTCCTTAACAGAGACTCAAAGATAAGGTTAGTCCAGGCCATCTTTCTATCAGTTATTGACTATGCAGACTTCCTTTATAGTCACTGCCCCATCTCCTACCTTCACAAGTTGCATACCTTATATCATAGAACAATAAGGTTCATTACAGATCTGCCATATAATACCCACCATTACTCTCTTTATGACGCAGTTGGATGGGTTTCCCTTCATATCAGAAGGAGCAGAAATGCAGCTCTATGGATTTACAGAGCTTTATCAAAAACTCCCAAACTATATCCTGGACTGCTTCAACCAGACCACTCTAGCTCCTATGCCCTAAGAAGCAACAATATCATCCTGCTCAAATTGCCCAAAGTCAGCACCAGACTAGGGAGGGCAGCAATCAGCTATTCTCTAGCTATAGCATGGAACACCCACAAAATCCCTAAAACTGTCCATTATCATTCCATTTGCATCCTTTAAACAGCATTGTACAGCCTTCTTCACAGAGAAATGCAGTTGCTACCGCTAGAGCTAGATTAGTCATCCTACAAATCTGGCTTCCAATCATATATGGCATATTCCTTCCAGTCAGACACCCCCAGCTTATGGCACCCAATAATACCTTCACCATCCTAGTATTCATTATGTTGTGTGTCTGTCATGGCCCCCATTGGGATATGTATGTACTGTACATACTGTAGATATTCGCTTAACCTTCCTTTAACCGAGTTTTAACCTGTGAATTTACTGTACATCATTGTGTTATAAACATTATTTTTCTCTGTATATATAACTGTCTTATAAAGTGTATGATGTATTTGCTGTGTATCAACTATTGAACCTTGACCTTATCAGGTCCATCTTGTAAATGAGCCTTGCTCAATGATGTTTGCCTGAATAAATAAAGATTTGATTGATTGATTGATTGATTGATAGACCTCACCAGGGCCTTTGACACAGTCAATCACCAACTGCTACTGAAATGTTTCCTCTCTACAGGATTATCAATGAAATCTGTGGCCTGGTTCCATAGTTACCTCACCCATAGATCTGAATGGTTCAGGATAGGCAATACAATCTCTGAGCCCAGGGAAGTAAACCTAGGGGTCCCACAAGGTTCTATCCTTGGTCCTCTCTTATTCAGTCTCTTCATAAATGACATGCCTTCTACCTGTCCTGCACTCTCCGTATCTGTGCAGACGATACTGTTATTCCATCCCAGGGAAAGACCCGGATCAATTAGCTTTGAACTTCAGCTCAATTTTTATGCATTGGAATCCTGGTTCACCTGAAATAAACTGTTACTCAACTACAAAAAGACAAAGAGCATGCTCTTCAGCACCCCACAGAGCAAGATTCGAGGGTCCTCACTGCATATACTTAGTAGTGAAGGAGAAGTACTAGACCAAGTCAACACATTCAGGTACTTAGGGATTCACCTTGATGACACCCTCACCTTCACTGCCCATGCTGAGCAACTGGTAAAGTCCACCAACATGAAGCTTGGCATCCTGTACAGACACCGCACTTCAATGACACTGGCTGCCCTGAAACTTGTTATGTGCAGTTCAGTTCTCTCATCTGTGGATTATGGCCTTGTCATATATGAGGCAGGCATAGACACAGTGCTTAAAAGGGTCAAAACCATCCTCAACAAGGCCTCCACCTGGTTCTGGGAGTACACAAAATGACTCACTCTTGTGACCTATACAAGGAAACTGGCTGTCTCCCACTCCACCACAGACTACAATACCAGGCCTGCCTCCTTGCAAAAGTCCCTGATGGGTCCATGCCTAGTGCTACTTCAGCCCTCTTGAACCTGCACAACCATCTAAATGCACAAGGAGTACTTCCAGGGCTGTCCTAACTGTTCCCTTCAAATGAACCACCCTTGGCCAAAGATCCCTCTCCTACTGAGGGCCTAAATGGTTCAATGATCTGCCTGCAGACCTTACCGACTCCCCCAGACTTGACCACTTTAAAAATGGGCTTCAATCTCTTCTTGCCAGCAAATCTGACTGCCAGTGTTTCTGTTAATCCACAGCCTCTGACAGTGGTTCTTGCACCTGTCAAACACTACCTTCTTTCACTCCCACCCTCCTGTTCCACTACTGCCCACTTCCCCCACCACCTCCCACCACTTACTACCTCCCCTTGACAAATCCACACCACAGCTGCTAATGCATTTCTGCAGACTGGGAGCACCCCGTCTGAACTGTAACATGATTGTTAAACACTGTACTGCACTTAATTAGTGCTGCATTAATATGTTTCTCTGCAAGTGTGGTCCTGTTTCTCCTTACTTCTTGTACCCTGCTTAATGTTGTAACTGCACTCTAATACCACCTGTTAGTTGATGTCTTTCTGTTCTGCAATGTTTCATCACCTGTAAATGTCTTGTATTCCTTGTTGACTTGGAGCCTTTGTAAATGAGCCCCCGGCTCAAAGGTATTAATCTGAATTTGAAATAAATAAATAAAAATACTTACACTTTACTACTAATCTTGAGTCTATTGTAGATTTGATCCAATTTCATTAGTTATTGTTTATGAGCATGCCAATACATATGGCTCCCATAATCAATGACTGGCAAGATTAACTGATTGGCTATTATTAAATGAACATTCTTAGTAGTGCAGTTAGGAATCTGCCTCACTGCACCAATATGAGCATTTATTGTCTTATCAGGTCTGAGATATGGTAATTAAAAGTGAGGTACTGATCAAAACAAACCCCTAGATATTTATAAATCATTGTTTGAGTTAAGGTTTTCCCATCTTTGTCTTTATCTCCAGCTGAGGGCATACTTTATTTTGTTTTGACTGTTTTGAGCCGGATAACATAACTTGGGTCTTGTTACTGTTAATAACCTGTCCCAGGGAAGTGAAACACTCCTGCATTGCTAAAAAATCAATTTGCAGTTTGTCCTCAACCTCTTTGGGACAGCTACCTTCTGCCACCGAAACTGTGTCATCTGCATATAACTGAATGCAGGAGTGCTCCATGTGCCCTGGTAGACTGTTTATATAAATGACTAACAATAGGGGGCCCAGGGTGGATCCCTGGAGCACTCCTCAAGTTATGGGTAATATTTTGGATTGAAACCCATTTACGGTAACCACCTGTGTTCTTCCAGTTAGATAGGTACTAAACCATTGACAGGGTTTGACTGCCACACCTATTTCTTTAAGTCAGCTTAATAAAATTTTATGATCAACCAGATCAAATGCTTTTGACAGGTTCATGTACACTGCTCCCATAGACCTTGCCACCCCAAAGGGGTAGCAACCATATCTAAGAAGGCCATGAGCGAGGTGGCCGGACCTGCCCTTCTAAAGCCAGACTGGAATTTTGTCAACTTCTCATACTTTTCAAGATAATCAGTTAGTTGTCCATGGACAATTCTTTCAAGTATTTTGGAGATTGTTGATAACAAGGCCATGGGATGATAACTGGAGGGATCCATAGGGCCTCCTCCTTTGGCAATTGGAATGACATTTGCCAACTTCAAGCTCTGAGGAAAGAACCCCTCACTCAGACTCCAGTTTATAATGTCCCTAAGTATGGGAGAAATTTCCAAGGCTGACTCCTTTAGTAACCTATTTTCTATGCCATCAATGCCACAAGCCTTTTTTGTCTTTAAGCTATCAACAATCTTAAAAATTTCAGCAGTGGTTATTTTCCTAAATCTAAACTTTGGTGTATTATTCTCTTCTGTAGCTTCTTGGTTTACTTCATTTGTTACATTTACATTTGTAATTTTAAGATCAGGGAAGTTGACAAAGTAATTATTTAATAAATTTGCAGAAACATCTGTTTGTTGTAGCACCCCATTTTCTTTTATTCTAACTTCTGGATAATTTCTAATTGGATTTATATGATTTTTTTATCAGAGACCTATACTTTTGGGGGTCCGTTGTTTCTTTAAATTTTTGTTTGTAATAATAAGCTTTTAACTTTCTAACTTCTGAGGTAACTCTATTCCTTATTTTTTTAAACGTGTCCATAGTTCAGGATTCAGGGATTTATTTGTTTTTTTCCAAAGCTGGTTTTTTCCCTAATTAGTTTGCTAATATTTTGTTTCTACCCATGGTAAAGATCTGGTTTTGTGATTTGTGTTTTTGGTGGGAGTAAACTTATCACAAGCTTCTAAGAACATGGCAGTAAATTCTTCAACTGCCATATTCAAATCAGGTATAAGGAAAATCCTGTATCTTGGCATCTTTGTTAAGTGATTTCTGAATAATAATTTATTAAATTTGTGTAACTTCTCCTATAGATGTTTGGTTTTTAGGTGGAGCTTTATTTTCTTGCGCTATATTTATGCTGCAGTAAACAATGTTGTCATACCCTAAATTGGGACAACAAACACTTTTTTCAATTACCACCAGATCTGTGGAAACAAAAATCAGATCTAGTAGGTTACCAGGACTGTTTAGTGTTCTCTTTCTGGTAGGGGAGTGGATTATTTGAGTCAGGTGTAAACTCTGCATGGAACTATCTAGTTTTTGTCCATGAGCCCCCACGCAGCATTAAAATCACCAATAAGGATTGTTTTCCTATGACCCACAGATTCTGCTAATCGTGACAGAAACTATCAAAATAACACATTTTAACTTTTGGTGGTGAGTAAACAGCTCCTGTTACCAGGTTCAGTGTTTCTAGATTTACTAGTATACATTCAATACCTTCCACTTTGCCAGAATACAGGATCTTAGACTGTCCCAGTGAATATTTTAAATACATTAGAATCGCACCACCTCTTGACCCCCTATCCTGTCTATGGTAATAATAGCCTTCCAGCTCAATTTCCTCCTGATGGATTCCCTTGTGGAACCAGGTTTCTGTTAAAACTATAACATCAGGAGTCTCTGAAGTAACCCAGGTCCTGAAGAAAGCCATCTTCTTTATTAAACGTCTTGCATTATCATGAATTAGTTTGAAGGAATTTTCCACAGGACCTGGGTTCATCTCAGTGTCCCCACAGAGGACCAAAGACATCCAGAGTGCATGTTGGGTGGCCAATTTTTTATAAGGATTAAGTATAAAGGGAGCCTTTTGTAATTCAGTTTTAATCAGGTTCACTCATTACTTCCAATAGCTTCAAATGAAGTCTGAACTATCCATTTTACCTGACACAAAATGGCTATCCAGGTAATGCTGAGTTAAAGGAATTCCTGCACTTGTAACTTTCCCTTTCCTTATGATGTTTTACCCTACCCAATCCTGTGCTCCGGTGAGCACACATTCCCCCTGTGGGTTCATTGGTTCAAACTGGAGAATATAGATAATTTACAACAATTAATCCTACCACAAACCCTAGCATGTTTAGAAACATTCCCTCCTATTTGTTCAGTTAACAACTGGTTTCAAATTAATTCACAATAAAAGCTTATCACTCCCTCAATTAAAAATCAGTAATTTCTGCTATTAATTTGCTTAACAAGCAGTAGTTAAAACAATAGACAGTGTGCCTGTGCTCTAAATGTTATAGCACGTCAGCAAATATATCATTTAGATAATTCAATCTATTTAACTTTTCAAACTCTCCAAATAGCCTTTTTCTACCGAGTAGTGGCTGAGCCAATCACACTCATGCTACTACACCTCATGCAGTAAGCAGCATGAGCCTTTGTAGTGTTCTGCCCCTTCTCCTCTGCTTGTGTGGACACCAATCACTGCCCCCTCTGCACCTGGCATTGGTTCAGCAGCTCCGGTAACCAGTAACTTGATAACTGTCACAGTTAATAGAAGTAATAGCAGAGTGTAGCACTGGCACAAGAGATGGAAATGCAGGTATTGGTACACAGTTCTGAATGGTGTAATAGCACTAGCTGTTTGAGTGGGTGATGTGTGGCTCAGCATACCTGTGGTTGCTTGTTAGCAGCGTGAGCCTTTTGTAGTGTTCTGCCCCTCCTCTTCTGCTTGTGTGGACACCAATCACTGCCCCCTCTACACCTGGCATTGGTTCAGCAGCTCTGGCAACTGGGAACTTGATAACTGTCACAGTTAGTAGATGTAATTGCAGAGTAGAGTATTGGCACAAGAGATGGAAATGCAGGTACTGGTACACAGTTCTGAATGGTGTAATAGCACTAGCTGTTTGAGTAGATGATGTTTGGCTCAGCATACCTGTTGTCACTTGTTAGCAGCGCAAGCCTTCTGTAGTGTTCTGCCCCTCCTCCTCTGCTTCCGTGGACACCAATCACTGCCCCTCCACACCTGGCATTGGTTCAGCAGCTCTAGTAAGCAGGAACTCAATAACTGTCACATTTAGTAGATGTAATAGCAGAGTGGAACACTGGCACAAGAGATGGAAATGCAGGTACTGGTACACAGTTCTGAATGGTGTAATAGCACTAGCTGTTTGAGAAGGTGATGTGTGGCTCAACATTTCAGCAGCCTCAAACTCGGTGCCAACATCACCATAGGCAGCATCCCCACCCACCAAGTCAAGTGGCCAGCTCGGCAGCAGCAGGCTGCACTCCTGATTTAACCAATGCTTCCTGCAAACCCTGTCACTAGCAGTCGGTGTTCTTCTCTCCTATCTCGCTATTCCCCAACCCTCGCTATATCTTCAATGTCACTTCTCCTGTTGGTACCCATGCTGAGTCACTCATATTCAAGTTTTGTTTTATACCTAGCCAGTGTACAATGTGTGTCTTTGTTGACAACACAAAGCTCTCTGGCACGGTAGACAGTACAGAGGGGAAGTGAGAGCTACAGAGAGAAATCTAGAAAGATTTGAGAGGGAGTCAAAGGTCTGGCAGTTGTTATTCAACACCAAGAAGTGCAAGGTGATGCACTTGTGAAATAAATACTCGTGCACGGAGTATCAATAGGAGAGATAAAGGTGGCCACTTCAGCAGAGGAGATGGATCTGGCAGTCATCATTATTGACTCACTCAAGTAAACCAGCCAGTGCAATAAGGACTATAGCAAGGCATATATAATGCTAGAGTGTATAAGGAGGGTTTTGACAGTATCAAGGGGAGGTGATACTTCCGCCAGACTTACTGTTAGTGAGGCCTCACCTGAGTACTGTGCCTAGTTTTGGAGTCCTCGCCTGAGAAAAGTCTAAGTTAGCTCATGAAAGTCCAGCCAAACCAGTATATTAAAGCAAAAGTTGGTTTATTGCAGATTTTTGTTACCACAACAATCCCCTGTATGCCCAACATTTCACCCAGCTGGGCATCCTCAGGGGCTAGGATCTTAAGTTATTGTCAACTACTGTAGATTAGTCTTCCTGATAAGATGATATCACCGTTTCTGTTATTATTTTTTTTTTCCTAAAAGAACTCCTCTGTGTCTCAGTGTATGACACCTTGGTTTTCAAAGTGCTGTTTTCATACATTTAGCCAGAGCCTGAAAGCTATCCTCTCGTTTCTAAGTGCTGAGCACTTCCTGAAAAAGCCTCAAGGCTGTTTTCATTTGTTTAACAGGGCGTGCTAGCTTCCAAAGTGTGTGTCATAGTTTGTAAAAACTTTTCTGAACCTACTTGGGTTTGACATCTTTGAATATAGCTACTGTGCTGTAGAAAATTTAAGTTTAAGTTCAAGTTTGTTATGGCATTAGGTACCTTACCATCCTGCTAAGAAAGTTAAAAGTATTTTAGATCCACCTAGTGCAATCAAATGCCCGCATAACTCTTCCTTCACATATATCTAACTAGCTAGACTGAACACACTCTTTAATGCTTTCTGTCAGTTCACTCTCAGCTGTTCATCCATTACCTATCACTGTGGCACATATTTCAATTTAAGGTGGACAGCTATTGAAGGGAGAAGGATTGTGCAGAGTGCTGCAGTTATTATCATATACTGGTCTTTTACTTCACCTGTTTATCTAGCTTCTCTGCTACTCCTCTTCTTGCTTCCTAAGAAATATCAATTTAAATGTTTCTTACTCCTAGATGTCAATGAGCAATTGACCAGGCTGCCTTGTCATGGAGGATTTCTATGCCTCTGAATAAATTATCTACCCAAATTAAATCCTTTTCCTCTAAGCCAATTCTCACAAAGCATCTACATGAGCTTGCATTTACATGAGCTTGTCCATACATCCCCAAATTGGCCTTCCCTCTAAGACAGATTCAAACATCCCTTCCTCTGTTTCACCTACAAAATACTAAGCAACCACTTACCCCACCTCCAGGACACAGTGAAACATAAACAACACAAAAGAACCCTCCGCTCCACCTCACAACTCATTCTGGAAGTACCCAGAGCATTCATGGTTGCTGGTCAAAGGTTATTCCTATACAAAGCCATACAGCCATGGAGCAAGCTCCCTTCTGCCCTACAGAAGAGACCATCACTGCTCACTTTCAAACACTCTCTGAAAGTACTCCTCTCCTCTAACAGTAAATGCACTTGCACATGTTGACCATAAATTAGCAGACTCTGCTTGCTAAAAGCACCCATGAAATTGTCCTACTGCTACCCTACTAATGTGATGTAATTCTACTGCTGATGTAACATTGTGTCTTTCAGAACACAAGATGTATGTTGCACTTCCATAGCAGGTAATCTAGGTAATGTACATATAATATTTTCAGTGTATGTAACTAATACATAATTATGTACTGCCTCTGCTGCTACATGTAATTGTCTGCATAATGTGTACTTGATTACTTCCAACATGATATTGAATGTACTGACTGTAATCAACTCTGGGTCACTCCTGAAAAAGGGATGCCAGTCTCAGTGAGCCAACCCAGTTAACAAAATTCAGTAAATAAATGAACTGACTGTGCTGTGTGTAACTGTATACCTTGGTCAGGATATTCAAAGCAGTTACGCATGGTGCAACTGAGTTGCACTTGCAAGAGTGGCATGCGCCATGAGCGTATTCAGTGGGAGTCAATGAGCGGCTCAAGTCCCAGTGCAACAATGCACAACTATAATGAATGCATGTGCAAGAACAGGGGTGTGCCCATGAATATGTGGTGCACTGCGATATTCAACTATGGAACCATGGCGCAAGTGCGGAGCAACACCTGGATGCGCCGAGCAGACTTGAGCCTATAAATACAGGGCACAAGCACACAGACAGCACTTGTGCCAGGGGTGAGGAAGAGAGAGACAGAGTGAAAAGAGAAGGTGGTGGGACAGAAACAGACAAAGCAAGTTAGACAGAGCCTGTGAGTGACAGAGGGACAGGCAGCCACAGGGGCATGGGACAGAGGTGGCAGTGGACAGTGAGCCAGGGGCTGAGACAGTGGGTGGGAGAGGGAGAGGCAGGCAAAGTGACACACAGTGCACCAGGGTGGCATACAGCCCACAGCAGCTGACCGCCCAGGGGGAGACAGGACATCAGGGGCCATGGCCAGTGTGCCCTTCCTAATGGAGGCCATAATGAGGGGTGTGAGGAGGCAGGAGGAACAGCGATGTGGCCATGGAAGGGCCCATCAGTGGTATGTACAGAACAGGTGGTACCATGCCCACACTACCTTTGAGACGTGCACCGATATGGAAATTGTGGGCTGGTATCACCTGAACAGGGCCATTCTGAGGCAGCTCTGTGAGCTGTGCAGTGAGGAGATGCAGGCACCCACAAGACGGAGCCATGCAATGTCTGTGGAGACAAAGGTGACAGCTGTCATGTACCTGCTAGCCACGGGCACCTTTCAGAGACCAACAGGGGGACACAATAGGCATAACACAGTCGGCCACGTCCTGTCTCCTCACATAGTTCCTCAATGCCCTGCTGCCACTTGCTTCGGAATACATCCATTTCCCCAGCACACAGGCAGAGTGTACAACAACCATGCTGGACCTCCACAGGGTAGAATGCATGCCTGGCATGCTTGGGGCCACTGACTGCAACCACATGGGCATCTGCATACCACCTGGCCCTGAGGGCATGGTGTATGTGAACAGGAAGGGTACCCCAGTGTGAACTGCCAGGTGGTGTGCGATGCCAAGGGTGCATCACCAATGTCTGTGCCACACACCCTGGGAGTGCACATAATCGAATTGCCTGGCACAGCACTGCGCTGTGCCACAGGTTTGAGTGGGGACATCCCATGGGCCACCTAGTGGGTGAGTATGGGATGGGCAGGGTGCTAGGCAGGCAGGGCATGGAATGGGGAGGCCAGGGGGGTGCACTGGTGAGGGCACCAGGATGAGTAAGGCGCACAACAACAGAGGACACAGGGCTAACCGTGTCATTATCCACACGGGTGACAGTGGCTATCCACTCAGGCCCTGGCTGCTCACCCCCTACTGGAGCCCATTGTCCCCAGCAGAGGAATGGTACAATGAGGCACACGCCAGCATGGAACATCACTGAGCGTGTATTTGGGATGCTGAAGGCATGGTTCTGTTGCATAGACAGGTCTCATGGTGCCCACAGTGCGGCCTTGAAAGCCTGGCCTATTCCTGGCCTGCTGCATACTGCACAACATGCCCATTGACCATGGGATAGCTGTCAAGGCTGACGAGGGGGACAGTAGTGGGGACGATGAGGGCAATGGGCCGGAGGGAGGTGGACAGCCCCCCAGCAGAGGGATCTTCAGCTGCAGAGGATGGCATGCCAGCACAGGGACACAATCACACGGGAGCACTATGGTGGCAGGCAGGTGGTGCCACACCCACACACTAGCCACACACACAGAGACAACACACAGGCAGGGGCGTGCATGGCAATGGGCATGCACACACAGAGCCGTGGTGGGGGTTGTCAGTCACACAGCCACACACACACTGCACACAGCAGGGCACAGCAACACACACACACGTGCCCAGGCACTGGCATGTGGTGGGGATCAGAAGCAGTGCACTGGTGCACAGGTGCAACTGGGGAAGAGCTGCCCCATCACACCCACACCACATTGGTCAGTGGCCAGGCAGGCATGCACACAGGCATCATGCGGCATGACACACAGTTGCCACCCCTGTGGTATGCACACACACACACACATACACCACCCCTGCACACACAGGGCAGCAGCAGCAGACTGCAGCCAGGGCAGCAAGCACATCAGGTCCACCATGCGTACCATGGCCACCGCAGCCATGGGGCAGCGATGCCGGGCTGATCAGCAGCCACAGGCTGCACATCAGCCACAGGAGGTGTATGCAACAGCTCCCAGGGGTTGAACTGTGGGACCATGACCAGGTCCGCCCAGGGGTATGTAGGCACCCAAACAGGCCTGCCTCAGGCATGCCTGGGATGCCAACAGCAGAGCCTGGTGTCAACAGGGAGGGTGTCACTTGATGCCGGGATCATGGGGTGGACAGTGCACTATGTGGTGTTCAAGGTGGCTGGCCATGCTGGCAGCCAGCAGTGCAAGGCCATCCGTGATCGCATTGGCAATGCGATCTTAGGATGCGGTCGTGTCCTCCTGCAAGCCCTGAATAGCCTCCAGGAGCTGTGCAGTGCCTCTCTTGTGCTGCTCAGCCACCTGGTGCACCTCCACACGCAGTGCACACACCCCATCAACCAGCAGCACCTGTTGCTCCATGTGGCCCTCAGCAAATGGGTGTGCTCTGCCAATGGGTCGGCGACCAATGGAACCTGGGCGGGGTGCCAACCCTCCAGTGGTGTATGACCATGTTGCACAGCCCCCCACTCAGGTGGACACTGCACAGTGTGGTCCCCATGGGATAGGTCCTATCAGGCACCCCAGCACTGGACCCTGCATCTGGCTGCCCTGTGTCCCTGCTGCCTGCCGCTGTTGCCCTCTGGTCCCTATACGCTGCCCAGTGCCTGTGCAGCCACACCACCACCACCACCACATGGCACTGCCATGGCAGTGCACATGACAGCACCAGCAGTGGTGGCAGGCAGCTGTCCCACTGCCAACAGGCCACGGGTGCACCGCCTGTGTTGGTACATGGTATGGGCATCTCCCCCACAACACCACCCATGCTATCCAGGATCATGGTCAGGCTTTCATTGGTGTTGGATCCTGCCCCAATCTGTGTCTCCACACAGAGGGCACCATGGCTGGCATCCTGCTAAAACACAGCCAGGGCATTGTCCAACCTTATGCCCAGGATATCCGGCTGGACAGCTGTGGTGTGCTGCAGCCGATAAGGCCCCCAGTTGCCCATGGAGGTGGATGGCTGGTCCTCCAGGGCTGGGCCTGCCTCCAAGGCTGCTGCTGGTACCCCATCCACTGCATGCAGGCGTGCTGGTGCTGAAAGAGAAAACAGATGTGTCAGTGATGCAATGCCCCCAGCACCCCATTCCCCCATGCCACCCCCACCCTGCTGACTGCTTGCTGTGTGTGCCCATCATACATACCATGCAGTGATGGGCTTCCACCTGCCTGAAAACCTCCACCCAGCACACCATCAACAGTGCTGTGGCGCATAGTGGCCATCACCAGCTCCTCCTGCACCATGAGCTGTGGCACGTCAGCAGGCCCCCCTCCAGTGGCTGTCCGGGCTGCTCGAATGGCTGCCACCTTCTCCTTGATGTGGTGCTTATCAGTGCCCACCTTCTTCCTGCACTTTGCACAGACTGCTGGTGACTGCCCTGCTGGTTGACACTCGCCACCACCTCCATCCAGTCTGCCACCCTGGCCTGTGGTGTGCCTGTGGCACCACTCAGCAGTGGCCTCCTGTCGAGGTAGGCCTCGAACAGGGCATCTGCCTCTACCTTGGTAAAGTTGGGCCACTCTTCTCACTCTCATCATGCTCCAACATAGTGCTACCTGTGGACATGGACATGTGTGTCAGTGTCAGCAGCAGCCTACTCCATCCACCCTGCTATGCTGGCTGTGCTCAGCAGCATGCACAACTTACCTCAGAAGGTTGAAATACTGGTCCATGGCCTGTGCTGTTCTGTGTCACTTTTATAATGCAATGCACGCAAATGAGCAGCGGTGCAATGGTAATGAAATGCTAATTGCACCAGTGCACTGTGCATTGGCTGAGGAGCACATTTGTGTGGTGGCTGAATATCGTGTACTTGCTCCATGCACAATGGACTTGCTCCGCGCATATCATGGTGCAAGTTCCGGCATACACAGTGCAGGGCTGCAGTGCACATTTGTGGGGTGGTGTGCTACCGCCTGGCTCAGATAGTGCACCCAATGCACAATAGGGCGTAGGCATGAGTGTGTGCCATGGCTGCTATTCGCACCAGTGCACAGTGCAGCGGGTGAACCCTGACCCCTACTGTGACCTCCTGATCCCTTGGGACACCCCCACCATGTGTCTGTAAGGCCATGCCCATGTCATGCATCTCTGTCATTGCACGATTGGCGGACACAGTGCTTGCCTCTATGAGGCATGCATCCTGTGCACATTGTGCACACGTGCGCCTCTGGCCACCATTTTGTCTCCACATATCTCTGCTGGTCTTATGATGCAGCAGGGAGTATGCTGGGCCCACAACTGGTCCGATATTGAGTTGGTTAATTTAGTGGCCCGTGTGCAGCCACATTCACCAGGGCTGTTTGAGCAGGTGCCCCTGCAAGAGCCCTGGATGGATGTTTGGCAGGGCATCACTGCCAGCCTAGTGCAGAACAGTGGGGTGGCCAGAACCAGGTAGCAATGCTGCCACTGGTATGTGGACCTCATGCGGTGGGGCCCAGAGTGCCTGAGACAGCTGCAGGTGCACGTGCACAGAGGGGCTGTGCCACAGCCAGGTAAGTCTTCCCATGCTGTATGTGTGCCCTAGTGCTGTACTGTGGTGCTGGCTTGGTTGCCTGGCATGCCCTGTGGTGGGGTACACTGTCATCATGCACATTGCAGTGTGGCATTGCCAGCCACAGCTTGTGTTGCAATACAGCCTTGCGGGACATGTTCAGCAGGGGCACACGCTGTGCATAGGGTGGGGGGAGTGGGCACATGCTGTGGATGTACTCTGATGTGTACCTGTCTTTATTCCTTTCCAAGACCCTGAAGACTGGCACCAGCATGAGCAGTGGGAGCAGCTGGCTCAGCCCAGTAAGATGCAGCAGGACCCAGCGGTGATGGTGCAGCAGCTGGCCCAGCCCAACAGGATGCAGCAGGACCCAGCAGTGGTGGTGCGGTTGTGGCACAGGCGCCAGTGGGGCTGCAGCACACAGGCAGGCACTGTACTGCTCCTGTGCACATTACAGGGTGGTCGGTGGGGTTGTGGGTGTGGCCTTTGCCACCTATGCTATGTGCTGTGGCAGCTGTATGTTGCGTACTGTGCATGGTGCATGCCATTGTAGGGTGACTGTTGCACACATGTACCCGCTGTTGGTGGGGTGGGGTGGGTGTGCGCCTAGCTGCCACTGGTGATGCAGTGGCACTGCTGGTGCCCTGTGCCATCTGACTCTCACTGCACAGTCGGGTGGCCTTTGGGCAGTGGTGTCCACCTCTGTGCACTGTCATAGCATGCTGGGTTGCTGGCAAGCATTGGCCCACCCCCTGTGGGTGAGTGGCTGGGGTGCCACTCCAGGGGTGTGTGTTCCAACTGCCCAGTGCGCACAGTGGGTGGGCATGGTACCCTAGGACCTTGCACTGATCACCTGTCCTGTCCTTTGTCATAGGTATCCAGTAGAGGTTGAGGCTGCCCCTGTACTGCAGGCTGCTGCGGCAGATCATATTGATCACATACATGACTATGGAGGCAGTCCAGCAGTGTGCCATCTCATCTTAGTGGACCGGGGCGACAGAGGCACCAGGCTGCAGTGGCGTGGCCACCATTAGTTCAGCACCAGCCTTTCCCTGCTGTCCCTCCCCATCCGTCCCTTCCTACTGTACAGTCCCTGTTCCCTGTCCCCTTCCCTCACTTCCCTACCCTTTCTCACCCTTGCACTTGTATATAGTTTTGTTCAATACAGATTTTTGACTTACCTGCCTGTGTTGGTGTCTGCTTTGCATCTGGCGTGAGGAGCCAGGCT
This sequence comes from Neoceratodus forsteri, assembly GCA_016271365.2. Classification (NCBI taxonomy): domain Eukaryota; kingdom Metazoa; phylum Chordata; order Ceratodontiformes; family Ceratodontidae; genus Neoceratodus; species Neoceratodus forsteri. Next base: position 126,362,841 of record CM028134.1, read on the forward strand.
GCAGTGGTGTGGTGTGTGCCTGTGTGGTGTGCTTGTGTCAGTGTGCCGGTCATGCTTCTGCAGTGCACTGCTGTGTGCTTTGGTGTGTCCCATGGTGGTGGTGTCCTGCCCCTTGGCCAGTGGCTGTGCCTTGGGGTGGCCATGGGGTGGCTTTCCAGGATGTGTGTGCTTGGCACCATGGTCCTGGGTGTGCCTTGCTGGGGTCTCAGTGGGTGTGGGCACAGCATGCGGCCAGAGGGGACTCCACTGGTGACCTTCCATTAGCCATTAGTGCCACCTGTTGCCTGCTTTCTGTTCCACCATTGTGTTCTGGGATGGGGGTGTCTGGGTACCTGTGTGCCCTGCTGGTGGGCCACCTGGGGCCTGCCACTGTGCATCCCTGGCACTGTCCCTGGTCTATTCCTGTGCCTGCACCCTCTGTTACTCTGCTGCTGTGCTCCCACCAGTGCCTGGGGCTTGTCTTTGTGCACCATGACACATGTCTGGTTGCACCATGGCACATGTCTGGTTGCGCTATGGCACACATCTGGTTAGACCGTGGTGCACATCTGGCTGCACCATGGCATCTGTACCATATTCAGCCGTGTTGCACTGGTGCATATCGGCATGCGTAACCTCTGAATATGGCACCATTGCACCATGATGCATTGGCTTTGCGCTGTGCCAGACTTGCACCAGTCATTGGTGCATTTCTGAATATCTGGCCCTTGACTTAAACATGATACACTAATATTTTTGTTAAACTGTTTTATTTATCTGTTGTGGATCATAGGTTTATCCTATACAAGACAAATTGCTTGTCACCCCAAATTTCCATGCACATTTTTCCTTTTTTTAATATTTATTTTAATCTCTGTAACTGTATTTTAAAACTATTTCTCTGTGCTCCTCACCTCCAGGGTGCATCTGGAAATGAGCTTATGTATCTCAGTATGATTTTCCTAGTTAAAATTGACTATAAATAGATTTTGATTGCATTAAATTGCCAATCAGTTCCCCAAAGGGTATCCTGTGATATTAGCGCAGACAAAATCATGACTACAAAATAATGAATGGACAATTGCTAAAGTTATATTAGCTATCATTGAACAATAGTGACTCAGCAAAAATGGCACTTTTCTATGCAGAATCACGATCAATAATAGTGATTGCATAAATTAGCGAAGGTTTGAGCAAAGGGTCTGGTGCAGTACAGGGTGCCAAAATAGTAACGTTTTACTTTTGAAAAAAAAAAAAAACAATCTCAAGGATTGTAAGATGTTTCTCCATTAAAAGTCTATTTTATTGAAAAACACACAAAATAGAATCACAGATTCTTCCTCTTCAGCCTCAGCTTCAGCTTACACTTTAAACTGAAAATTGTAGCCAATCCTCGTAGGTTGTCATGCTTGCTTCTGGCAGAGTACTGGGATACTATTGCTTCAATTCAACTGTTCAAGTCCTTGTATTTTCTTTTAGGAGAACATTCACCTGCCCCAGACACCATTTGCTCCACCTTCAGCTCTGTGAGCCTCTGCTCTTCTTTCAAACATTCAATCAACTTCTAAATATTGTGGTAACATGCACTGAGGCATGAGTCAAACCCACGGTGCCATCCTTCAACCACCTTCTATATCCTGTGCCATACCACCTGTGCAAAATGGGAAAAGCTGCCTCTGACCTTGGTGTTAAGGAAGGCAGAGCTGAAAGCCTTCCAAGTCGACGTCTCAAAGTCCATTATCATAGTAGCAGGGCTAAGAGTGTAGGCAAATTCCTGCATTTTGGTGAACACTCTGGAATATGAACTGCTATTTTGTGATGACATTAGTTCATATACTGCTGTGCAAATGGTACCTGCTCACAAGCAGTGAATGGTATATAGCTGCTCAAACAAAGCAGGACATGACTTGAAAGTACCATCCAACATCCAGTCATTGCTATCCTGTAGTAGCTTCAGGTTAGCAACTGTGGTGAAAATCAAAAGACGATCTGGCTCACTACCACTACCAAAAATCAGGAATAGCTCACCTGATTTGGTTATAGTGAAATCAGGTGGAATAACTGTTTCCTGAGTAGTGGCAGGTGTTGCTGGGCAATCTCTTTTCACCTGTTGGATGCATTGTACAGTCCATTTTATTAAAGGAACTGCTGGTAAATGGCCAGCCATAGAATCCGGTGCACTACTGGTACACTGCACAACAATTTGGAACATTGTCTCCACAATGCTTCTTGCATGCTCCCAAATTTGAGCCATTACTTTACAAGACCCCACATCACCAGCATCGGGGTTATGTGTGTGCTGCTTGAGCAGAGCTGACACTTTGTTTTCCACTGTATGAATGTGGGCCAAGCAGTTAAACTTATGCACATCCACACAACGTCAATATGTTTTTTCAGGTGTCTCCTTGTCTTTTGGTATATATAGCCCCTAAACAATGCTAGTGGCCTACCTTTCTGGCTAAGAATCTGCTCAGACTCTATTGATCACAACACCACTCCTCCAGGTAACCAAGAACCTGAGCCAAGAAAGTAATGCTCCATTTTAAAGTATGGGTGGGGGAGGAGCATGTGCTGCGAATGCTGGTAGTCACTTAGGTAAACAGGAAATAGTGGAAGAAACATGGGGATCAGGATGTGTAAGGTATGCTATACAAGCATATTGAAATACAATCACTAAAAATACATAGAAGCGGTAATTTATGTCACTAGAATGTGCAGTAGCGATATTGCCAATTACTATGATTCACTGTTTTGAACCACGTTATAAAGCGCTCGCGATTTTCACATGGACCCCCCCAAAAAAATAAAACCTATGGATTAGGTTCTTACCTCCTTTTATGTCTTCAGTAAAAACAACCTATAAAACAAGGGGACTAAGAGCCTAGATGCATCACACTAGACAAATGAGACTATACTGAGAAAAAAAGAGGCACCATACTGAAGCAAAAGAAGAATCATCACATCGACATTCTGTAATCTCAAATAAAACTTAGGCTGTTCTTTATTTTCTTAGTTCTAAAAATTTTCCAAAAGCTCATGTTCAAGTTGTAAAGGTTCTAGTTTGCAAGACCTTTTGGAGATTTGTTTGACCCTGACATACAATAGCTTTAGCAATATTCACTGAAAATGCCCCAAATTTGGCATGCATTGCCTAGGAGGCAGGTATCAAAATGTGCAAAGTTTTTGATGGCAGCTTTTGCAGTTTCTGAGATCCACATTGGTTGTTTTTACATTAATATCTAAATGTTTCCCTATACTTTTTTTTGTTCTTACCTTCTGCCTAGAGAGAATGGATTTTTTTTTCACAAAACTTTCAAGGTAGAAGCAGCCTTTTTCAAGGTACTGCCTTTCAAATATTTTGTGAAAAATAATAAATGGTTCCAGAGTTATAGTGATTTAAATATCTTTTCTGAGCATACTCAGTAGGGTATTTGAATAACCCTCTGATAAGACCTGATTAATGTGGGGGTCCTGAGAACTTTTTGCTTCCCCACCACTTGCAGCTCATTTTTTTGAGTCATGACAGACACCATTTTGTTTGTTTTCCAAACTTAAAAACATGGAACATACATAAAAATTATGTATTTTTTTATATAAATAACTGGAACCTATCTAAATGAACCCATTTAGCTACATTTGTGCATTTGTTTTTTAACAAATATGGCCAGAAATAACTTTTCTGGGCACCCACAAAATCCAGGGTGCCCAGCTTAGCACGACGAGCCATTCACTTGCATTCTCATCAAAATGGGGGGGGGGGGAGGTTAGGAAGAAGTAGGCTGTTGGTTAATTAGGATCTGCAGCTTATCCAATAGGTGGGGAAATGGGCAGACTAGGTGGGCCAAGTGGTCCTTATCTGCCATCAAAGTCTATGTTTCTCTGTATCAGAATGGTGGGACTTTCGTTACATCTGCAGCTGCAGATGGACACATGCTGCCAGCTGCAGTACCAGCAGTCTCAGCCCCTCTCTCTCTCTCATTTCTATCTTATCTTACCTTAGCTTGTCTATTTATTTGAAAATTGGTGCCCAGGAGAGGCACACTTAGCCAAGGCACATTTCCAGGTGTGACCCAGGCGAACAGGAAAGGGAAAACACAGTTACAAACAAACACAAACTAGGCTGAAAACAAATTATAACACAATGATATAAACTGAATAAGTTGCAATGCAATAACAACATGACGCAAATTGTGACAGGATGGCCAGTAAATAGCTTGCTGAATACAAAAAGTGTGCAATAAGGTAAATGTAAAGGGCAGAAGAACCCAGACAAAAGGATTCTGAGCCAGTACTCATAGGTGCAGTCAGGAAAGGTAAAGAAGGGTTTAGGATGAGTGTAGGCAGGCACAAAGGAGTCTAATGGAGAGAAGGGAGGAAGAGAAAAGGATGTATGATGGTGGATGACTCCAGAGCGAGGGGGAACAGTATAGAAAGCAGATTTTCCAGCTGAGGAGTGTGGGTGGGGAAGGCAGAAAGTGCACAGATCACCGGAGGGCAAGGAATAGGAGGAGGAGGAGGGGATGGAGAAGATGAGAAGAGATAAGTAGGAGGGGAGGGACCCAAACCAGTATTCAGAAATGAGAGAGGCAGAGTGGAGCTGGTGACGTGTGGGGAATGGGAGGATGGATAGGGAGGAGCAAAGGAAGCAGTGGTGGGTGTGAGAGGAGAGTTGGTAGCAAAATGGAAGAAGGAGTTTCAGATGGTGTCCAGTCTGGCCAAAGAAATCGATGGGGTAGTGCCATTGATCACAGTCACATAGTTGAAGACTGGGAGAACCATTTTGGTGACTAACTCCCAGCAGACCAGCAGAGAGAGGCATTCCTAACTGTGGTACAGGGCTCTGAGTTGGAGGGAGTTTGCCATGAATGGCATTGATGTAAGCTGAGAAGTCAAGCCTTCTAGCTAATCACACACTGAGGTACTTGATAGTTGGGACAGCTTCAAACCAGGAGTCTTCTAGTATGGTGAAAATGGGGAGAGCAGGGCCAATTTTTGGCTGGAACCAAAGGTCATCGACACAGTTTCTCTGTGTGTTGATCCTGAGCTGTTTGGCTGGAAACCAATGCAGAACATTGTAAAAGTCATTCTGGAGTGGGACTTCCACTGAAACAGTAGAAGTGTAGAGGACTGTGTCATCTGTATACATGTGACTCTGCAAGTTGGTACAGGTACAGGTAAGGTTGTTGAGAAAGATCAGTAATAGGACTGACCTAGGATAATGCCCTGTAGGACCACAGTCTGATGGGGAGTGGTGGGAGAGTGCTCCCACCTTTATCAACTGTTGATGGCCCATGAGAAAGGATTGAAACCATTTAACAGTGGGGCTGAGAAGCTGGCAGCATTCAGCTTATCCAGAAGTAGAGAATGGGACACTGAAAAGCTCTGGACAGGTTAATAAAATGGCCACTGTTATGTTCTGCTGATCCATTCCTTTTTTTTTTTATTTAGTTGTTTAACCAGGAGTAGCACACTAAGAAAGTTTTTTACAGGAGCGACCTGGGGGCACAGGGAAGTTAAGTGATTTGCTCAGGGTCACACAGTATGCAAGTGGAAGCTGTGGGATTCAAACCCAGGTCTGGTCTGCTGGATGTCAGCTCAGAGACTTAAACCACTGTGCTATTCTGCCTCCAAGAGAGTATGGAATCAGTTACCCCAAGTAGGGAGGTGACAGTGGAGTGATCCCTCCTAAAACTAGATTGGAAGGAGGAAAGAAAGTTGGAGGAGTGGAGAAATTCTGCAATCTGTGAGTAGACTAGCTTCTTTTACAGCTTTGCAACAGAAGGGAGGAGGGAGGTAAGGCGTACCTTGTCAGCAGTGGATGGATCATCCACTTTGTGGAGGCAGAGAAACTTGGTAAATTTCAAGACTGAGTGGCACTGCAAAAGGTGAAGGAGAGGTTTAGAAGGTGAGTGGGGTGAGGTGATGGCTGGAGCTGACATGCAGAGTTTAGGATCTACATCTGGGCTGGATTTTGAAGGACTGAGTGAGGACTGGGCAAGAATAGTTTACCGGGGATTGACAGGTGGAAAAGTCAACACCAAGGAGAGGAGAGGAGAGGAGAGGAGGGGAGGGGAGAGGAGAGAAGCCTGGAGAAGGGGCGGAGGGAAGAACTCAAGTGATGAAAACCTTTTTGAAGTAAGCAGCAGATGAAGTCAGGTCAGACACTGGTGAGTCATTAATAAACAGAACTGGTAGAGCAGACTGGGCTGGGGTCAAAAAGGGAGTGAATCACCTTCCAGAATTTAGAAAAGGAGTTAGTGTTATTCTGGAGCTTGGCCTTGGAATAAAGGGACTTGGTGGTTCAGACTGCCCCACTGCAAATTCTCCTAAGTGCCCTGTAGGACAGGAAGTCCAGTAGGGAGTGAGATAATTTGTACTTGATCCATCATCTATCTATCTATCTATCTATCTATCTATCTATCTATCTATCTACCTGTCTGTCTGTCTGTCTGTCTGTCTGTCTGTCTGTCTGCCTGTCTGTCTATCTATCTGGCTATTTCCCTCTCCCTTCCAGCTTAGTCAGCCATCCCTCATCCTTCCCTGATATTTACTTTTTACGCACTGTAATGACATAAGCTAACTGAGGTGCTCACCCCCTGGTACTACTTGCACACTCCCCTCTCCTCCATGTCACCCACCACTCCCATTCATAAATGGTGACACTGGGGTGTCCACCACGGTGCTGCTGTAGACTAAAAGCTGACACTGGAGTGCCCAATCCCCAGTGTTATTCAATAATTAGTAAACTTGTAAAAAATCAAACAGGCCCTTGTTCTCTTTTTCTGTTTTTATAACCCTGTAAATAAGAAAATGGTCCATCATCGATTTGCCCCCCCATTCCCCACCACAACCTCCACTCAGCATCCACCATCCTCTTACAAACCCTCACTCACCTATACATGTCCCACAGTGTAGATCCACTCTCCAATCAATGGCATATCTTGCCACTGGATCTGGTGACTGTGATAGGAGAAAATATTAAGTCCATTGTAATGTAGTTCAATGGTTTTTGAACTTTACTCATAACTTTGTAATTTGTCAAGATTTTTACACCACGTTTTCACATGGCTTTTGGGGACCCCACCTCATGAACAAGGTAGATGAAATTTTTTTTAACTCCATCCCAAAAGGTGATTTAATTGTTGTTGCATGAAAGCACCTTTTCAGCAGGATTTGAAAATGTTAATCTATTGGGTTCATGATGAGGGCATCATAAGAAGCATATGTTGAACATTTGTGGTGTACAAAAAAGGAACATTGAAATATTTCAAACATTCACTCATAACTTTGCTAATTTACAATATTTTTCCACCAAATTTCAACATGGTCTTTTTAGGACTCCACCTCATGGACAAGGTAGTTGAAATTTTGCAAATACATGCCAAAAGGTGATTTTGCAGTCACTGCATGAAATCATGTTTCAGGCAGGATCTGAACATTTGCACCTTCTGGGTTCATGAAGTAGGGTTATAAGAAGCTTTTGTTAAAAGTTGGTGTAAAATATGGTAAAATGACCAAGTTCTGAGTAATCATTGAAATATTTCAATATTCACTTAGAAATTTGCTAATTTTCAATATTTTGACTCCAAACTTTCAACACAGCCATTTTTTCAAACCACCTCATAAACATGACAGATGTCATTTTTCAAATCCTGGATGAGATGTATTTTCACAATTGTGGTGCAACATTATATTTCAGCCAGTATTCTATAAACGCCACATGTCATGTTTATAACATGTAGTAATAAAACAACTATCTTGAAAATCTGGGGTCAAAATAAAAAGTTAATAAACATGGTATGTAATGCCAGCCTTTGCCTGAGTGGTTAATGCTTTGTGATCCCATGCCAGTGAGCTGAGTTTTGGGGTGTGCTCAGTGAGCCAGCTGGATGGGCTGAGGATGGGGGTTGGCACTGTCATGTGATACCACTCCTCAGCCTGGGAAGTGAAGGTGCAGGCTTGCCCACATAGGCCTAAGTAGTGAAGAGAATTCTTATCTTGGTATAGGGCCCTGCACCTCTGCATGCATGGGTGCCAGAGGGCCTCTGCTTTGGCTGAAAGATTGACTCTTTGTCCTAAGCATCTGTATCTGCAGCCACTTGGAAACCAGGATGCAGAAGGCCCTGCACTTCTGCAGCCCATGAGACGTCCTAATGAATTCTTGATATTTGTTGCTGCATGGAAGTGCAGGCCTCACAGGGCCTTTATCTTCCATTAGCAGATGAGTCTTCCCTTGGCACAGGGCTCAGAGGGCCCTGCACATCTGCCTCTGTTCATGCAGGTCCTGAAGGAAGCTACATGCATGAGGATATGATTCCATGATCTCAAAAAGAAAGGAAATTCTTTGGAAAAAATTGTGTTAATGCACCAGTTAGGGTTCAACTTAATGCCACAACAGCAGGTAACTGTGGTATTAGGGTTTCCAACCCTAACTTCCCACCCAACCCCCAAGCAGCAAAAGAACAAGACCATACAAGTAACCACAGACAACCATCATCAGGTATGATAAACAACTATAACTGTTTCAAGATGATACTAATGCAACAGCACTGATGTGCTACCTATATGGATTTGTATCTGCAGCTGCATAAGTAGCGGCCACACAGGGGCCTGTGCTTATGCAGCCACACCTGTGTGTGCATGTTGTATAGTGTGCATGAGAATAAGTGGCTGCAGAAGTGCAGGACCCATGGGGCTTGTGCTTCTACAGACAGAATACCTCACGGGGCCTGCGACTTTGTAGCCAGGGGTACTCATGCATACTGTAGAAGGTACCGCACTAGATAGCATGATCCAGTAGTGCATGGTTTTCTAACAGCAGCTGCATAACTTAAAAACTTCTACCCCTTGAGCCATTTCTGGATCTGCTGCTGAAACAATGACACCCTCATTGCAACACTACTTCTGGCTATGCAACTGCAGGCCACTCAGGGGGAGCCAAATGGTGTGTATCTCTTACACCTGTGGCTGAAGAGGCACAGATGCCTCAGGGGCTTGTGGTTCTGCAGACAGTAGTACTGTTACAATTTTGGTATTATGTGTTTTATGGCGACTGTACTTCTGCAGTCAGAGGTCAGTCTATCTGTCTTATACCTTTGACTGCAGAAGTGTAGGCCCATCAATTGTGTGTACATCTTACACTCTACATGAGTACTTAAGACTACAGAAGCACTGGCTGTATAGGTCCTGTACTTCTGCAGACAAAATAACTCTTGTAATTTGGGTAACATATAGGGATGTGCGAAACTGGAAAACTTCGCCCAGTGAAATATTTTGCGTAATTAGTGCAGTTTACAAAATATTTTGCTGGGCAAAATGTGAAATTTCACCCACACTTGGACATGCAGTTTCACCCCCAAGCTGGCAAAATTTCATTTGTGGACAAAATTCCATGCCTGTGGGTGAAATTTCGCCACCTGTGGCAAAATTTTGCCACCTGTGGGAGTAATTTCACCTCCCACGGAGAAATATTGTGGCCACTGGCCAAAGTTCTCCTTGGAGTCTAGTGGTCCCCTCACCCCCCCAACCGCTCACTCACTGAAATCTTTTTTCCCTGGTGTCCAGTGGTTCCCCCAGCTGATCACCAGCCAAAATTACATTAAATAAGCACCCCACACACACAAAAGTTACCCTCTTCCTCATTTGTTTTATTTTAAAAAAATAAAATTAAATTCACCCTCCACTCCCTGGTGTCTAGTGGTCCCCCCAGCTGATTACTGGCTGTAATAACATGAAATGAGCACTCCAACACCCAAATTACCCTGCCGCCTCTGTTTGTTTTATTAAAAAAACAAAATGCACCCTCCTCTCCTTGGTGTCTAGTGGACCCCCCCATCAATAGATAACAGCACCACCAGCTCCCCCCCCAGTATCCCAATTGGGCCACTGACTGTGCTCATTCATTCAAGCACTCAGTGGCGCTCTGTCAGGCTGCTGGCTGTGGAGGTGAGTGGAGGGCTGTGTCGGTGGCCCCATCAGGTTACTGGGGGGGAGATGGATGGGTGCTGCTATCTATTGATGGGGTGCAGGAGTCCACTAGACACCAGGGAGTGGAGGGTGCATTTTGTTTTTTAATAAAACAAATGGAGGTGGCAGGGTAACTTTGGGGGTGCTTATTTCATATTATCACGCCAGTGATCGGCCCAGGGGGACCACTAGACACCAGGGAGTGGAGTTGAATTTTTTAATAAAACAAATGGGGGATGCAGGGTAACTTGTGTGGAAGGGTTCAATTTATGGACTTGTGGTGGCCGGCGGCGACGGGCACAATTTTGCTGCAATTTCGCAAAACATTTCACCTGGCAAAACTGCCAGTTTCGACACAATTTGGCCAGCAAAATTTTATTTCGCTGCATCTCTAGTAATGTAGATTTGTATCTGTGGCTGCAGGGCCTGCGTTGTGAGTTGAGAATCGTGGATTTCTTTCTGCAGTGACAGGTGAGTGTATATGTCTTGAAGCGTGCATGCCACAGATACAAATCCACAAAAGTAGCAAATCAGTGCTACTGCATTTGTGTCATCTGGAATGAGTGGTATGTAGTTTGTCTTATGTGATGATGGCTGCCTGTGGTTGCTTCTGTGGTCTTGTCCTTTTGCTGCTGGGGTGTGTGTGGAGAATTAGGGTTGAAACCCCTAATGCCACATTTCACTACTTTTGTGACATTAGTTGAACCCCAATTGGTGCACCAATGCAGTTTTTGCAAAGAATATGTGTGTGTGTGTGTGTGTGTGTGTGTGTGTGTATATATATATATATATACACATCTATATATATATATAGATATATATATATATAAGTACATACTGTATATATATAATGGTAGGAAAAATCATGTCTGCTGATTGAAAAACATCATATGACTGTGTGTATATCAGAGTGTGACTGCACACCAGCACTTTCACTCCCCTCCAAAACAATTTTGTCATTTTATAAGATAGATAACCCACTGTAGGGTTGTGTGGTCGTGCTCTGATATATGCATGCCTTGGGTGGTTGATGCACTCAGCCTGAGGCCTCCTTCGTAACAACGCACACCAAGGCTTGCGTATATCAGAACGTGGTTATCTATTGCATATATATATATATATATATATATATATATATATATATATATATTATGGTAGCAGTAATTACCATAGTTAGGGTTGAGGAGCCATTTAAGGTTAAAGGGTCAAATTTTGCACCTTAATAACTTTGCCACGTTCAACGGATTTGCCTGAAATTTGGTATGCTTGATTGGGCATGGTAGTCCTTGGGATCTGCCAAGTTTTGTACTGGTCAGATCTACAGCTGCGGAGGTATTAAGCACCAACGAAATGTGCGTTTACGCTTGTTTGTGAATTCTTTGCTCTCACCTACAGGTCACACGGTTTGTGCAACCAGTCATAAAACATCAGAAAACGTGTGGCCGGGGTCTCCAATGTACCTTTTGAAGATTCTGTGAAAAAATATTAAATGGTTCAAAAGTTATTTAAAAAACAAGTTCCCATTATAAGTCAATGGGAAAAGTTAACAAAAAGTGCGAAAGTGTCGTACATGCAGTTTTTAGTGTCGCAAATGACCCCAGTAGTGTCATGAGTCAGCCATTCTTTTTTCAGTTAGTGATCACAGAAATGCTTGGCATTTAAATTTGGGACCCTCTAGGGACACAATTCTTTTTGTGTTCACCTAGTTGGACCCTGAGGATGCTAGCCATGTCTTTATTTAGGGTTAAACACCCAGAAATATGTTTTCAAATTTCTGGAAAATTAGTGTCATAAAGTAGTGTCGCACTCACGACACTTTTGCAAATTCCGAAAAGAGTGATGCAAATTCATACTACTTTCGAACTATGGCTAAAATGACAAGAGTTCTTTGTTACCCTGCTGCAAAAGAACGGTTTGGTCTTTTGAGCTGAAATTTGAAGGGAAGGCAGCCAATATCTCACGGATGTGCCTTTTTGTGGTTTGGTGAAAAAACATTGCATGGCTGCCAGGTTACGGTACTCCAAAGTTGGTGTTTTTTTCCATAGACTAACCTGGTGGCGTACACCTCGCCTTTCGGGGCTCATATCTTGAAAACTGTACAAGATTTGGAATATTCGTCATGGCAGCAAAAACATAGCCAGGAAAATCATGAATCATGTGCATTTTTTTTTCAACGTCATATGGTTACTGAGATATAAACAATTTAGTATTCCAACACCTCATTTTCGGCTCCAAGGCCTATTATTATGCATACATTCTTTGTACACACTGTTTCTCTATGCAGCTGTTGGGGGGAAAACAGGGTATGCACTTCTGCTAATGTTACAGTTACTGTTTCCACTTGTGTTTACGTTCCTGTTTACATTACCGTTCTCATCTACGCAACCGTGTGCGTTACCCTTTGCGTTCTTGTTTGCGCTTGCCTTTGTGTTACTGTTACCATTTGCATTTCCACTACTGTTTGTGTTTGCATTTCACTTTGCATCACCGTGTACATTGCCATTTGCGTTTACGGCAGCCCTTTCATTTGCATTTGCATTTGTCTTTCGTTTTTCATCTTCGTTGCTGTTACTGTAACCATTTGTGTTTACTATTGAGTTACTGTGCCCATGCGCATTACGGTTTGCATTTCCATATGTGCTTGCATTTCCTTTTGCATTTCTGTTTCCTTTGGCATTATTGTTGCTGCCACCATTAACATTTGCATTTACAATTGCGGTAATATGACCGTGTGCTTTACGGTTTGCGTTTACATAAGTGTTTGCATTCGCATGTACGTTTCTGTTTCCTTTGGCATTATTGTTCTTGTTGACTTTGCCATTTGTGTTTACAATTGCGGCACTGTGCCCTTGTGCTTTACAGTTCACGTTTACGTGTGCACTTCTGCTCGCGTTTTCATTTCTGTTCCAGTTGGCGTTCTTGTTGCTGTAACACTTAACATTTGCGTTTACAATACTGGTGCCATCACTGTGTGCATTACCAGTTGTGTTTTCGTATGTGTTTGCGTGTCCGTTTGCGTCACTGTTCGCTTCGGTGTCACTTTACGCTTGCGTTTCTATTAATGTTTGCTTTACCATTTATGTTTGCTTTACCATGTGTGCAACCATTGTCACTTGCATTTGCATTGCATTTCCTGTTACTATGTAACAAGACATCACGTGATGGGCGCGCGGGACCCCATGCTCCCGTCACCGCATTCCATTCACTATTTATCGTCCTCATTCTCAAAAAGAAGAGAACTTAGAGGCAAAAAAATCCATTTAATGCATCAGTTAGGGTTGTTCCACAGTGACAAAAGTGAGGAAATTTGGTGTTAGGGTTGAAATCCTCCCCTTGGACCCTCCCAGCCCATCCCCCCAACCGGCATTGGGGTGCGTGTTGGGATCGTCAGTCCTCACTCTCGCCCCATTCTCCTATACCTCTGCTTCTTTACATATGTGATGGGGTGAGAGTTAGGGCCGATGACCCCAACATGCACCCTGATGCTAGTTGGGGTGGGCTGGGAGTCCGGGGTTTCTAACCTTAATACCGAATTTTTTCTTTTGTTGCTGTGAACAACCTAACTGATGCATTAAATGGAGTTTTTGCCTAATATATATATATATATACACACACACACATATATCTTATACCAGCCCAGTAGGGCAGGTATAGTTAGGTTGCACGGTCACGCTCTATGTTAAACCCCAAGGTTTGTACTTTAATAACTTTGCAACTGTTTATCCTATTTGCCTGAAAGTATGCATATGCGCCTCCAACCGTAGATCTTTGGATCTGAAAAGTTTTTTCTGGTTGGATGTATGGTTGCGAGCCATAGAGCATCCAAAAGTGAAATTACAAATGCATATGCATTTTCGGTCAGCCATAATGGATTGAAGAATGTGTCTGAGTGGTTCAGATTTGCATGTCTATATGTAGCCTGTGTTGAACTGGTGCCTTTTGAAGATTTGGTGAGAAAGTATTAATCCGTTCAAAAGTTGAATTCAAGTTTTTCATGTTCCATTATAGCCTAAGGGAAAATTTATATGTGCATTGCGAAAACTTTCGCGATCACATTTTTGTTGTCGTGCTCCCTGAATTTGTTTTTGTGCTGCCACCATCTTGTTTTCAGTTAGCAAGAGACAAAAAATGTTGTAACTTAAAAAATAATACCGTTTGGTAAACAACAACAGTTGTGTTTACCTATTCAGACCCTTAGGAACATGACCCTGGCATTAGTTTTTTAGCAGGTGGTCTGGAAATGTTTTTCAAACTTTTTCCAACATTCTGCCTTTTTGTTGTGACAACAACATTTTATGTTGCTGTAGCAATATCCATGATAAAACAAATGAACAATGGCAACATTTTTCTGTGCATGACAATGTTCCCATTATAAAGATAGAAATGCCACAAACACATTAAAGTTATAGCCAAAACACTGCATGAACACATTTTCCCATGTGTTGTTTTTTAGCACTTCATTGTACCAAGATGGATTGTGCTTTTGGGCTGAAAGTTGCAGGTGGCAAGCCCTGGTCCTACAGATGTGCCTTTTGGTGGTTGGTCCAAAACATTCAATGGGCCCATAGTTACAACATTCAAAGTTGAGAAATTTCCCATAGGATAACATTGCAGTGCCATTCAGCACCATTATATTGAAAATGAAGCAAGATACGGCTTTCTCGCTACCCACAGCTTAGTTCACCTTTAGGTGAACTAAGCCTGCAAGGAAGTTTAAAAGTCATAGATTACACCTGCACTGGAATTTTTTCATAGGTTGTATGGTTATGGAGATATTGGCAAATTAGTGTTACAAAGGTTCCTTTTCAGGCCTATAGGACTAGTGTATGGCTCCATTGTTTTGTGTAAGAGGGAGCACAGGGCCGGAGGGACCACGCTCTGACAGACACATATTATTATGCACAAATGGGCAATTTGTAGGGAGTGGAGCCTGAAGGGCCTGCGCTACCAGCAACAAATACCAGTTACCAGGTACATTACACTGTAAATAAACGGTTTGGTCTTTTGGCTTGAAATGTGCAGGGTATAAAGGGGGTGTCCCAGAGATGTGAATTATGCTGTTTAGGCATAAAAAAATTAATCAGTTCCATAGATATGCCATAATGAATTTGAGATTTTTCCAATAGGATAACATTGTAGCACCCACAGTGCTTTTTGGTACCTGTATCTTGAAAACTATGCGAGACATGGATTTATTCACATGGAGGTTTCACTGTCATGCTTACAATGGCACTGGAATTTTTTCATAGCTACTACAGTTGGTGAGATATTGGCAAATTAGTGTTATAAGTGTTCCTTACCCTATAGGGCTGCTGCATGGCTCCTTAGTTATGTGTAAATGGGGTGCAGGGCTGGAAGGCCTGTGCTCCCACAGATGATATTGTTATGCAAAAATGGTCAGCTTGAAGGGGAGTGGGGCCGAAGGGCCTGTGCTTCCACCAACACATACAAGTTACCAGTTTTATTTTTATTTATTTTAGTCTTTGGTAACTGGGTAAGGTCCACTAGGCACAAGTGCCTGTTTTCAGGGTGACCTGGGTGCACTAGGTGGTTAAGTGACTTGCTCAGAGTCACACAGTATGCAAGTGGAGGTTGTGAGAATCAAACTCAAGTCTGGACTGCTGGATGTACCAAACTCGTTCACAGCTTGTTACTCTAATCTCTACGTTATGCTGTCAGCCCAGTTACATTACACTTTCTCAAAAGTAAGGAATTTATTGCAAAAACTTTATTAATTTATCAGTTAGTATTGAAGTGACAAATACAGGAAATGAGGTGTTAGGTGGACACACCCTAACAACCCCTCTGCCTACCACTCCACCCACACCCACCCACCACAGACCAATAGGTGACAGGGTGTGCCTTGAGGTTGTCAGGCCTGTCACCCAGTTCTCCTATACTGTATCAAGTGAGCTTTGTTACACATGGAATAATCCCATATTTTCAACATGGCCTTTACATGATCCCACCTCATGACCAATGGCAGTAGAAATATGAAAATCATGCCTGAAAGGTGATTTCATGGTTGATTGGAAATATCACTTTTCAGACAGAATTAGAAAATTTGTACTGCCCATGTTCATGAGATGGAGCCTTAAGAAGGCTGTGTTGAAACTTCTGGTTTAAAATATTTAAAAATGGCAACGTTATGAGTGTACATTGGACCTAAACACTGAACAATTTTGGGGGAAGATAAAAAATAAAATATTAGAACTTGAGGACAAACATATCCCCAATAAACCACTGTGTTATAAAAAAGGAAATGTTCTCATACGGTACACCAATAAAGTACAGAAACAGCTTGCAAAAAAGGAGGGCCTATAAGGCAATGAAAAGAGATAATAATTATGATATTAGGAGATATAGGCAGCAACTAAGGAAAAGTAAAAATATTATTAAATCTGAGAAAAGAAAGCTTGAATTTAGGTTAGCAAACACAAAAGATAATGGGAAATCTTTTTACGCCTATATAAATAATAAAGTAGTTGACAGGACAGTGGGACCCCTAAAAGTAGAGACAACAGAGAGTACAGAACCTGCTAGTCAGGCTGAGATATTTAGTGAGTACTTTTGTTCTGTTTTTGAAAAGCATAAAAGGAATGGAGGAGGATTTAGTTAATCAGACAGTACTGACCAAACTCCTATAAAAATCTCAAGGCAGGAGATGATTAAGAAACTGCATGGCATCAATCCATCCAAGTCAGCAGGGTCAGACAATCTAAACCCAAGAATGTTAAAGGAAATAAGTATGTGGCTAGTTAATCCTCTGCATAAACTCTACAACATGTCCACAGAGACAGAAGAAGTTCTCAAGATTGGAGGACAGCTGTAGTGGTTTATATATATATATATATATATATACACACACATATATATATATATATATATATATATATATATGTTATATATATATACAAGAAAGGAGACAAAAGAGAGGTGGGGAACTATAGGTCCATCAGTCTGACAGCAGTTTTGGGAAGTTGTTAGAATCTAATTCCCAGGTTGCACCATGAGACGAGCAACTTTTTGTTCAGTGTGCCTTCCTGGTGAAACATTTCAATAAATAAAATAAATAAATAAATCTATCATCAAGGACAGAATAGATAACAAAATCAGTAACAAACATTTGAATGATGAGTCTCAACATGGGTTTAAGAAAACAGATCATGCCTAACAAGCACTCTGGTATTCTATGAAAAGGTTAACAAGGCAATAGATAAAACATAGCCTGTAGATCTGTTATACTTAGATTTCAAAAAGGCTTTCAACAAGATCCCACATAATACACTAATGAGAAAATTATTAAACCTTGGTATGAACAACAAGGTGATTAAATGGGTTGACATGTGGTTAACAGAGAGAACCCAGAGGGTTAGGATGAGAGGACATTTGACTGACTATTGACAGGTGGCAAGTAGAGTGCCACAGGGATCCGTGTTGGGACCAGTTTTGTTTGCATTGTTTATCAGGGACATGAATACAGGAATAAAGAACTGGGTCACAAAATTTGCTGATGATACGAAACTAGGGGCTGA
Organism: Neoceratodus forsteri; assembly: GCA_016271365.2. Lineage (NCBI taxonomy): Eukaryota > Metazoa > Chordata > Ceratodontiformes > Ceratodontidae > Neoceratodus > Neoceratodus forsteri. The sequence continues at coordinate 126,380,321 of CM028134.1, forward strand.
AGTAAGAAACAGCAAACAGGTGGATACATTAAAGGAGGGCCTAAAACTGCTGGAAAAATGGACATCAATGAATTGCATAGCATTCAACGTGGAGAAATGTCTCATGATGCACCTGGGGGCAAAGCATAACAGAAGCACTTATGAACTAGGAGAGGTACAAATAAAAGCTGCAGAAAATGAAAGGGACTTAGGAGTTTTAATAAGCAATGATCTAAGCTTCAATCCACACTCCAATAAGGTTATTAAAAACTCAAATAAGATCATAGGGTGCATTAAAAAAGCATTTACATCAAGAAATAGATCATGTATAGTTCCCTTCTATGAGGCCTTTGTTCGACCACACCTGGACTACTGCACCCCACTTTGGAGCCTGTATTTAAGGAGGGACATAGATGCCCTTGAGAGACTGCAGAGGAGGATCACAAAGATTGTTCATGGACTAGGGATTATCCATATGAAGTCAGAATGCAAAAACTGGACATAAAGTATACCTACTAGAACATAGGTGAATAAGAGGAGGTTTACTGTACTTGTACAAGGGATACTAAACTAATGGATAGTCTAGGAATACAGTTCAATGACAGAAATATCAATTTGAGAAGTCACACAAAATAAATAAAACTGACATTTCCTAGGAGAAATGCCAGAAGGAATTTAGGTATTTCTATACCCAGAGGGTCATACCATTATGAAACGAGTTGCCAAGGGAGATAAACTCCGGCTCATTCAACTCCTTTAAACAGAGGTTATATAAACATCTACTAACAAAGCATGGAATCAGATGACCCCGCTAACGTGGGAGACAGACACCATGGGCAATTGCCTTCTGTTAGTCTTAACTAACTAAGATTAAACTAGGATTGAACATTGACATTTTTGCAATGCACGCTCATCACTTTGGTAATTTTACATATTCTGACCTGAAATTTTCAACATATTCACATTTTTACATCACCTCATGAACTTGATAACTGTCATTTTTCAAATCCTGGCCAAAATGTGTTTTCACTCCTGTGGCGCATAATAACATTGTCAATGCGTGAAATCACCTTTTGTGTGGGTTTTGACATTTTCTCCACACTTGTAAATGAGGTGGCTATGTTGAAAATTTGGGGTACAAATATTACAAAACAACAAAGTTATGAGTGCAATTTGAAATTTACAATGCATGCTCATAACTTTGGTAAATTTAAACAATTTCACCCCAAGTTTTCAACAGTGCCATTTTTCACATCTCCTCATGAACATACCAACTGTCATTTTTCAAAATCTGGCCAAAATGTGTTTTTGCACCTGTACCATGGAATGATGTTTTTCATATACTGGGATCATAAGGTGGGTGCGTAACAAGGGTATTTTCAAAATTTGGGGTCCAAATACAGTATTAAAAACTACACAGTTACAAAGGTACTGTATGTTGACTTTTTCTATGCACCTTCATAAGTTTGGTAACTTTTGACATCTGACACTGCACAGAACAGCAGAGTCAGAAGGGTCCTAACTCCATAGGCCCTGCTTATCTGCATCTGTTCACACAGGTCCAGATGGAATCTGTGTGAATGAGGATATGATTCCACTATCTCAAAAGAAGGATTTTTGCAAAAACTTTGTTAATGCATCAGTAAGGGTAATGTAATGCCACAAAGTAGGGAAATGTGGTGTTACAGTTTCCAACTGTAACTCCCCACCCCAATCCCAAGAAGCAACAGAAAAACATTAGGGTTTTGTGTCTCTGGAGTCTTGGCAAATCAGTGGTGGATCTTCCTTGGGGTTGTTAACCCTAGTGCTTATCCCTCAACCCAGCCTGTAGCCTCCAATCTGAAGCACTAGGTACAGTTCCAAGCCACTGCCTCATAATGATACACTCTTCAAAGGTAGAGAAGTATGTCTTGCCACAGGCTGCCAACTCAGTTTGTTGTACCTTTGTGGGCCCTGCATGAAGAAAGGAGATCATGTGCGATGTTGTTTACTCATGGAATGGGATTGACACTGCAGTTGATGCACTATGTTTGCTCATAGAATTGGGTAAGCATTGCATTAATGCACTAGTTAGGGTTAAACCAACAAAAGTAGGGAAATGTGGATTAGGATTTACAACCTTAAAAACCCACCCTCACCATGTAGGCAGCAACAGGAAAAGCCCTTACAGTTTGATCTCTCCTCCATCTTTGAAATCAGGTGTAGGTTGTGCCTCGGGTTGTCAGCCTAATGCTCACCCCATTTCATCATTAAAGAAGCTGAATTGTAGAATACATGAAAATGGAGTGACTGTTAGGCTGACAACCCCAAAAGGTCAAATCATAATGTTTTTCTTATTACTGCCTGCAGGGTGAGGGAGTGTTAGGGTTGAAATCCCTAACTGCACATTTCCTTCTTTGTCAGTTTAACCCTAACTTCGCACATTAATGAAGATTTTTGGAATAAATTTCCTTACTTTTTGAGATACAGCAGTATAATTGTATTATCATTTGCCCATGGGAATGCAAGGGCCTCCAGGCACTGCGCCTTATTCCTCCATAGATGCATACATGTATGTTGCTTTGGGACTCTGCACATGTATTTGTGTCAAAACAGCAATTTCTTTCCTTTGTTATATGGCTTGTTAAATTTCCTACGTTATTCTTTGGGAAATTGCATTTTTTTTTATTTTTATACATCTTTTACATTGTCCCTAAATGATTGGGGGATATGTGTTATCTTTATAGTAATTGTTCAGACCTTTGGGAAATTGCATTTTTTCATTTTTTATACATCTTTTATATTGTCCCTAAATGATTAGGAGATATGTGTTATCTTTATAGTAATTGTTCAGACCTTTGCTTTGATATATTAGATTGTCCCTTAAGTCCAAATATTGAGGAAATTATGGCTTCTTAAAATTCCAATAATATCCTATGGGAATTTACATTTTTTTATTTTTTTGCTTTTTAATATTGCCCTTACACTTTTTTGGGTGTTGGGGGGTATGTGTTAGTCATGCAGTACTCATTAAGACCTTTGCTTTGATATATAACTTGTCCCTTACATCCAAATATTGAAGCATTTATGACTTATTTGAATTTCAAGTGTGTAAAATATCTAAGTTCAACATCCTTTTTCATATGAAGGAATTCTTTCTTGTATGAAACAAAAATCCATACTAAAAAGGATGCAAAACACAAATCCAGGCACTCACCACCACAAATAATACTGCCAACCATGAGAGGAAAACATTTTTTATTTTTATTTTTTTAATTCTGTTTGTAGCCCTCCAGCCTGGAACTCTGTCAGGCAACTGCACTCATCAATTTGCTCTACTGTCAGCTGTGTTCCCTGGCCATCTTCAAGTTTGTTACGGTTCCCTGGGGCATGTGGCAGTGGCACTGGCAGGGCCATCACCTTTCCAGGGCTGGAGGGGTATTTCTTGTGGTGGTGTAAGCCCGAGACCCCCCTCCCCTATATGGTGCATGTCTGATGCTGTGGCACACGGCAACCTGCCTGCGTCAGCCATGCCTTACATGCAGCCTGGCAGCTTGTGGTGCCCTTTGGTCTCCACCAGGGATCGCCAGAGCACCAGACAACCCATGCCTCTCCCAAAGGAGGAGAGAGAGCAGCTCAGTGGGTGCTTGATCCATCTCCTTCCTTGCTGACCCCTACTTCGCTCCCGAACTCGGGTCATCGGCATGACGCGAGGTGTGGCATCCAGCGCCTCAACCCTCAGCACCACCGGGCTGGCCAAGGAAAACATTTTAAAACATTTATTTAACACCTGACTAATTTCTGGTCTGCTGGACCCTTTTTCAAAGGCTAACTTGTCACAAAGACATTAAAATATTTATAGCAAGTCTATGAGTAATGTCATAATCCCATCAATTAAAACACACCAATAGATACATACTAGTAATAAAATAAAATGAGCAAGCAATTAAAATTACTTCATGGCAATCAATAATACCATGGAACAAATGTGCAAATGGTAATAAATTCAAAGGGGTAAAAGTCATTAGTACAAACAGTAACTGAGTCAGTAAAAAACAAATACAACAAATAGCAGACCATAACATTGCATACAAGGAGACATAATCAAAGGAAAAGTAAAAGGGGGGGGGTAAATACATATTAACAAATAAGCTGGCACAATGTTAAATAATGTTTCAGATGGTATAAACATGCTAGCTTTACATAAATTGTAATGCTATAGTTGAAGCCACTAAGGAATGTTAATGTTAAGACGGTGGTGAGTGACTGGATTTGTGTTTTTGCATATTGTTTTCTTCATGGCACCCCATCCTTGTGTGAGCTCCTTTATGTTTGCAACATACTAAAAGGATACCTTCATACAAAAATGAATAGGAAAAAAACAAAGTCAAAAACCTTTTTTCGTATGATGGGATCTTTTTTTGTATGAACGAAAAAGCATATGAGCATATGAAAAAGGTTCCCTTCATATGAAGAAAGAATTGGGGCTTCATTTTTTTTTCTGATTATTTTTTCATATGGAGGGATCCTTTTTCGTGTCCTTTTTTCATTCATATGACAAAAGATCCCTCCATATGAAAAAAGAATGATAAAATAACTAAGTCAAAATGCTTTTTTTTTATATGAAGGGATCTTTTTTGTATGGCTGAATTCTCTTTTGGTGTGGCCATACAAAAAAAGGTGGAAGCAAGTCATGAAGAAGGAAGTAACAATGTAGAAAAAAAAAACACGTGGGGGACATTTTTACAATAGTTAAGCGCAGAAACTGCCTAATGGGATTACAATGACCAAGATACATGTGTTGTGCAGGATGTCACTTTTGTGGGTTTTACAAATTATTTTCTTGAAAAAGAACAGAAATAATATGGTGGCCATACAAAAAAGGATTTTTCCTCATGAATGGATCACATTCTTTTTTAATTCTAAGTAGCTATCCAAAAGACTGTACTGAGCATACTCAGAACTGACATTTTAAAATGCAATAACTTTGCAATGGTTTAATCATTTTTTCACCAAACCGGAGAAAGGCTCATCTGTCAGCCAAGCCCTTTCCACCCTGAAAATGTCAAATCAAAATTGCAAACTGTCTGGGCACAAGGCAATGACAAAAAAAAAAAAAACAGCAAAAAAAAGTGATTTCTTTTTACATTTTGTTTTGCTATCTGCATCTCAGAATCTGCTCAGACGACAGGAACGAAATTTAGTATGTCAAGAGAGCTACCTCCACAAAACTGTGCATCAAAATTTTGCACAAATCTGTTGAAGGTTGCAAAGATATTAAAAGTACAAAATGAAATGTTTAACATGAAACCCTGCTCAGTCCTAATAATAATGGTGCTACCACACCACTATAGTTAGGTTGAGTAGGGTGTTCAGTGTTAAACACCTAATTTGCACATGAATATCTTTGCCACCATTCAATTAAATAAGCTGAAATGTTGCATGAGTTATCTATGAGGCAAGGTCTTGATATATAGAAATTTTTGTGATGGCAGCTTATGGCTTCTAAAATCAGCATATGTCTTTTTTGTAACTGTTTTTTCCTATACTTAACATTGGTTTGTTTTTTCCTCGCCACAGCCTACATGGAATGGAATATTTTCCCCAAGCTTGCAGGCGACATGTGTCATTTACTAAGGTAGTGCCTTTCATAGGTTTGGTGAAAATTTTTTAAATGGTTCCAGAGCTATAAAGCTTTAAAGTTTAGTGTTTTCCATTCTGAGCATGTGCAGTAGGGTTTTTGAGATAACATTCTGGTGTGAAATGAAAAAATTGATGTCATAGATGACTATTTTTGGATTTCATGCCACTTACTTGGCAGGGCACCAAACATTTTGTGTGCCATGCCAACCGCCATCATATTGATTTTTTCCATTAACTAACAAGCGTTGAAAATACAGTACACATATATGCTGTCAGCTTAAAAAAACAAACACCAGCACCTAGCTTAACAGGCCCCACTTAGTTAGATTCTACTGTTTGTTATTTAAAATTTGAGCCACAAATAACTTTTCTGGGCACACAAAAACTTGGGTGCTCAGCTTAGTGAGAGGAGCTGTCCCCTGCATTCTTTGTATAACAACAGTCGGAATTTCTTGACTTCTGCAGCCGCAGCTGGAACTTGTGCTGCAGGCTGCAGTGTGAACCATGAGCCACCATTTACCTAGCATCTAATGGTGCCCCCAACTCCATTGCTGTCCCTGGCAATGTGTAATGTTGCCCTGGTGTCTAGTGGCACTGTCACCCTTCCAATCACCATCACCATAATTATATAATCTTTCCTGATGTCTAGTGGCACTCTACCTCCCATTATGATCCCTGTCATTTATTTATATTTATCTCATGTCTAGTGGCACCCCTCCACCCTTCCAATCACATCACCATAATTATATAATCTTTCTCTGATGTCTAGTGACACCCCTACCTTCCCATCATGATCCCTGTCATTTATTTATATTTATCTCATGTCTAGTGGCACCCCACTCTCCAATCACGGTCTCCATAGTTTATTTACATTTCCACGGCGTCTAGTGGCACCCCAACCTCTGATCATGATCCCCAAAGTTTATTTATATTTTCCTGGTGTCTTGTGTTACACCTTTACCCAACGATAGCTGTACAAATAGTTTGTAATTTATCCCTGGTGTCTAGTGGCACCCCTCCCATCCTCCCATTGTTGGCTCAATCTGAAAAAAAGAAAATGGTCCCTCTATGTTTTTTTTAAACCTGAAAAAGAAAATGGTCCTCACCAATCAGAACCCTATCCCCACCTCCCATTCAGTACCCACCCCACCCACCCCCCAGTACACTCCCACACATCCTCACTCACCTGAACAGGTTACAGGATGAAGATCTACTTCCAATCAAGACATGTCTTGCTGCTGGAACTGCAGACTGCAGTATGAGAAACTAATGTAAATGTGGTGCAATGTATTTCAATTGGGTCTTCAGCTTTGATGCATACCTCAGTCATTTTTGCATATTTTGACAACAAATTTTCAACTTTTTGGGGGGACCCCACCTCATGGACAATATCAGTAGAATTACGCAAATCCCACCCAAAGGTGATTTCATTGCCACTTGGAAAAATTCCCTTTCAGGTAGGATTTGAAAATGTTAGCCACCCTTGTTTATGAGGTGGGGTCATAAGAAGGCTATGTTGCAAATGGGCTAAAATATGTACAAATGGCACAGTTATGTGCATACATTGAAATTTTACTACGCTTGCACATAACTTTATTAATTTTAAATATTTCAGACCCAAATTTTTAACGTGGCCATTTTTAGACCACCTCATGAATGTGTCAGCTGTCATTTTCAAATCCTAGCCAAAATGTGTTTTCACACCTGTGATGCGATATGATGTTTTGGCAGGGGTTTAAAAATTCTCAGCACTGTGTTCATGAGGTGGGTTAATATATGGCTATGCTGACAATTGGTTGCCATTTTGGCTGAAATTTAAGCTCAGGCCCAGAGTGCCCATGCCCCTCGGGTAAATGAGGATTCTATTATAATATCTAAAAGTAAGAAATTATTTGCAAAAAAAACTGTGTTAATGCACCAGTTAAAGCAACTTAATGACACAAAAGCAGGAAATATGGTATTAGGGTTTTAAACCTAATGCTCCCCACAACCCAATAAGCAAAAGGAAAAAACATTAGAGTTTTGTTTTTCTGGAGTCTTGGTGAATCAGTGGGCTGGGGTTTTCCTTGGGGGTTATTAATCCTAATGCTCCCCCCTCCCCCCGTGGCCCCTGGTTGAAGAAAGGCGATCATGTGTGATGTTGCTTGTTCATGGAAAGGGTTGGGCATTAGGGTTGACAACCCCCAAGGAAGACCTCACCACTGATTTGCCAAGACTCTGGAAACCTGAAACCTTAATGCTCTTTCCTTTTGCTTCTAGGGTGTGGGGGGCATTAGGGTTGGAAACCTTAACATCACATTTCCCTACTTTTGTGGCATTAAGTTACACTAACAGGTGCATTAACACAGTTTTTTCCAAAAATACGTATTATAGGAGCATGGCCATGCCCCTATAGTTAAGGTTGAGTAGGCACATCAGTGTTAAATCCCAATTTTTGCACTTTAATAACTTCATAACCATTCAATGGATTTGCATGACAATTTGCCTGCACGGTTGCCTAGGGTAGATCTCTGTTTGTGCCAATTAATGTATGCCCTGAAATGGCTGAGTTACTTTCAACACACCTGGGAAGTGGATTAATTCTTAAAGAAACCCATGACCAGGAGTGGGTTATTGTGCTTATAAAACAGAAATTTTTTTTTGTTTTTAATGAGAAAAGTTTTATTTCCCTTTACTTAGGTTGTTGGTAGGTAAAACAGAAGAGTTTGGTAACAATGGCCATGTGCATTTGAATGAACCTGAGAACTTTATTTTGAAGAAACCAATGTCCTGATTCATACTAGGAAAGAATAGATGTACAGAAGGCATTAGCCCATATATGTACATCTCCCACCAATGGGATTAGTTCCATCCTATTTGATGACTCAAGTACCCATCTAGATTTGTTTTAAACACTGTTAGAGCTTCTACTTCTACCACATCTCTGGGCAGAGCATTCCAGAGTGGTATAATTCTCTGGGTGAAATAACTTCTTCTGTTGTTACTCTTTTGGGTTAGTTAGTATAAGTTGAAAATTGTGACTTCTAAGTGAAATTCCTCTTTTGTTAAATATAAGTCCCAGATCAGTCATTAATTGAGTATCCTTTGAAATTTTCAACATCAGCAACAGATCACCTCTTGTTCTTCTTAGTTCCAGAGAATAGAGGTTTAGTTCTGTCATCCTGTTATCATAGTTTATGTGTTGTAGGCCATTAATCATTCTTGTGATTCTCCTCTGAACCCCCTCCAGTTTACTACTGTCTCTACGTAGGGGTGGATTTCATAGAGAAGAGCAGTAGTCCAGGTGAGGCTGGACATAAGCTCTGTATAATGGCATGATACAGGCCCTATTTTTAGTGGTAATAGACCTCTTTATGCAGCCAATGATCCTGTTGGCTTTTGTTGTTACCCCATACGGTGCTTACTAAACTTAAGGTCTTTAGTTATTAGATTGCCCAATTCTTTTTTGCTGTCCACTGATTTAAGGTCTGTATCAGCCAGTGAGTATGTACAATTTAGATTGGTGTCTCTTAAGTGCATTACATAGAGGATAATGGCTGGGGATCGGGTGATAACCATGCTGTAATCACCTCGAGTGGTTGCTAGGGCAACATGGTAAACCTCGAGAGTGCAGCTCAAGAGGTTTACTGTAGCACTAGCAACCACGAGAGGTGATTTCAGCATGGTTGTCACCCGATCCCCAGCCATCATCTTTTATAGGGTATGGTCAAAAAAACACTGTTTGCATTCTATGTGTGAGAATTATGGAACTCTGGTGCATTCTTTTTTGTTATGCCACTGTTTGGAAGTTCCGAAGTGTGGTTAACAGCTTTTAAAATTCCAAACAATGCATAACAAAGTTGTGTGACCGCTGATTATGGTGGTTAATAGGCACTTACCATACATTATAGTGCAGTTACTGACATTGAAAGCCTTAATATTTTTGTCCCCCCAGTGTTCTAGTTCTGCAACATGCTTCACGAGGCTAGTAATCCCTTGATCAGGATCGACATCTGCTACTAGTTTTATATCATCAGTGAATTTGAGGGCAAAATTGTTTAAATTTCTATTGAGGTCTGAAATGAAAATTGAAAATAGTGCAGGGCCTAACACATACCCCTGTGGTACCCTGCTCATTACATGGCCTCTATCAGAGGTGTGGCCTTTATTCTTACAACATGGTTCTTATGCTTAGCTAAAGAGTCACCAATTGATAAGTGTGTTATTATTGTCCAATTTCTGCATATTATCAAACAATATATCATGGGGACCTTGTCAAAGCTTTACAGAGGTCCAAGTAAATAATATCTATGGTCCTTTTGTCATCCAAGAGAGCATTTACTTTCTCATAGAATACTAGGTTTGCACTCAGACAAGACCTCTGATGTTTAAATCCATGTTGAGTGCAGTCTGGACTGTTTATTATTATATGATCATTATCTAACCTGTCATAAGGATGGACTCCATGGTTTACCTAGAATGCTGGTCAGACTAATGGGTCTGTAATTTACAGAGTTATCATGGTCTCCTTTTATATATTGGCACCACTATGGCTCGCTCCAATCACAAGGCACCTCCCAGTGTTAAGAGACATATTAAATAGTTTGTGTAGGGTTCAAATAACCATGTTTCAATTTCTTTCAAGACACAGGGGTGTAGATTATCAGGTCCAGGAGATGTGTTGACTTTAATTTTCCTCAATTTAGCTTTTAGTCTCCTCTCTGGTAATTTCCGGAGGCTGGCAGTTATTGTTTCCTATTTTCAGGGTAAATTTAGATGATCTCATAGGTCCATATACAGTACAAAATAGTTATTGAACTCCTGGGCCATTTTGAAAGGTTGATTAATTTCAGTGTTATTTGACTTGAGGTGCCCTACTGTACTTGTAGTACCTTTTGATTATTTATGTAAGCATAAAAACTTTTGCCCCATTATTGATGTGGACCAGTTTGAATTAAATGTTATGCTTCTCCTTGATTATAATTGTCTTACAGTTTTGTAAGGCCTTCTATATTTAAGTTTGTTATACTCATTGATATCTCTTTTTACGGCCCTATAAGCCCTTCTTTAAACCAATATTGATTTTTTAACCTTCACTGTAAACCAGATTGGTACTTTTCCTTTTTTATTATAGAGATTTTTAGTGGGAATGTATTTGACAGATAATTCCAGTAGTTTAGTTTTAATTTTTAACCATAATTGTTCAGTAGTATAGTTCCTATTCCAATCCCACTTGTTTAACTCCTGTATTATACCGTACACATAAATAATCAGCCAATCACATAAGCAGACTGGCACCTTAGCCCTGTTGTAAATCCTATGCTAATCACTGGCAAAGGTGCCAGCCTGCCACATCCTCCTGCCACCCTGTAAAAAAATCACTCCGACCTCCCCTCCAACGTTTCAAAGCCGCCATCTTTCCTCTCGCTAACATTCACTGGTACGCCTAATATTTAAAAAAACAAAATAAAATGGATGCCTCCTTTGACCTTATCGACGAAAGTGAACTCGATGAATTGAACTCCTCCAATGAAAGAGATGACCGACGAGGCTTACTGTTATTAGACATCCCGCATTATCGCCCTTCTCATCGTTAAACCGACATGCAACGTCATCAGCTCATAGGCTGCGTCCAGCTTGAACCGATGCCTTCACGCCGCACGCAGCGCCAACCGTAGGGAACAAATTGGCTGCTGCATGCGACATGTAGAGAGGCGCCGAGTTTAAGCTGGCAGCTGCTGAGGGTCGAGGTGATGTGCTCGGCTGTATGTGCGATTGCAGTATCGGGGTTTTGGCTGGTGGGAGAGGAGTGATGTACGGGATGTCTCTGGCTTCTTGAGGTACGTTTTCCGTGCAGTCTAAATCTGTGCTTTCATTTTGGAGGGATTTGCCAATACTTACCTCACAAAACTTAAATAAAGAATACCATTAATTACCACGCACTATTTTCTTTCATGGAAGGATATTTCTTACAAAAATCATTTTTTTAGACATAAATAAATAAAATAAAACCATTTAAACTTATATCCATCACAGAATGTAATGGAGATATCGCAATAAGCCACTTGAGTGGTGTGAGCGATCGATTATGGCTGGCGATTTGCCCACCTCGGCTACGCCGGGCAAACCACGCCAGCCATTGTAACTCCCCCGATAACCCACACCCCCCCGTGGCTTATTGCTTAAGTATGCATTTGAAGTTAGCCTTTTTAAAGTCTTTAACCACTGTAATGCCAACATCTCTAGCATAGTTAGTATTGGTACAGAAGGTGATGTTGTGGCCGCTATTTATAATGGGCTCATCAATACAAAGTTTATCAATTTTTTCATGGATATCTGTAATAATAAGGTCCAGAATGTTTTTCCCTCTAGTGGGTTTATTAATTAGTTGATGTAGTCCCTTACTAATGTGGAAATCTAACAATGCCTGTTCTTAGCCTGTAGATGCAGTAGTTTCTGTTCAATTAATTCCTGGAATGTTAAAATCACCAAAAATAATAATATATTTTTTATCCACGTTGTCTTTAAGGTTAGACAATAAGTTTCCAAGTCCCGTGGTTTGTAGCATAATCCTAATAGTAGGTCACATACAGACTGCACAGCGACAGGAATACTGCAAAGACCATCACAGCAACATTTTCAGCAGTTTGCTGTGCTGGTCTTCACGTTTCCCGACACTTTTGCCTCTGGGATGTTTGCCCCCTCCCTGAACTAACTCTGACTGGCATTAGCAATCTTTAGTTTGAGGGATATGGGGGCAGAGCCCAGCACATGGGGGGTGGGGCAAACTCCCCACAGAAAACACTTATTCCCCCAGCAACTGCACAACATCAGTTGGCGGTGCTGTGATGTTGCTGTACCAACAGTCAACAAATTTCTTGTTGCCACTGCATAGTGGAACCATAGTAGGTTATTGTTATTCCTCCTGTGAAATTCTATCCATGTGATTTCAAGATTTTCATTCCTTGTGGTCTTGTTCCTTTGAGAGAACTTAATATCATCTTTTAAGTATAAAGCCACACCTCCCACTTGCTTCCCAGTTCTGTCTTTGTGCACAAGGTTATAACCTGGGATATTATTATTCTGACTAGAGGATTCACCCCATGTCTCAGTTTCAGCAGCTACATCAATATTTTTATTAATTAACATCAGTTACAGCTCATCTTTCTTGATGGTATGAAGACTTCTAGTATTTGTGAGTGAAAAGTAAGATTAGATTTAGTTACCCTTTTTATTCTGGCTTGTGTACCCTTGTGTGTTGATTGATAGTTAACTACCACTTTTTGCCAAAAATATTTCAGTTTTTTGTTTCCTGTGGTAGTCTATTTATCGCCTGGTTAAAAAAAAATGTTACCTAACACCTTGGCTTTACATTTACTTAGGTGTAAGCCATCGTAACTGTAAAGGGAGTGATTGACCTCAAATGTCCCCCATGTACATAGGCATTCAATACTATTGTAAAGGGTCCATCTACATAACCAATTGTTAAACATTTTAGTATTCCTTATTCTAGTCTTGGTGTCCCGTGGAACTGGCAAGATCTCTGAAAGAATTATTCTGGCATTTAGATCTTCAAGGGTTGTTACAGCCTTTTGTATTTCTTTGGTGATCTCCTCCATCCCTGCTTTATTAATATGATTTGTCCCTACATGGAGGAAAACTGTTTAGGGGTTGCTACATTCTATAGTATCCCCTGTAACATAGTAGTTATATCCTTAATAATGTCTCCTCCATAACTGCACCTAGTTACGTTGTGTTTATTCCCCTTACTAGAATATCTATCAGTATATCTAACTATGGAGTTGCCCAGGATAAAAAAAACTGTTCATCATTAGTGTTGGGTGTAGTATTGTTAGTCTCCTCTTGCATAAATACTGAACCATCATTGCTAGTAGTAGTGGAATTCCTTGGAGTGCTAAAATTGTCCTCTCTTGGTACAGCTAGCTGTGCAACCATAGGAGGTACAGGCTGAGTAGTGTCTTGAGTACAGGAGTTTACTACAGATATGGCAGGAATGTTACCATCTGTGCTGGGCAGATTAGACACTAAATTTGTTACATCTATACTAGATATAATTTATGCAGGAATTTCATCCAGGGTTTTAAAAGATGTTGGACACAGTGGATCAAATTTATTTAGAAGTGGAAGGACAAACACTTCAGCTTTCCTTCCCTTTTTTGCCACCCTTTTACTTTCAATTTAATACCATTTGTCATCACTACCAACTATGGGATCTTCCTCCCTTCCCCTTTTTCTTGTATTAGTGTTACAGTTTTCAGCAGAAATATTGGGATTCACATGATTAAATGTGCCTACAGTGGATAGAGCTAAGGTGGTTTCTGTACTAGTTGTACTTTGGTGTTCCTCGTTTGATGTGTTATTTGGTGCCCTACTGGTAGGGGAGGTAAGCATTTAACCATGCAAGTTCTAACATTTTGGCCATGTCATGTTGGCTCTGCTCAATAGTTTTGAGCCTTAGGTTAAACATTTCAATCTCTTTTGATATCTTCTCATTTCCATTACATTTATTGCATATATAGGGTGCTTTCAGCTGAGATAGAGACACAGTAGTGTGCATGCAACATTTCTGACATTTAACCCTACATTCCCTCTAGGGTCATAATAGTATCTGCTATGATTGCACAAGTTGTCCTAGCTGTTGGAAGGAAGAGTAGTGTTAACTTACCTAAACAAGTATGAAGTGTATATAATTCTAGCCTTACTATCGCACCCAACAAATATGCAAAACATGTGCAATAATGCACGTGTTTTTGTGCACATCTTTGTGTGTGGTGACGGTGCACTCACTTTGCCCAAGCTTGCTTCACTCACATGGAGTGCTCGTTATAAGCCCCGGACCCGGATGTAGCAGGACAGGTCACATGACCCGCTACTCACTCCCCCAAAAATTAATTAAAACAGACAATACTGAAATCTGGGGAGCCCTAAACAGCTGGGTAATCTCCCCTAAGTCCCAGTTAGATGTTACACAGTGCAATAATATAAATTTGCAAGTGTTTCTGTAGGTCAGGAAGTATTGTAGAGTTGTGGGGTTTTGTGTTTAAAAAGAGGAAAAAAATTATTTCAATGGAAAAGGATTTTATTTGTATTTACTTAGGATGTTGCTAGGTAGATTAGGACAGGATAGTTATGAACTGTGCAGTTTCTAGTAAATAATTGATGGCCAGGTACTTTATCCAATGAAGTTGTTTAATTTGGTCATTCTTTCTTACAATATATATGTAACAGTGTGTGTGATTATGGGTTTCACACACTCTTGAGGGTGTTGTTAGGCACAAGGCACTTGTACCGACTGTCTCTAAACACCCAAGAGAGGTGTGTGGTTATTGACCATAATCACACTTCCTGAAGTGCCTTATTGCACTTGTAACATGTGCAGAAAAATTCAAATTAAAGAAAAAGTTAAGATATTTCCTTAGAAACACTGAAATTTATTTTTTTATCTGTGAGAACTGTGTTGGGACATAAAGTAGACATTTTAACCTGGAATCTGCAGCATAACAGTAGCTTATCTTTTAATAAAACTCACTTTAACTGTGAACCTTGGAATTGAGTACATCACTGTTCTTTTTTGTCCTTTTTGTTTTAACTTGAACTTAACTGTACTTAATACAGTACTCAGTGGCAGTCTAGCAGTAGAAAGCAGAATGATCTCAATCATTTTTAACTTTAATTAAACACAACATTGCCTGCTATGGTACTGCATTGTAGAACAGTATTTGCTTTCAATTTTCTCTCCTTAATTCTTGAAGCCTTTTCATTGAGCGTCTATGGTACCCCATTGTCAGTGTGCACTGTGAAGCAGAAAGGTGCAGTGATGGTGTCGTCAGCCACAAGCTGCTCATTTCAAGTTGACTCCCATTGATTCTGCTCCTATAGCACTCTCCTCATGCTGGAATGTGTGTGGTGCAGCACGCCATAGTGCAGTCAACTTTGTGGTCAGCACCGGCAAGGACACAGTTGAAGTGGCATCCTCGATCAGTCCTTGAGTTGGATACATGGAGAATGTTGAACTGGTGCAGTGAGTGGTGTTTGGAGTGGCAGACATGATCAGTTGTGCAGTCAGCCACGCACATAGCTGAAGAAGTACCAGGAAAGTGGAATCAGAATGATGTGGAGTCAGGTGACTGCCATAAGAGGTGGTGGGAGAACATCTTCTGAGAAGCGAGGAGGGCTTGATTTTCTGTGTTGACTGTTCTGGTTTTTGCAGTTTAATGGTAGAGAGAGACTGTGCAATAGTGGGTGCATTGTTGGTGGCCAATATAGGCCTGCTGATCTGGAAGGGAGATGCAGAAGTGGTGAGTTGGTTTCAGGCTCCAGTATGTTGCTTCAGTGATGGTGGTCTGTTATTGAGGCTGACCAGTAACTCTGCAAGCTGGTCTCACTTTTGTGTCCTGTGAGGGACATTATCTGGCATGCCTTGAGATATCCGCCTGTTAGTAGATGTACAGCCATACCCCTGAAGAAGTGATTGATATATCAGAAACTGAGATTTGCTTTTGAGGAATGTCCAGGCAGCATTGTGGTTAAGTAATTAATACTCATCATCTCCTGGATTTACCAACTTGGTTCCATGTCCATTCATCGTGGGTGTGAAAAGAAAGAATTTGCATCCTGTGGTATTTTTTCTTTGTGTAACCCCCTTGTTCCCAGGGGTTACAAGAATCCCATTAGAATTAGTGATAGGCAGGGAAGGCAGCTAGTGATTTTCCATTAAATGGATTTCACTCTGCCCCTCTCTGCTTCTGGTCTCAGCTAGAAGCTGGAGAGGTGATGTCCTCTTACAACTCTCACAGCAGCATAAGCCACACAGCCAGTTCCTGTGAGTGGGAAAGCCTTAGAATTCTAGTGTCAGTTGTCATCCAGGAGCTGCAGAGTGAAGCAGCAGTTCCAGTAGCAGCTCTGACAGAGAGCTGCAGTGTTCCAGTTTTTCTGTCTCGCCCTAGTGGAGTACAGTAATTATCCAGCTTTGCCTAAGTGGTGGAAACTGTCTTCAAGGATTTTCCTATGTTTCATCCCAGGAGGGATGGAGCAGGATGCCAGGATGTTACGGGAAATCCCCTGATCCTACCAGGACATTGGTAAATCTGCCCTATGTGACAAATTCTTGTGAGTACAGTTGTTTTTTTCTGAGTCTGCCCAGGAATACCTGCCTTTTGAGATGAATTTCTCTGTCAGAGGGACCCTGCCATCTAAACAGTTTTAAAAGTTGTCTGTCCACAGTGGAGTCCTATCTGTGACTGTCATGTGAGTGGGACTTTTATTCTTGACACCCCTGTGGTGTCCTTTGAGGATGTTAAATCTGAAATACATTTCTAGAAAGCATCATCAGTATGATTTGGATAATGTGAGGTATATTTACCAGAGTGATGGCTGAGTATGAACTTGGAAACAAAAATTGGGAGACCCCCCATCTGGAGTGACCAGTTTAGCACCCCGGGTTCTGAAGGGTATCTTTGTTTTTCTGTCAGTGCATGTGGCCAATGCCTGAAGAAACATTTACCCCAGTGAATGGGTTTTCTCTAGTTTCACCCCAGTGATTGGGTTTTCTCCAGTTTACCTCTTGTATGTGGGTCCTCCAGTGTTGAGCCTCTAGTGCTCCGACATGGTCTGTGTGCCACAAGTTAATCCTACGCAATATGGGAAGTGACCAAGTACTGGCCGTATGTGCCATTTCCAGGAGAAAGTGTGTGCTCTACAGGTGGCTAGTCCACAAGTTCTATAGCCATCCTATGCTAAATGGGAATTCTTGGAATGTTGTACCTCAGATGTTCTGCATTTACTGTGTGTGTGTGTGTGTGTGTGTGTAACCCTTGGGGGTTCATCTTCCTTTGAGTTGTTCCTACTTTGTTATGGAATAAAGCCACACTCTAGAATCCCAACCAGGTATGGACATTTATGTTATTGCTTCCATGTTGTAGTTACTTGGGTACCCCTATCCAGAAGTGCAAACCTAGAATAAGCCCTGAGCAAATTGTTTCTCCACGGGACCTGGGTTGTGGCCATGGTATTGGTCCCACCAGATGTCTGCCAGGTAGTAACTGCACTTGGTTTGTATTTTACAAGTCCACCTTGTCTATGGTGGCAAAACAATGTAACCCCGTCTTCTGTTTTCCCCCTAGACTATGGGAGGCGTGCGTGTTGGTTAAATAAGGGGCCAGTGGGGGGTTACAAAAATGATTTCCACCACTTAGGCAAAGCTGGAAAATTACTGTACTCCACTAGGGTGAGAAAGAAAAATAAAGTGGAACACTGCAGATCTCTGTCAGAGCTGCTACTGGAACTGCTGCTACACTCTGCAGCTCCTGGATGACAACTGACACTAGAATTCTAAAGAAATCCATTTACTGGAAAAATCACTAGCTGCCTTCCCTGCCTACCACTAATTCTAATGGATTTTGTAACCCCTGGAACAAGGGGGTTACATTGTATTTGAGAAACATTTTACTGGGCATAAAGGGTCAAGGGGTCTTTCAAAGATGAAGCCTTTTAGTTTTTCTCTTTTTGCTTTGTGGATATCTTTGTGATTTTGTTTTCATTGTTCATTAAAACTGAGGCTTATGTGTTTTTGATCATTTTCTGCTGAGTTGATCCTGAAACTTTTCAGTATTAATTGCCTTTGTCCTTCCCTGCCTCAACCTGCAAGGTGGAGTTGTAGGTTGAAAAATACCTTTTAAACCAGACCAGGGGCTGTATTTGCAGAAAAAGCGTGGGAGTTTTTAAATTTGTGTAGATCATCATTGGTGATTTGACAGTAGTGTTTACTAAGGTCTTTGCCCTCCTTTCTGTATTTTTTGACCACTGCCACAAACAAATTATTTGCAGTATTCAAATCTCTCTCACTGATACTGTTACTATTTGTATTTATCGTGGGAAGTTGAGGAAGTGATTTGTTTGCTCTCAAGCAGCTGTAACTTGACAGTCCATACTGCTCACCCCTGGAGTTTCTCACTGTAGCATAGAATTCACTTAGCAGCTCATTTAGTTCCTCAGAATTTATGAGTTTTAGGTTTATTTCTCTGTTTTTCTCTGAGAGCCATGATTTATAAACAGCAGCTGCCTAGCCTGCTTGCTTTATGGTGTTATGCTCATTTTCAGTTTCTAGTAGGTCTAGTTCCTCTTTTTTAATAGTTTTATGCCTGCTCACAATTTGTTTTAGAAACATAGAAACATCAAATTTGATGGCAGATAAGGACCGCTTGGCCCACCTAGTCTGCCCATTTTCCTACCTGATGGATAAGCTGCAGATTCTGTTCAGTCAACAGCTTACTTCCTACTACCCCCACTAGAATTGCCTTATGCCTGTCCCATGCATTCTTGAATTCTCCCACTGTTCCTGACTCCACAACTTCCTCAGGAAGGCTGTTCCATGCATCCAAAACCCTCTCTGTGAAAAAATACTTTCTAACATTACCTCTGAACTGTCCCACCTCTATCTTCAAATTGTGTCCCCTTGTTCTTTCACATCTCTTTTTCTGAAAGATGCTACCCTCTTGGACTTTGTTGATTCCCTTGAGGTACTTGAAAGTTTCTATAATGTCCCCCCTCTCTCTCCTTTCCTCAAGGGTACACATATTAAGCTGCTTTAGTCTATCCTCCTATGTCTTCTGGTGCAGACCCTGCACCATTTTGGTATCTATGTATCAGTTTGAGTTGCTATTAAAGTGACACAAGTATGGAAATTCAAAATTAGAGTTTTCAACACTACTCTGAATCCCCACCCCCCCAAGCAGTCAAAGGGGGTAAGGCAACACAAGCAAACACAGACATCCATCATCAGGTAAGACAAACAACATACACTCTTTCCACTTGACACAAAACACATCAATCAACATGGTCCAGAGCTTCTGCAGCCGTGGATACACATGCGCACTTGAACATCATCTGGGAAGTGTGATAAAAATTTCCCATAAGATCAGACTGTAAATTGTAAGTAAGGAATAAGACATGACAGGGTGTGCAGCAATGCTAAATTACCATACATCCCAGGTGGGCTGTGAGGCATGAGGTGCAGCCAAGTGCCTTCAGCCACATGGGAAGTGCAGTATATGATTCCCATAGGATCACATTGTAAATTGTACGTAAGCAATAACACATGGTAGGGTGTGCAGCAATGCTAAATTGATGCATGCCATAGGTGGGTTGAGAGGCATGATGTGCAGCCAACTGCCTTCAACCATCTGGGAAGTGCGATATAAAATTCCCATAGGATCACATTGTAAATTGTCAACAATAACAAACAGCAGGGTGTGCGGCAATGCAAAATTGCTGTATGCCCAACCTGAGTTGTGAGGCATGAGGCACAGTTGGGAAATGGGATATAAAATTCCCAAAGGATCACATTGTAAATTGTAGGTGAGTTGGTCTGTCAGGACTTACCTTGGGTTTGCTTAAGTTCCAAAACCAAAAAGATTGAAATTGCCTATGTTTTCATATAACATTTACATCACTGATTAATTTGGTGCAGCAAGCAGTGTGCGTGTGCATGTGTGTGTGTGTGTGTGTGTGTGTGTGTGTGTGTGTGTGTGTGTAAATTACTATATCACCTTGATGTTTATTCTTCTCTTCTTTTTATTTTTCTACTATTGCAGTATAAATGTGGGACTTTTGCATCACTATAATACAAATGCAACTAAGTCACACATTAATTCTTCATCCCTTATCACATTAATGCCTGAGCAGCCACTGTGGCTCTGACCAGAGTTTGTTTTTTGTGACAGTTCTGTCACATTTTCTATGGTTTCAGAAAGCACATGGCTGAGAGCACATTTTCATTGTCAATTCTGCGTAGGTTGTTTTCAGGCTGTTCTGTGCTTCAGATAACTTGCATTTGAAGTATCTTCAGGTACTGCACCGTCTAGGTTGCTTTCCAGCCATTGTTCTAGGGGAAAATCCTCTAGAAAAGTACTTTTGAGAAGCAAGTCAGCCATACAGTTCCTCCATGTTGCTTTTGACAGTGACTTGTAGAATGTAGTGTTGGAGCGATTCACATATGTGTTTCTGTTATGAGGTTTTCATAGCTAAAAGTAGTTTGGATGTGTAATTATGGGTCAGTAATTATATGGCTCTGAGCTGCTTTCAGCTTATGAAATGACTTGAATTTTTCTGCAAGATATATATTTTTATTTATTTAAAATATTTTACCAGGAAAGTCATACTGAGCTGGTATCAGCTTATTTTCAGATGCATTCTGGGAGAGGGGGAAGAGAACAGAACAGATACAAAGTACAATGTACAAAAATAATGCAATAATTTGGAAATAAGCATAACAAAATATACAACTACAAGAATGCTTAAGAATACAAATTGCCATACAGTAAATTACGATACAGAAAATTGCAGAACAGGCAAAGGAACATTAAACAGGGAGCAATAAAACAATAAAAGAGGATCACAGAGTAGTAACGGATGAACTGGGGAAGAGGGGCAGCGCTATTAACAGTGTGTGGTGGAAGACAGGTGACAGGAGTCCACCCCAATATCAGAAACAAATGCAGGAGTGAACACAGAAATCATGGAGAAGAAATTTCAGAAAAATAAAGGAAGTAGAAGTAGATTTCAGTGGTGGGAGAGCAAAATCAACCATTGTGAAGGGAGTAAGAGGCAGAAGGGGGAAGAGAGGAGAGAAGTAAAATATGAGTGGAGGGAGACAAACCACAATTTGGAGATGAAGGAGGCACAGTGGGAAAGGTACCTGGCATCTAGAGAGGGGTGGGAGAGGGCGGTATACAAAGAACAGTAGTGACTATGCAGGGGTTGTCAAGGGCAAATCAACAAAAGGAGTGGTGAATGAAGGGGTCCAGTCTAGCCAAAGTGGACTTAGGAGCAGCACTAAAAAATGTCTCCATAGTCAAAAATGTGGAGAATCATCTTAGTGAGGATCTCTCTGTGTACAAGACGTGGGATAGTTCTCATATTTCTGTAAAGTGCTCCATGTTTGGGGTGGAACTTTTCGTAGAGAGCATCAGTAACATATACATATACAGTACATCAACATATATATATATTTATATATAAACATATATATCAACATATACAGTGCATCCCCCTTAAAAGCATAACAGATAAATCCATAGCCCGCATAAACACAGACTTTCCAAGTCCCCATTTTTTCTCTTTACTTCTTATGTAAAATAGTCCTGTTAAAGCATAAAGAGTCCCTTTTAAATGCATATTTTTTCCTTCAGTTTTGCTGTTCAAGTGTGGACTTACTGGTCCAGTTTTACTGTCACTGCCTGTAGCTGCCTTACTACTTAGCAAGCAATTGTCTGTTAATGGACTGTTCTATTTAAAATAAGGAGTTAAGCAGCTACTTTAGCCTTTTAACCATCAAACCTAAGTCACATAAGCACCCTCCCTCACACTAAAATCAAAGCAAAGAACCCAAAACAATGTCACAGAAGCACTTTACATGCAACCCAGAAGCACCCTCCCTCACACAGGAATCAGACCAAAGAATGCAACAGCATGTCACAAATCACGTTTTCCCAACCAAAGAAGCACTTAAGTGCTACTGGCATTTCTTTCCACCACTCAGTCCCCTGGCACATACTGCTAGTTGCGGTCACCATTAAAAGAATGCAAGATCTGATAAATGCATAGCTCTCTTAATTGTATACTTTTTGCTGGACCCAAGGGTATGCATTTAAGAGGAATGCATTGTATTACAGGAGCACAGTAGATAAGATCAAGATGATATAAAATCTCTATTTTTATACAGGCTTCAATCATGTCAGCACCCTGTAGTTAGGATTAGCTGGTGAGTTCTATGTTAAACCGTATTTTTTGTGTGCTGCTTGTAGAAAGAAGGTTTTACAGAATTACATGAAACATTCAGTATTTTTGCCCAATACAGAACTCACAATCCCTGAACATGCCATAAATCAGTTAAGTATTTTAAAGATATTATAGTGTGAAAAAGTAAATTTTCCATTGATTTCTATGGTGTGTTTTTTCTGAATTTTGCCCTCCTCTAGAGAAAAAGTGTGAATCTTTAAATTGTAGAAATTTCCATGGTTGTGAATGTTGGTAGGAAAGATTTCTGGGGGTTAGATGTTTGAAAGTTTGTGTGTGTTAAGATATTTACATTTGAAAAATCATGTTTTAGCCATTGCCATTGGTAAGGTAATCAGAGCACGGGTTAAGGTACCACATGCACAGAACAGTTTCAGACCTGTTCAATGGAGATCTGTATTTGTGTACATAAATTCTTCCCTCATGTAGAGAAAAACAATAAAACTTAAAATGAGAAACTTTGGTGTGGCTATCTGGATTGGTGTGGAAGGATTTATTGTGGGGGGTTAGAAGTTCATATCTTCTGCAGTTTTTTAGCTTTTTAAGTTTAAAAATCAGGTTTTCAGTCAACTTCAAGCATGTGCTCAAATTGGTATAATGTGAAGTTATAGACAATAATTTCTTATGCTGTTTTTGCATTTATTGTGAGAAAAATCAGTGGAACTTTAAATGTGTAAATGTGGTGTAGGTAGTAGTTAGGTAGAAAAGCTGGTTTAATTTTTCCAAAGTAATTGGTAAAGATCGGGTTTAGATATGCTCTGAATCAGATCAGTACCAGTATTTCTTTACTGTGTTTTCAAGTATGTTAAGAGCCCTAACCATGTGCGCAGTTATTGCCACTAGATTCAAACATGTTCCTGTAAGATAATCACACTCTGTCACTCTCTGTATAGAAGAACCCCCAGCCCCTTCCCCCTGAAGTTCACTGTCACCCAGTAAATATGCCAGCTGATCCATTTTTTGTAGTAAAGTCACATAACACACTATCCCAACAGAACATGAAACCCCAATTTCCCCCACTTCTCCCACCTGACCAAAATCTTTGGAAGGTACCTGGTCAATCATTTATCGTCAAGGTGGTGGGGGTGCATACCATTATTATTAAACAGCAATAATGAAAAGTAGACAAGTAGCATCTAGCCCCAGTTTTTATCAGTGTGAGTGACAGGTGCAGGCTCAGTTGCATAGATGAGCCTCACACTCTCTCCCAGACAGATAGCATTTTCATAATTTGCAGTGTTTTCTGCATTTTACTGATAGGTAATTAACTGTTTCACAAAATCCCCATATTATTTATATCCCAAGAAAGGATAGGTCATCAGATATGTCCCATAAAGAAACCAAATACATTTCAATAGCTCTGACAGGACCTCCAGAAGGGCAGTACAAGCTTCCCATAGTATGACTAATTCTAATAGCTGGTACAGAATAAATGCAATAGCAAAAGACAAGCTAAAGTTCATCTTATCTGAGCTAGCAAATAGATGCAGTTATCTGATTTAGAAGGGCAAATATAAAACCAGGCAGTTTGGAAACCCAACTCAGTGGAAAATGTAGTATGACCAATGTACTCAAATCTGCAATTCACCGATAAATTTGTCATGTTGGATTTCTTGATGAAGCTATAGTAGCCCTTTACTTTGAAGTGTATTATAAAGGTTGCTAAGACACATACAATTATGTATTACATATATAGGACTTGGGACACAGCATTACATTTCATAAAGTAAAGCACATGACAGTGGTTCACCATCCAGTTTGATTAATCTGACCAGACTAAAAAGCAAGAACAAATTATCTACAATTCAAAGGCCACTATTAACAAATCTTTGTTTTATTTCATTACAGAGGAGGTGGGTCACAGGATTCTCACAAACTGATGAATAACAAAGTCAATGATTAGCTGCTACTTTTGTATTATGAATACAATGTTTTACAATATTGTGTGATATTTTACAATCCTTGTGACTGTATACGATTTATTACTATTTGTAACAGAGAAGATGGAAGTAGGAAGTATAAAATATTGTAGCTAAGGGGCTGGAAGGGAAGGAATCAATTTCATTTCGAGGAAGTGACTGTTGAGTTTTGCTGATTGTATTGCTGTTGTTATTGTTTCTTTTGCAGCTTATTGTTGACTTCAGTTGATACCAGATTGCATTTGGAAAGGTACCTCTGTGGAGGATTTTGTGGGTGCAGCTGAATGTTTCTGAGGGGTTTGCTGGTGTAGCTGATTGTCTGTGATGGTAAGGAGGGAGCAATCCGATTCATTTCAATGCAGAACCTGCTCATTGCTGGTTTTATTCCTTTTATACTGTTTATTTCACTTGGGCTATGGTTCTGCTTAGCTTGTGCTTTTTTATAAGCCATTAACACTGTAATGCAGGAACTGTTTTTTGTCTAGCCCTGTAGCTTGGGGAAGGGGTGCTAATTGTTTGGCCTGGGGCCTCAGCAGAGCTACTTGCTAACTGGAGATCGGGCTGAGTTAGAGTGGTGTAGCTGGTTACCTTTTGGATTCTCATAATGGTCTGGAAGGGGAAGGAATCAGTTTCATTTCAGGGAAGTGACTGTTGATTTTTGCTGATTGTATTGCTGCTGTTATTGTTTCTTTTGCAGTGTATTATTTATTTCAGTTGGTACAAGGTTGCTTTCTGGCTTCATTTGGAAAGGTACCTGTTTGGGGGATTTTGCTGGTGCAGCTGAGTGTTTCTGGTTCTTTTTTTGCTGATGTAGCTGATTGTCTCTGGTGGTCAGGAGGGAGTAATCAGATTCATTTCAGCGCAGAACCTGCTCATTGCTGGTTTTATTTCTTTATGCTGCTTATTTCACCAATGGTTCTGCTTATTTTGTGATTTTTTTTAAGCCATTAACATTATAATGCAGGAACTGTTTTTTGTCTAGCCCTGTAGCTTGGGGGAGGGGTGCTAATTGTCCAGCCTGGGGCATCAGCAGCGCTGCTGCACTTGCTAAGTGGGGAAGGGGCTGAGTCAAAGTGGTGTAGCTGGTTACCTTTTGGATTCTCATAAGGGGCTGGAAGGGGAAGGCATCAGTTTCATTTTAGGGAAGTGACTGTTAATTTTTGCAGATTTTATAGATTTTGTTATTGTTTCCTTTGCAGCTTATTATTGATTTTAATTGGTACCAGGTTGCTTTCTGGCTGCATTTGAAATGTTAACTATTTGGGGAATTTTACTGGTGCAGCTGAGTGTTTCTGGGTTTTTGGCTGGTGTACTGTAGCTAATTGTCTGTGGTGGTCAGGAGGGAGTAATTACATTCATTTCAGTGCAGAACGTACTCATTGCTGGTTTTATTTCTTTTATACTGCTTATTTCACTTGGGCTATGGTTCCGTTCATTCAGTTTATTGTGGGAAAACTGCATTGAGTAGGCTCATTCACAAGGAGATCCTGTACACATAACAGCAGTTTACAGAAGGACATGTACAACAAATAAGGATATACATAATCAAAAGTGAATAGGATATATATATATATATATATATATATATATCAATGGTAGGACGTAGTACATAAAAGCAGCTGAAGATAACAAACTACATCAAATTAAAAACAGGGAATGCTAAGGTATACAGAGAAGCATAAGAAAAAGAGAATCAAAATTCTGTTATATGCAATAACTTGGTATGATACATGGTAAAGGCATAGTGAACATGGTGAGCTAAGTGCATATGTGAGAGCATGGTGTTGATTAGGGTGAGGGTGAGAAGAGTAAATAGGGAAAGTAAGTAGGAAGTAGGTCAGTCATAAATCAGGCAGGTTTTAACATAAAGGATTGATGAGGCTGGACAGAGATAGAGTAATGAGGGATGAGTGTAATAGAGGTTGGAGAGGGTATAGAAGATAAAGGAGACAGGGAGGGAACAATGTAGGAAGGGGTAGAGATGGACTGGGATCAGGCCGTAGGAGAAAAGCAGTTGTTGGGAGAGTATTAACAGCAGTTACATATGGTTTTACACTTACTGGCCATTAGGGCATTATAAAAGTTAGTCATGACAATGCTGGTAAGTTTGAGGATGGATTGAAGGTGATTCCAGGCGATGGGTAGGGCATAGGAGATGGCCTGTTTGCCAAAGTTTGTACATATCTTAGGAATATCAGTGTGAATGAACTCAGACTTCCTCAGGGAGTAAGTACCGTGGGAGATGTGGATAAGGGAGGATGTAACCTGGGAGTTTGTTTAACAGAATTTTTAGTGTTCATGTACCTAGGTGGAGAGACGCCTTGTTGCTAAAGAGGTCCAACCTACTGAAGTATCGAGTCGCAGTGATGGTTTCAAGAGGGCCTTGTGATGAAATGCCCAATGCCCGTAGTCTGGGTAACAAGCTTCCTGAATTAGTGGCCTTGATGGAGGAGGAACATCTGGATATCGTGGCAGTCACAGAAACATGGTACACACAAAACCATGACTGGGACATAAACATACCAGGATACACTGTCTACAGGAGGGACAGGGAGGGTAAAAGAGGAGGAGGAGTAGTTCTTACATAGGGAAGGAATAAAAGCAACAGAACAAAGGGCAAACAGGAGGAGAAGAAGCACTCTGGGTAAATTTGGAGACAGGCAATGGCACCACAATATGCACAGGTTGTATACAGACCTCTTCTCAGGGGAGGAAATGGACAGGAAATGATAGAAAGTATACTTAGAATGGCAGAAAAAGGGGAGATATTGCTGATGGGTGATCTGAATATGCCAGATGTTAACTGGAGTGCAGTTGCAGCTGCCACTATGAAGAGTGCAGTTATTCTAGATGCCCTACAGGGGGCATGCCTTAGACAACTAGTACTGGAGCCCACTCGAGAGGAAGCAATATTAGAGTTGATTCTCTCAAATGGAGATGGAGAGAGGATCACAGATGTAGAAGTGGGTAGCCATCTGAGAACTAGCGACCATCAAACAGTATAGTTCACAATAAACACAGCAATAGAGTCAAGCCATACAAAGACAAAGTACTGGACTTTAGGAGGGCTGACTTTGCTAAAATGGGTGAGTGCCTATGAATGCACTAGCAAATGGGCAGGAAGGAGGGTGAAGAACAATGGGAATAATAAAACTGCCATCACAGAGGTAACGAGCCTTGCGTGAAGCAAATAAACAAAACAAGACATGTAAGAAACCACTATGGTTCTCAAAGGAAGTGGCAGTGAAGGTTCAAGAGAAAAAGAAAGCATTCAGGAAGTACAAGGAATCGCAGAAGGAGCAGGACAGAGAACTGTATCAGTTAAAGCAAAAGGAGGCTGGGAAGACAGTCAGAACAGCAAAGGCCCAAACCGAGGAAAAGATAGCCAACTCAGTTAAGAAGGGGGATAAAACCTTTATAGGTACATCAGGGAGCAAAGGAAGACCAAGGAGGAATAGTGAGGCTTAATAAAGGGAGGGAGGGTGGGCAGAGGGAGAATGTGAAAAGGCAGAGATACTAAACAAATATTTTTGCTCAGTATTTACAAATGAAGAGGGGAGGTACATAAACAAACAGTAGTAACACTCTGGATACAGAAGTTGATACCAGCCCATTTACAGAAAAAAGGGTTCTGAAAGAACTCTTAAACTGAAGGTGGACAAAGCAACGGGGCCTGATGGGATTCATCCCAGAATTCTAAAGAGCTAAGGTAGAACTAGTGACACCACTGACTACCCTTTTAACAAATCATGGGAGGATGGGGTGGTACCCGAGGACTGGAGGAGGGCAGATGTGATTCCTTCACAAAAGTGGGAGCAAGGCAGAAGCAGGAAACTACAGACCTGTTAGTTTAACCTCAGTGATAGGGAAATGATGGAATCACTTCTGAAGGAAAGAATTGTCGAGTATCTAGAGGTCAGAGGGCACAGGACCCTAGCAGCATGGATTCACAGCGGGAAGGTCATGCCAGACAAATCTGATAGATTTCTTTGACTGGGTGACCAAAGTAGTAGATCAGGGAGGGGCAGTGGACATGGCCTACCTAGACTTTAGCAAGGCATTTGACACAGTCCCACACAAAAGATTAATACAAGTTAGCCAGCCTGGGAGTGGGTCCCAAGATGACAGCCTGGGTAAAGAATTGGCTGGAGAATAGGACACAGAGAGTAATAGTAAATGGAGTCCACTCAGAAGAAAGGAGGGTTACTAGTGGGGTACTGAGGTTCAGTATTAGGACCGGGTCCTCTTCAATGTCTTTATAAGCAACATTACGGAAGGACTGGAAGGAAAAGTATGTCTCTTTGCAGATGACACTAAGATCTGCAACAGAGTTGATGCACAGGGTGGGGTGGAAAGGATGAGAAGGGACTTGGCAAGGTTAGAGGAATGGTCAAATGTATGGCAGCTTAGATTCAATGCTAAGAAGTGCAAGGTAATGCATCTGGGAAACAAAAACCCAGGGGAAGAGTACACAATGGAGGGTGAGATACTAACAACAACAAAAATGGAAAGGGACCTGGGGTAGTCATATCAGATGACCTAAAGGTGGGCAAGCAATGTGAGAGGGCAGCAAGGAGGGCTGGGGGATACTGGGATGCATAGGAAGAGGCATCACCAGTAGAAAACAGGAAGTTATTATCCCTCTGTACAGACAGCTGGTGAGACCCCATCTGGAGTACTGTGTGCAGTTCTGGAGACCCAATCTCCGCAAAGACATAGACAGGATGGAAGCTGTCCAGAGGAGGGCACTAAATGGTGCAGGGTCTGCACGGAAGACATATGAAGAGAGACTTAAGGAGCTTAATATGTATAGCCTCGAGGAAAAGAGGAGAGGGGGACATGATAGAAACTTTCAAGCACTCAAGGGAATCAACAAAGTCCAAGAGGGTAGCATCTTTCAAAAAGAGGTGTGCAAGAACAAGAGGGCACAATTTGAAGATAGAGGGGCTCAGAGGTAATTTAAGAAGTATTTTTTCACAGAGAGGGTTGTGCATGCATGGAATGGCCTTCCAGAGGAGGTTGTGGAGTCAAAATCAGTAGTGGAATTCAAGCATGCATGGGACAGTCATAAGGCAATTCGGGGGGGTGGGGGTAAGAAGAAGTAGGCTGCTGGTTAACTAGGATCTGCAGCTTATCCAGTAGGTAGGGAAATGGGCAGACTGGGTAGGCCAAGCGGTCCTTATCTGCCGTCAAATTCTATGTTTCTATGTTTCTAACGCAGGGCCCGGTGGTACAAGATGTCCAATTTATGCAAGTTGGGAGCAGAGGTACAGCCACAAATAATGTCCCCATAATCAAGGAGAGGTAGAAACTTGGCTTGTACAAGTTTAACTCTAGTGTCTGATGGAAATATGGACTTGATTCAGAAAAAGAACCCGAGTCTGGCTTTCAAATTGCTAATAAGATTGTTGATGTGATAGTTAAAGGTAAGTTTGTTGTCAAGCCATATACTAAGGTATTTAAGTCCAGTCCATGCTGCATCCTAACCTAGCAACCTCACCCATACATCTCCCCACTGCAGCTATGTCACACTTATGGATAATTAAGCCCTCAATTCTACCACCAAACTTTCATGTTGGGCTAATAGCCCTAAACTCATCTGCCCCACATACCCCCATGATGGCCTCTCATCCTCCTTACACAACTTGCAAGCCTCGGTGGCCCACGCCATTCACTAAGATGTTGGTGATGCTACTACTCCTAATATCTGGGGATGTCGAGCCAAACCCAGGGCACACCTCTCCCTCCCCTCCAAGTCATCAACTCCCGAGGGGCACAAAAGTAGTTCACCTAAATATCTGCAGCTTACTGCATAAATTAACCTTGCTCCAGCCAACTGTATTATCCTTAAGTCCAGACATCATGATCATTTCTGAAACCTGGCTAAAGCCTCATAACATGGATGCTGAAATCACCATTCTAGGCTACACTATCATCTGACATGACCACCAAGGCAACAAAAGAGGCGAAGGCATAGCAATGTATATCTTATCCACCCTCCAGTTTACCACTGTCAACCTGCCCTTGCCCATGCAGTCCATTGATGCCTTGCTTATTAAACTCTCCCTTCCCCACACTATCCCCATTTTCATAGCTGATACATACTGCTCCCCTGATTCACCTAAGCCCTCCATCCTGGAACACCTGGGCACTTTGAAATCTACCGTATCTGAGGGCGAGCTCCATATACGTGACAATATCAATTTGAATTAGCTCTCCTGTGCTACCTTGAAGTTTCATAACCAGGTGGCTGCCCTAAACCTGACCCAACAGATCACTGAACCCACACGTCTTAACCACAAATCGCAGAACCACTCTCTACTGGATTGGGCCCTTACCTCACACCAACACCACATTACTGCCTCAGGTCTACTACAAGACTCCCTAAGTGACCACCATATGATATCTGTGAGAAGAAAAATTTTCCATCCCAAGGCCCCCCCATAGAACCATCCTTACCCGGTCCTTCAAATCCCTGGACATTAACTCACTCCTATATGACCTGGCCACCACAGGCTGGTCTTTCATACCCAGGCTACATCTGTTGATTCTGCACTGGAATATTTCAAGTGAAAGTTCTCAGCCATCTGGGACAGTCATGCTCCACTTAGGAGGACCTGAGTGAGGGGCACTCACCTGCCATGGATCACAGCCAAAATACTGTCTCATATGAGAGCAAGAGACCAGGCTCGGTAGTCGTTAAAAGTCTCCAACTGTTCCACAGTGCACACCAAATATCACTTCTTATGCCACACCTGCACCAGGTTAATCTGGCAGGCAAAGGCTAAATATTTCAAAGCCACCTTCCAATCGAATTTAAATCACCTGGCCAAATTCTGGAAGGTGATCAAATCACTTTATCCCCACCCTCCAGCCCCCTATCCTGATGTTAATTGTAGGCGGCACACCAGTGATGGACCCCATAGAAGTGGCCTTTGAATTTAACACCTTTTTTACAACCTGTACTTCATCACTCTTGTCCTCACTCCCTCCTTACCATCAAAAAGCCATCCCCTCTTCCACCCATGCAAGGGTCAAATCTATTGTCTTCTCCTTCACCTTCTGTTAGGTCACCCCCATGGAAGTTTACTATGCCTTGACTGCACTAAACCCTTCCATGGGCAAATGTCCTTCTGGGCTGGACACCAAAATGCTCTACCTAGCTGCTCTGGCCATCGCTTTCCCCCGGTCACTCTTTTCAATCTCTCCTTCTCCCTGGCTTCTGTTCCATTAGAATGGAAACATACAACCACTATCCCACTCCCAAAGGGCGCTGATCCCTCTGCCCCTGGTAACTTACATCCAATTTCCCTCCTCCCCATCCTGGCAAAACTACAGGAACACCTCCTACTCTCACAACTTTTCTCCTTCCTCAACTCCTCCTCCTTCTTCTCATCCTTCCAGTCTGGCTTCAAGAAGTCCCACTCCACCGCTCACTGACTCCACTCTTGATGGTATGGATAAAGGCCTCATCACTTCAGCTATTTTCATAGACCTGGCAAAGGCCTTTCACACGGTCTCCCATGCACTCCTCCTGCACAAGCTCTGTCTTACTGGGCTCTCTACCAAGGCCATCAGCTGGATCCACTCCTACTTGGTAGGCAGGTCCCAGTCCATTAAAATAGGTAATTCCACATCTACCTCACTCCCAGTCACCACTGGAGTCCCCCAAGGCTCAGTATTTGGCTGGCTCCTTTTCTCCATCTGCCTAAATGACCTGCCCTTGGCCTGCCCACACATATCCATCCACATGTATGCAGATGACATGGTACTGTATACATCAAGCCCCTCATTTGCTGATGTGTCGTCCAGGCTACAGCAGGACTTCAGTGATGCTCAGCTCTGGTTTAATGCAAATCAACTATTCTTCAATGCCAAGAAGACAGCCTCCATGACCTTCAGCAGGAGGCAGAGACTCTCTCGGCTCCCCACCATCCCCTTCTTCCAAACCCTGGATGGGGCTTTACCAGAGGCTTGCTCCTCCTTTAGATATTTTGGGGTATGGCTTGACCAGCACCTTGACTTTTCTGTACATGTTGATGCTCTCCACAAAAAGCTCCACCCCAGGTTAGGTGCCCTATTTCGCAACCATGGTTGCATCCTGCTGCCAGCCTGCCGGACCCTTGTACAGAAAATGATTCTCCCTGCCTTCGACTATGCAGATGTAGTCTATAGTGCCACTCCCAAGTCTACTTTAGCTAGACTGGACCCAGTCTTTCACTCTTTCTGCCGTTTTGCTCTTGACTGTTCTCCCACTACACACCACTGCACTCTCTATCAGACTCTCAACCTCCCCTCATTCTGGGACTGTAGGCAGTCCCACTGTGCAAGTCTCACATTAAGTATTGGTCCCAGTCCTTGCCATCTTATCTCCCAACTGCCCTAACAGCCCAGTCCCCTCCAGCGTACCACCTCAGAAATTTTGACACCTACATCCTGGATGTTCAAGTTCAAGTTTATTGCAGGAAAGACTCCATTGAGCAAGCTCATTCACAAGGAGGTCCTGAGGCACATACACATACAGTTCACAATTACATAGACAGGAGATATAAAATGTAGAACAACAAAGAAAAAAATATATAATACAAGAGGTATACACAATAGAAGTCCTTATGCTATATATGCAGTACATTCCAGCTTTAAACTTACCTCAAAATTATGCAAATACATTTCAGCTTAATAAGTAGAGGGTCAGTTGGTACCTAGGAAGTTGACTTGGCGTTGGGGGCCTAGTAGCACCTACATATGTCTTTTAATTTAGAGATAGCTAGTGTTTTGTAGGAGTTAATTGATATGATGCTGGTTAGCTTCAGCATGGCTTGTAGTTGGTTCCAAATGTTTGGGAGGGCATATGAGACAGCTCTTTGGCCAGCTGTGGTACGTGTCCTGGGAACATCAAATAGGATAAGGTCGGATTTCCTTAGGGAGTAGGCGCTATGCGAGATGTGTATGAGAGACGTTAAATAGACAGGCACTTTGTGGAGTAGTAATTTTAGGGTCCAAATGCCAGCATGCAGGAGGCGTCTGGTGGCAAGAGAGGTCTACCCAACTACTGCATAAAGATCACAGTGGTGGGTCCTGTACACAGAGTTAGTAATGAAGTGAAGAGCACAGTGATAGAGTACATCCAGTTTAGATAGGCTCAAGGTTGGGGAGGAGATAAAGATAATGTCTCCGTAGTCAAGCAAGGGAAGGAATGTTGCTTGGACAAGTCTTTTGCGGGTCACGAGAGAAAAGAGGGTCCTATTTCTAAAGAAGAAATCCAAGCGTGCTTTAAGCCTCTTTGAAAGATCCTTGATGTGGTCATTGAAGGAAAGCTTGTTGTCTATCCACATACCTAGATATTTAAATTTAGGTACAACTTCCAAGGGTTCACCTAGGGAGGTAATTATGAAGTTTTTAGGTGGGGTAGGTAGGGCACCAGACAAGGCAAGTCTCGAGAAAATCATTGTCTTGGTTTTTTTGGCATTTAAGAGAAGCTTGGCATTGATAAGGTTGCTTTCTAACTGGATAAAGTCAGCTTGGAGTGCTTCCCTGACTTCAGTTAAGGACGAGCCTGATGCGTACAAAACTGTATCATCCACAAAGAAATGTATGCTAGAGTTCTTTATGTGGGAGTCAAGGTTGTTGATGTACAGGGAAAAAAGGATTCATCCTAGGATGGAGCCTTGAGGGACTCCTCTGGCAATTAGAAGGGGGGCAGATAGTAGGCCATCAGCTTTGACATTTTGTATCCTTCCTGTGAGATAACTGTTAAACCACTGTAAGGTAAGTGGAGTGGCACCTATGTAGGCAAGACAGGTGATTAGGAGGTGATGGTCTACAGTGTCGAAGGCCTTACTGAGGTCTAGAAAGACTGCACCAGTAACTTTCTTGGTGTCCATAGCATGGATCCAGTCATTAGAGACTTTAGCCAAGGCTGAGATGGTACTGTGCTTCGACCTGAAGCCAGATTGGGCCGGGTTTAGGAGTGAGTGTGCTTTGAGGTGATTTTTTTTAATTGGTTGTACATAAGTTTTTCCAGCACTTTGGAGAGAATGGGCAAGGTAGAGATAGGACGGTAGTTTAAGTCACAAGGATCTCCTGATTTGAAGAGAGGAAGAATATGGGCAGATTTCCAGCAGGATGGAACAGTGGCTGTGGTAATAGAGAGGTTGAAGGTGTGAAGGATGGGGGCTGTGAGCTGAGCATAGCCTAACCGCAAGAAAAATGATTCAAGGCCATCGTCCCCTGCACTTTTCTTGGTGTCAATGCTAAGAATTATGTCTTCAACTTCTTTGTAGCTAAACAGGCACAACTGGAAGGGATGAGGTGGAGTAGCATGTGTAGTATCTGGGCTAGTGTTGCTATTCACTCGGCTAGCATATGGGGAGGATGTGCCACATATGTCCTCCTCTATGGATCAAGCAGCCTTCAGACATCACATGCCAAAAACTGCGGAACTCCCTCCCTGCTGCCATCCAACTTGTGTCCTCAACTCAACAACTCAACCATCTCATCAAAGCTCATTTCTCCTCAACCTGAGCTTGTGCCTGTCTAGGCTATATGTAGGCTGTCACTGATAAGCCCCTGAAATGCATAAGTGCCTAGTCTGCATTCTTGTTACAGGATTTCAAATAGTTGTTACTATGTCTATTGTTGACTCAATATCCTTGTATACAGTTGTATCATACTTTTACTTATTGTTGTATTCCTTGTACTGACATCCATTGAATATTGTATTCTTTCTCCACTATCCCCTTCCCCAAGATGCACCTCGAATCAAGCAGTACACTGCTCAGTGTGCCTTCCTGGTAAAACTTTTAAATAAATAAATAAATACCTAAATAAATAAATTTAAATTGATCTACCACCTCCAGAGGTTCATCTAAGATGGTGACAATAGGACTAGCTTGTTTAGAATGTGCCAGAGATGGGGGAGATTCCTAGGGTTGAAAAACATCTTTTTTTTTTTTGTGCATTGAGCAGCGTTTGGCATTGATGAGGTTTTGTTCCAGCTTGATGAAGTCACCTTGAGGTTCCTTACAGGCTTGGGGCAGTGCTGGTTTAGAGATATATATGACTGTACCATCAGCAAAGAAGTGTAGCTTGTCGTTGACAATTTTAGAATTAAGGGTATTGATGTATATAGAAACAAGGATGGGGCTTAAGATGGATCCCTGTGTATGCATAATAATGGGACACCATGTGAGATAGGCAGAGGAGTGGAGAGTAGGTCATCAGCCTTGACTTTTTGGATGTAACCAGAGAGATAGTTGGTGAACCATTGTACTGATGTTGCCGACACTCCTAGGTTTTTGAGGCTGTGCAGGATGAGGTTGTGTGCTCCACAGTATCGAACACCTTACTAAGGTCAAGGTGCTAGTGACTAGTTTGGCATCATGAGCAGTAATCTGGTCATTAGTGACTTTGGCAAGCACAGAAATGGTACTGTGTGTTTTTTCCTGAATCCTGATTGATCAGGATTGAGCAGGGAATATTTTTTGATATACTCTTTCAGCTGGGTGAAGGCTAATCATTCAAGGACTTTGGAACGGATAGGAAGGATTGAAATAGGCCTATAATTATTTACATCACAGGGATCTCCAGATTTGCATAGTGGAAGAACATGGGCAGATTTCCAAAAAGATGGTACAGTTACAGAAATTAATGACAAATTGAAGATATGGAGTATATGGGCTGCAAGACAGTGATGTTCCAGTTTAAGAAAAAATGGCACAATTCCATCAGCACCACAACTGCTTTTTGTATCCAGTTTTTTAAGATGATCTTCCACTTCCTTGAAGGAGACAGGCCTCAGGTAGAAGGGGTGTGGTGAGGAGGGGGTGAGGGAAGTATTGGAATCAGGCAGGGGACTGCTTAACCTAGTATAGGGAGAAGAGTCAAAAGTTAGCCCCGCAGTGAAAAAGTTGACATTCAGCTATTCTACAATTTGTTAGGGTTCTTCAATTGAGACTCCATTAGTATTTATTTAGACTGGAACGTAGGTAGCAGATTCTGACCCTTAATAGCTTCAATGGTTTGCCATGTCATGGCAGGATTTCCTTTGGCTTTTTCTAAGAATGCAGTATTGCATTTAGATTTGGCAGTGCGTACAAGTTGAATGTATGCATTCCTTGATGCATGAAAGGAATTCCAGTCAGATGGGGACTTAGTGCACCTTGCTCGGGCCCAGAGCTTATGGATGGAAAGTGTTGCTTTAAGGTTGGGTGTTAACCAGGGGTTGGATTACTTACAAACTCTGGTTTGTATGAAGGTGGCATGTTTATTTGCCAGCCACATTAACTGGTTGCTAAATATCTCAACAGCGTCATCGATAGACCACGATAGGTAGAGGCTTTGCCAGTGTAGACAGCTTAAGTCATGCAGGTAGTGGTTAGGACAGAACTTGTGGAATGAGCACTTCCGTGATGAGTCTGGGCACAAATGGGACCACTTTATGTGCTCTTACACATGCCACTATCCCATGGTCACTTAGGTCATTGTGAAACACGCAGTATGCAAAATTTTATGAGGGTGGTTTGCCATGATTACATCTCAAATGGAGTTATTTGCACAGTTTTTAGAGTTAGTCCTTGTAGGTTCAGTGATGAGTTGGAGCAGGCCAAGTTTGTCGCAAAGGTCTTTGAGGTTGTTGGATTTGTGGGATAGCCAATTCATATTTAAATCCCCAAGTATAATAGTTTCAGTGTTGCTTTGGGAGACAATGGGGCTTAAGGTTTATAATATAGGATCACCCCCCGTAGGGGCCTGTAACAGCCAAGGATGTTAATAGATTCAGATGAGGGAAAGTTTATTTTTAGGGGAGACAAGCTCTAATTCTGTGGGCTTGGTGATGCTAATTGTATCAGAGACTCTGAACTTAAGCTTGATATAGATGACTACTCCTCCTGCCTTGGATGATCTATATGGCCTAAACAATTTGTAGTCCCGGAGTGTGATTTGTAGATCTGGAATGGTTTGTTTAAGCCAGGATTCTGAGATAACAATAATGTCAGGGGTGGTATGGGCGGCCCAGGCTTGTAGTTGGTCAAGTGTATTAATAAGGCTCCTAACATTAAAGGAAACATAAACAGGGTGCCCACTCTTAGCCCAAAAACCACAGCAGTGTCAGTTACTGTTTTGAGCCATACAACGCCGCAGTCTTTTAGCCAGAGTTCGTCACCTGAATGCTACGGTTTAAACATCACAAAGAGCCAGTGCAAATAGTCTCGGTCTGCATTGAAATTGCTCTTCTAGTAGCCTCCCTAAGATGGGTTATGTCTGCACGCGATGATGAATGTGTTTATTATCGTTCTCGAGAGTTGTTGTATTTCTGTATGGGGACTTTAGCAGTATGATATCTCATTAGGGGTAAAGGTTGCATCGGGGTCTATACCGTGCAGGTGTGATAAGGTTGTCACACCTGCACAGTATAGGATTTGATGCAGCAGCACTTTTTTTAATGAAGTTATCATACATACTTTATAAGGTCCCCATACAGAATACAGTAACTCTCGGTAATGATGTCGCCTACATTACATTACATCATCGCGTACAGACGTAGACGCCATCTTAGGAGGCTACAGGACTGGCTGGTTTCAATGCAGACCGAGGATTTGTTTACACTGTGCCATGATGTTTAAACCGTAGTGACTCAGGAGTGACAGACTTTACACACAAAAGGACCACAGCGTTTTGTGAGTAAAACAGTAAACAACACTACTGTGGTTTTTGTTGGCTGCATTTCTTCGGCACTGTTTATGAGTCCTTTAATAGTCATGATTTCTAGACCTGAAAAGGATGTAAAATCCAAGGGAGATTCAAGTGGGGTATAGGGGCCAGGGTTCACCTCGACATTTTCTGACCATAACTGGAGGAGCATGATTAGTTTTAATGAGCACCTCAGCATGGATTGTGCTTTCTTCTTTTGATAGTGACTGGAGCTCGGGGGAGAGGACAGAGGCTTAGAGGGGGTGAAGGTGAGATGGGGCAATAGTGGATGGAGAGCAAGGAAAGCACTTTAATGGATGTGGGGACAGCTGGGATTCTATGGGAAAGTGAGAGAGGGGGAGTGGGGTAAGGGGGAGGAGTGGGATGTAACACCTGTTCCCAGCAAAGGAACCTAGATTAATTTGGAGATTCGAGGGGGAGAGCCGGGGCAGAAGTGGCATAGCTTAGAAGAGGAAGAGGAGGCATGATGTTAAGAGGACAAACAGTAATTGGAAGGAGGATTATCGCTTTGGGCAACTGGCTGAAAAGTGTAGGAGGAATAAAAAAAGAATAGAAAGAAGGCGCATATGATAGAAAAGGAGAAAAAGAAAAAGAAAAGAGAGCTACTCAGGCCAGAAGTTAGGGGGAAGCAGTTGGCAAGCCTCTTTAGATAGGAGGGGCTGAAGAGCTGAAAGAGTGAAAGGCCCTCTGATACATGTTCAGATAGGGCTGAGAGTCCCTTGAGGACACAATCAGATAGACCTTACTAGTATAATGAAATTGCAACCTGAGTAATACAAGGGGTTAAAAATAGCAACAGAGGACAGGGGCCAATGAGAGAGGTAGTGTGCTCAGAGGGCAGAGATCTGGTGTATTTAACAGAGGCCGGGGTCGGGGAGGGCAGATGGGACATATATAGTGGGGAGCTTACTCAGGAGAGAGAGAGAAAAAAGAAGGCTAGCTAGGTTCCCAAAATGGCTTAGAGAATTTGCCAATGGGAAGCTGAGCCATGGGGAAGCAACCAATTGGATTGAAAGCCATAAACATTCAATTCTTTCTGCTTATCTTGAACTATTTTTAAGTCATTAACATTATAGTGCAGGATCTGTTTTTTTGCCTAGTCCTGTAGCTTGGGGAAGGGGTGCTAATGGTCTGGCCTGGAGCTTCAGCAGACCTACTTGCTAACTGGAGGCAGGGCTGAGTCAGAGTGGTGTAGCTGGTTACCTTTTGGATTCTCATAAGGAGGCTGGAAGAGGAAGGAATCAGTTTCATTTCAAGGAAGTGACTGTTGATCTTTGCTGATTTTACAGCTGTTGTTATTGTTTCTTTTGCAGTGTATTATTGATTTCAATTGGTACCAGGCTGCTTACTGGCTTCATTTGGAAAAGTACCTGTTTGGGGGATTTTCCTGGTGCAACTGAGTGTTTCCATTTTTTTTGCTAGTGTAGCTGACTGTCTCTGGTGGTCAGGAGGGGCCCATCCCCCCACCCCACACCCACCTCTCATGTATCACTTCTTATATCATTAGCCTGTGACATCATATGGCACCAGCTGACTGCTTATATATAGGGGATACATGATGGGCATGAGTGTGATATGGCAAATATTGTCACTCCTGCAGAGTGAGCTCTGGATATCTCATGAGTGCTGAAGGCATGAGTGAGATATCCAAGCTCTCGATGCAGGAGTGGAAAATATTTGCCATAGCACACGATATGCCCATCATGTATTCGATATATACAATAGGGCCAAGAGTTTCAGAAGTTTTGTTATGCTGTCTTGTGTTCTATTCCTGTTAATGTGTTTGCTCATTCTGTGTGTGAGCTTTTCTGAATGGGCTGGCAGTGTTATAAAGTCTGAGAGACACATGAGTGTGTTTTGCAATGCTAAATGAGTTAGTTTTAGATAGGAATGAGAAACATACTTTTGTGAAGCTGTATTGTTTAGCAGTCTGGCTGCAGTTAGGTTAAAAGCATCACAGTAATTGTAATGAACTGAGAGGCAGAGTGTCAGAACAACTGATACTGTTTTCAGTGGTAATTAAGTTAGCTGCAGGCAGAGTGCA
Source organism: Neoceratodus forsteri (assembly GCA_016271365.2). NCBI lineage: Eukaryota > Metazoa > Chordata > Ceratodontiformes > Ceratodontidae > Neoceratodus > Neoceratodus forsteri. The sequence goes on from CM028134.1 coordinate 126,420,392, forward strand.
GAGTGTTCTGTGAAACTGTGCTCTTTAGGATTCTGGCTGCAGTGAAGTTGAAATTGTCACAGTAATTGTAGTGGGTGAGAATAGTTTGAGGAACAAGTGAGAGTGAGTTTCAGTGGTAGTTGAGTTAGCTGCAGGCAGTAGTTTAGACTGTTCTGTGAAGCTGTGCTGTTTGGAATTCTGGCTGCATCACAGTAATGAGCTGGAAGTTGGGGGGGAGATAGGTGTGTTTTGTAATGCTCACTGAGTTAGCTGTAGGCAGCAGTGAGACCTCTCAGGTAGTTCTGCATTTGTGTCTATGGTAACAGCACAGGTGTTTCTTTCATGCTGAGGGGAAAGCTGCCTAGGGTGATGATATCGGTGACTTTTTGTGACCTGTGTGTGTGTAAATGTCTCATATCATCACAGTAGAGCAGAGGGAAAAATATCACACTGCAGTGGATGATACACTGTTTTATCTCACTCATTTACCACTCACTGCTATTGTATATATATATATATATATATTATATATATATATATATATATATATGTTGTAAAAAACAAAAACAAGGTGCTGCGTCAGCATGTGGTCTAAAAGCAAAACAAAATGGTATATTAAATGCACGCGGAAAATAGAAAAAAGAGTTAAAAATCTACGTTTCGACCTTAGGTCTTCTTCAGGAAATATCTAAAAGAGAAAAAAAAAACAAAGTTAGTGTAGAGGGGAGGTAAAATGAGATATATATATATGTGGGGAAAGAAAAAAGGGGAGGCTCAGGGAGAAGAAGTGATAAATGGTAAGATTAAGAGAGAATCTGTGAAACAAAATGGTGATGATGGGAAAGATACAGCATAATAGGAGTGAAAGAGCTAGGGAAGTTCCCAGGTGGGGACTAATTAACAGGGCCTAGTAAGAAGGCTGAAAAATGACAAATGTGTGGGAAGGAGACAGAGATGGAGACTTATGGTGAAAATGAAAAATAAATTAAATGAGTACAAAAACAAATAGACTTTAGGGAAAAAAAGGGGATGGCTGAAAGATGTTAGTGGGAAATAAGTCTATCATTAAACCAGAGGGCTGCTGGGAGCCAAGGCAGATGATCAGCTTGGCTTCCATGTTTTTTCTATGGTCAGGATCCCAGAAGCCCTGCTGAAGGACACAAACAGAAATTTTATTAACACTGTGGTCCCTGGAGATAAAGTGGGATACAATGGGTTTAGCAGTTTCACCATCCCTGACTGCTCTGTAATGTTCCCTGAAATGGTCAGCAAGACGCCTACCAGTTTCTCAGATGTAAATAGCTGTACACTTCCTGCAAAGAATACAATACACCACATTAGTGGATATGCATGAGAACTCCCTGGTGATGTGAAAAACACCTGTAGGCCTCTGAATTTCAGTCACACTGGAAATAAATTTGCAGGTGAAGCAGCGAGTCCTGTTGTGAGGTTTGGTACCTGGGAGGGAGGAACTGTTAGGAGTAGGTAGGCTGCTTTTAACCAGGAGATTCTGCAGGTTAGGTTGCCAGTGGTAGGAGGCAGTAGGTGATTCTGTAAAGGAAGCACCAATGTTAGGGTCAGTTTGCAAAATGGGAAAGTTACTGGCAATGATCCTGTGAAGAGAAGGTGTGCTCTGATGGAATGGAAGCACTAGTGGAATTCGCCATTGTTCTTGTGTGACAGTATCCTGCCTGCGGGGGTCAAGGTTACGGGGCATGCTACTGACCTGGAAGAGTGCTCTGTCCACTGTGCTTTTAGGGTATCCCTGTTGATAAAAAATGCATAAATAATAAATAATGCATAGTTTTTTTATCAACAGGGGATACCCTAAAAGCACAGTGGACAGAGCACTCTCCTGGGTCAGTAGCATGCCCCGTAACCTTGACTCCCGCAGGCAGGATACTGTCACACAAGAACAACGGCGAATTCCACTAGTGCTTCCTTTCCAACAGAGCACACCTTCTCTTCACAGGATCATCACCAGTAACTTTCCCATTTTGCAAACTGACCCTAACATTGGTGCTTCCTTTACAGAACCACCTATTGCCTCCTACCACTGGCAACCTAACCTGCAGAATCTCCTGGTTAAAAGCAGCCTGCCTACTCCTAACAGTTCCTCCCTCCCAGGTACCAAACCTCGCAACAGGACTCGCTGCTACACCTGCAAATTTATTTCCAGTGTGACTGAAATTCGGGGGCCTACAGGTGTTTTTCACATCACCAAGGAGTTCTCATGCATATCCACTAATGTGGTGTATTGTATTCTTTGCAGGAAGTGCACAGCTATTTACATCGGAGAAACTGGTAGGTGTCTTGCTGACCATTTCAGGGAACATTACAGAGCAGTCAGGGATGGTGAAACTGCTAAACCCATTGTATCCCACTTTATCTCCAGGGACCACAATGTCAATGACCTTTCTGTTTGTGTCCTTCAGCAGGGCTTCTGGGATCCTGACCATAGAAAAAACATGGAAGCCAAGCTGATCATCTGCCTTGGCTCCCAGCAGCCCTCTGGTTTAAATGATAGACTTATTTCCCACTAACATCTTTCAGCCATCCCCTTTTTTTCCATAAAGTCTATTTGGTTTTGTACTCATTTAATTTATTTTTCATTTTCACCATAAGTCTCCATCTCTATCTCCTTCCCACATACTTGTCACCTTTCAGCCGTCTTACTAGGCCCTGTTAATTAGTCCCCACCTGGGAACTTCCCTAGCTCTTTCACTCCTATTATGCTTTATCTTTCCCATCATCACCTTTTTGTTTCACAGATTCTCTCTTAATCTTACCATTTATCACTTCTTCTCCTTGAGCCTCCCCTTTCTTCTTTTCCCACATATATATATCTCATTTTACCTTCCCTTTACACTAACTTTGTTTTTTTTCTCTTTTAGATATTTCCTGAAGAAGACCTAAGGTCGAAACGTAGATTTTTAACTCTATTTTCAGCTGTATTTAATATAACCATTTTGTTATATATACATACATATATATATATATATATATATATATATATATATATATATATATATATATATATTATGGTAGCACAGTAGTGCTACCATAGTTAGGTTGAGGAGCCATTTACATGTTAAACCCAAACTTTTGCACCTTAATAACTTTGCAACCGTTCAATGGATTTACCTGAACTTTGGAATAAGGAATTAAAACCCATATACCTTGGGTTCTGCCAAGTTTTGTACAGGTCGGATATACAGCTGCGGAGTTATTAAGCATGATCTGCATGTGTGTTTACGCTTTTTTTGGAATTCTACGGTTGCACCTGCAGGTCACACGGTTTGCACGACCAGTCCGAAATCTTCGGGGAACGTGTAGCTGGGGTCACCGATGTGTCTTTCAAAGATTTCGTGAAAAATATTAAACGGTTCAAAAGTTATTCAAAAAACAAGTTCCCATTATAAGTCAATGAGAAAAGTTAACAAAAAGTTCAACACTTTCGCAAATGCACTTTTTACTGTCACAAATGGCCCTTTTACTGTTGCATATCCACCTTGTTTCCAGTTAGTGATCAGAAAAATGCTTGGCATTTAAAATTGAGACCCTCTAGCAACCTAATTCTTTTTGTATTCACCTAGTCGGGCCCTGAGGATGCTAGCCATATCTTTATTTTGGGGTAAAACACCCCAGAAATATGTTTTCAGATTTCTGAAAAAGTATTAAAGTAGTGTTTCGCATTTATGAAAGTGTCGCAAATTTTTATGAAAGCTTTTGCAAATCACTATACTACTTTTACACTATGCCCAAAATAACAGTAATTCTTGGCAGCCCGCTGCAAAAGAACAGTTTGGAGTTTTGGGCTGAAATTTGAAGGGAACGCAGCCGACATCTAACAGATGTGACTTTCAGTGTTTTGCTGAAAAAATATTACATGGTGGCAAAGTTATGGTACTCCAAAGTTGACACTTTTTCCCATAGGATAACATTACGGCATATGACGCATTGCAGCAATCATTTGGCTCCCTGCTGCAAAATAACGGTTTCGTCTTTTGGGCTGAAATTTGCAGGGAACACAGACAACATCCCACAGATGTGCTTTTCAGTGGCTTGGTGAAAACATATTACAGTGAGGCAAAGTTATGGCAGTCCGAACTTCTGTTTTTTTCCCATAGGATAACATTACGGCGTTTGCCGCGCCTTTCAGGGCCCGTATCTCGAAACCGGTGTGAGATACAGACTTTTTGTCGAAAAACTGTTAGCCCCCTTACAGGGGCTAAGTATAAAACTAGCCAGGAAAGAGATAATACATATGACTTTAATTTTTTTTTCTGTGTCGTACAGTTACTGAGATATAAGCAATTTACTATTCCAAGTCCTCATTTTTGTGTTCCGAGAGTCATTATTTTGCATACATTCTTTCTACTCACTGTCTTTCTCTATACAGCTTTTGGGGAAAACCAGCCTGTGTGCTTACATTACTGTTACCATTACCGTTTCTGCTTGCGGTTCCGTACCCGTTTCACTTACTGTTCACGTTTACGCCACCATGTGCGTTACCCTTTGCGTTTTCATTTGCAGTTGCGTTTGTGTTGTTTTTAACATTTCTGTCTGCAGTACTGTTTCTCTTTCTGTTTCACTTTGGCGTCACCATGCGCATTACGACGGCGCTTAG